>NGZO01000001.1:590819-948063 GCA_002215965.1 Aspergillus persii
CCCCCCCCCCCCCCCCCATGCAATGGGCCCGTCCAGAACCCCACCGCCGCCGACTGCGCCCAACCAGGCAACCAGGCTGGCTGAAGGCAGGCCGCTAGACCGCGATGGGAGCTCAGGTAGTTCCGTTCCGGTCACTGGCTCAGTCACTACTGGACTCGGGGCGGCCGACTCCTGAAGGACTGTGGCGCCCGCTTCAGCTGACCTTCGTCCTCCCACACTGCGCTTGGTCCGGAGAGGTTCGTACCACCATCCTTTCAGTCATGTATGTCGCGTTGCATTGGCCCGGGGAGGAACGGCGCAGATGAGAGGTTGTCAATATTGTCCGCCAGTCGCTTGTTCCCCCCTTGTGGTACGCTGCTTACCTGGTGTCCCCCACACCTGCTCGTGCCATGCATCGGACTAATCCTCCGTAAGCCTCTAGTACATACATACATCCATACACATACACACAGACAGAGAGACAGACAGATACCGGCACCGGTTGTACAGTACGTGCTCATCCCCTCCCCGCGTCGACACGCTCAATGTCCGTTGTCCCCCCTCCCCCCGTCAATGCGAGATCAAACTTTTGGGTATACAGGAGGGGTTGGATGCCAGTCCTGGGCCTGGATCAAGAATCCGGTTTAGTCCCTCTCTACCCAGTGAGCCGGCACCGTGCCCACCGGCTGCTGCTGTCAATTTGGAATTTTCAGCCGATCTGGCGCTGCTGAGAGGTCAGATACCGTAGTCCCTCGACCGGGGGCTCCATCACAATCTCCCTCAGGCTCCATCGGAGCTAGGACAGGCCGGATAATTGTCTCGGTATCTATGACACCCATACCGTCTGTATTGCTTTTTTTCTGTTTCGTTTTTGTGTCACGCAGTTGGTGGGCTGGAGTCATGGCATCGTTTGTTCCTCCGCCGCGTGGTATATAGAGAGCTGCAACTCCCCGGCCGGGGGGGGAGGGGGGGGCAATGGTTTCCCTCGTTCGACTATCCCACAGGAAGCTCTCTTAATATTCCCTCTCTGAACCCCTCTTCTTTTGTCTCTAGTGCTTTCTTATATGTCTTAATTCCGTTGCCGGTTTGCGTCGTTTTCTTCGTTGCATCGTGAGTTGTCGCCACTGCTCCTCAGGAGAAACCCAAGCTGAGCCTGACCTCCCTCCGCGGCCAACAGTTTCCCCCGTCAGATATCCCCAGCAGTCGTTTCAACTCACCAGTGCGCCTCCGTCTTTACCGAAGACCCCTCCCAACCATCCTCCCAAAACAAAGAATTCCCCAAGAACGCCTTCAGAGTCTCCCAATTCTACCATGGCTCCATCTCTTATGTCTCCCGTCCCGTCCCACGCGCCGGGTCCCTTGTCTCCGGGGCTCTCTAGCTCGCGTCGAGTCTCGGGTTTCCTCGACAGTGACAGCATCTCAAATCATGGCATGTCTCACTCGTACACTTCGCGGAGGGTCTCCTCCCGCAAGTTCAACAGCGAGACTTCCAACATCTCCAATGTGGTCTACTCCCTGAAGCGCCGGAGCGGCGATGAACTGGGCACGTCTGCTTCGTCCAAGCTTCTCAACGCTACGCATGCCTCTCTTTTGGATTGGATCCGTGCTGAGCGCTTGAGCAACCTGCCCCCAGAGGGAGGCAGCTATGATAAGGTGCTTTCCTGGGCCCAGCTCTTTGTCGAAAGACTGCACTCTTTTGACCTGGCGATTGAAGAATTCGCCGGTGACAGCTACCTTGCCGCACAGCTGGCCTATGGCTACTGTGCTATCTTGCTCGAGGTATGTTGAACCTTTATTAACTCGCCTTGTCCAGTGGGACTAGCGTGCTGATATACTATACTCGGTAGCTGGGTAAGGATAACGCCCCCGCAATGACTACGTCCTTTGGTTTCTTCTACGGCACTTCCATGTCGCTGGTCAATCTGCTGGAGCGCACTGAGCTCTTCACCGTCTCTCAGGAGATCAAGGAACAGCTGGTTCTGGCTCTGGCTGACTTGGTGACCCTGGTGGCCAGCGTGTCGACGCACTTCCACCGGGCTATCAAGAGTATGACTACTGCTTCCGTCTCCATTGATTTTCACAACACCTTCCCTGGTCAGATTCAGGCGTTCCGTGAGCGGTGTGCTAGGATCGCCGAATCGATGTGGCGTCACAAGCTCGTCAAGGATAACCTTGATGGTAACCGAGGTATGTCCCTGTTTTCTATCATGATCGTTTCGAGGTCGCTAATCATTCTCAGTGTTTGAGGTCAAGGCGATCAAGTCGTGGCTTTCTTCTGAGGACCCTGTGCTCACCAATGTCGCGGACACGACGTCCCATCTCGCGCACGAGCGAGCTGAGTTGACCTGTCTCTGGATAGGGCCGTATCTGACTCGTTTCCTCAAGGGTCAGCACAGGACCTTGACCATCGGTGGTAAGCCGGGCTCTGGAAAGACGGTCTTGGCTTCGGTCATCGTGGATCACTTGCAGCACCCCATTGGCGGTATCACGTATAAGACACTGTTTGTGCCCGTCAACGGGAGAGTCCCTGCGGAGACCACCCCTCGCGCCATCGCCAAAGCCATCCTATACCAGCTCTTTGAGAAGCGGATTGGCAATATCGGGCTGTTGCAGATCCTTAGTGATGCCTTTGAGCGAAGCAAGAAGGCCACCAATGACAACGACTATGACAACATCCTTTGGAATGCTCTCGAGCGTGCGCTGGCTGCCGCTCTTAAGGGTGCCAAGGAGCTGGTCATCGTTGTCGACGGTGTTGATGAATCGACTTGCGGCGAATCAGTGCTTCTCCAAAGGCTCACTGGAGCGACTAGCAAGGGTACCAATGTCAAGCTGATTGCCCTTTGTGGCTCGAAGCCTCCGAGTGCAGAGGGTCAAATCCACATCCAGATCAACAATGATCTAATCTTCGACGACATTGCATCGGTGGTGCGAGGCTGCTTGGAGGACACCCCGACATTCCCGAGTATGGACGAATTGGAACGCGAGACCATCGTCGACCGCATCACATCTGCATCCAACGGCTCGTTCCTCTGGGCGAAGCTCGCGTGCAAGCGTGTCCGCCACGAGGACAGTGCCGACAACCTGCGCAAGGTTGTTGACGCCGTGTTGAACGCGAACTCGACCATTACTGACTTTGCTCTTCATGTCCTCCAGAGCGCGGATGTGAAAGAAGAGGCTAAGATGATGCTTCTCTGGCTCGCGACGGCGGACCGTCCGCTTGGACTAAGGGAGCTTGCCATCTTGGCTTCAATCCAAAATGACAAGCATGCTGTCGTGGATCGTCATATTGATACGCTGCAGGTGCTGAAGCCTCTGACGTCTTTGGTCTTCCTTCAGGGTGGTCAGGTGTATCTGCGCCATGCGCTCATCCGAACTGCAGTCTTGGATGTGTTCTCCAAGGGCAAGCTGGTCCCAACCCTCAAGGACCGCCATTCTGATCTTGTCACCAGACTGCTGGTCTACATCAAGGCCACTGTGATCCAGCCTAGCGAGCCCTCACTCACTCCTCTTGACTGGCATGACACCAACATCCTCGTCAACAAGCACCCCCTTCTAGACTTTGCCATTCGCTACTGGCCTGCGCACTTCAAGCGGACCGCTGTCTATACCAGCGAGGGCGAGATCCCTGCGGCCAAGACGTTCTCCAAAGTATTCCCGGTCTTGACTACGGTCTTCCTTCTGTCAAGCACCCTGTGGGAGAACCGACCAACTCCTCAGCTTCTTTCCTACCAGACCACCATCACCAATGTCTGCCGCCAGGTCCTGACAGCGAACCATGTGGTAACCCTTCAGTCTATCATCTCCTTGGCGCAGCTCTACCGTCGACTTGAGTTCTATCCCGAGGCCATTCCCTTGTTTCACGAGGCTACCATCCTCAGTAGCACCTTACTCACAACTCGTCACATTGTGACGATGCAAATGGCCACCACTTTCATTGAATTGACCACGGAGAAAGTTACCACCACCAAGACTGATATCATGGTCAAGCGTGAAGAGGCTCTCCTTCTTCTGGTTGAATGCTACAAGATTCAATATGGATCAACCAGCGAGACTGTGGTATCAACCCTTAAGCAGTTGGTTGAGCACTACCGCCTAGTTCAAGAAGAAACAAAGGCTCAGGAAATCATCAAGACTGTTCGCTCCATTACCACGACCGAATATAGTTCCGAGTCCTATGACTCCCGTGGCAACCTCCACGTGCGTCTGAGAGGTCGTGGTCAAACGGACACCGACACCGGCCTGGGTCTTTCTTTGGGCGTAGAAGAGCATGACGACCTGATTGAGCAGGGCACTTACGACTTTGAGAGTTTGATCAAACGATCCGAAAAGTACATCGCTGAAGGCAAGCATCAGCTCGCTGAGCTCACTTATGTTGAGATCTGGCAGCATGTGAGCAGAGAGTACCGTGCCAACTTTTCTTCTCTATGGGAGGAGCGAAAGATGAAGGCCGCCCTTGCCTACACGAAGTTCCTACACTCTCAGAAGCGGGAGTTCGAGGCCTCTTCCGTCCTTACCAGCCTTTGGCAGGAATATGAACAGACCAGTATGGCCATCTCCGAAAGTTCCGTCTCTCACTTCCAGGAGATCGCCAAGGTGATGAAGACAGTCGGCCTCTCGACTTTGGCCTTGAACGTGTTCAAGCATTGCTCTCACTTCTACCAGAGCATCAACCGCACCGAGTCCTCTAGCTATAAGGAGGTCCAGCAGAGCATCCAGATCACGTCGAAGGAGGTGATGCAATCTGTCAGCTCGTCCACCGTGACTTCGGAATCCACTCTGGAGGAGATAGTCTTCGAGGTTACCACTTCAACTACCACGGTAGACCAGACCTCCTTCAGCGCAACTCACAGCCTGGTTGAACTGTATGTCTCGCAACACCGCTGGCAGGACGCCACCCGCGTCATCAAGAAGGTTCTCCACGGAGTGTGGCCTTCACTGTTCGCTCCCTCGCTCCAGGACGTTACTCTTCCTGCCAAGCACGTCGAGAGCTGTGTGGAGCTTGCTGCGCTCCTCAGTCGATGCTACCATTCCCGCCGCCGCCTGGCCAAGGAGGAGGACATCCGGGTCCGAATTTACCGCGCGGTCCGGTCTGGTCGAAAGGTTGAGGACAAGCTCAGGGTTAATGCCACCACTGAGCTCCTCCGTTTATTTGAGCGGAACTCGCGGACGGACAACACCATCCACCTTCGCCAGGAGCTGCTGAGCGACTACATCAAAGAATATGGTGCTGAGCATCCTATTGTTATCAAAAACCTTTGGACTCTGGCCGAGCTGACTCGCCCTCGCCCCATCTTCATTGACTACTACCGGCGAATTATCCGCGCCTTGAACAAGGACTCGCAGGTCTGTCATCCTGGGGCCTTCGAGCCCCTTGTCATCGTTGCGACTGAGCTCTGGAACCAAGGCCGCTACACGGATGCCCTGGAGCACTACACGGTCATCTTCACCACCTTCTTGAGCCAGCCCAAGCAGCTTCCCAAGTTGCAAGATCAGGCCTTCGTGCAGGAATTCTTCGACCGGTACACACACTGCCTGCGCAGCGTCCGTACTGAATTCTCTGTGCTTCACAAGATCACCGTCGACTACCAGACCAAAGTCAAGGCTGTCTTCACTGCCACTGCCACCATCTCCATTCGGGCCACCTTGACCCTTGCCAAGCTGTGCCAGGAGTCCAAACGCTATGAGATCGAGGCGATCACCCTGTACGAGGAGCTGCTCAAGACTAAGTCCGAGGATCTCGACTATCAGGAAATCACTGCCACCTTGGATGCAATCTATGAGGAGCAGGCTGCCGTTGTCACATCCACGAAGTCCGAATCCGTTTCTGCTTCCCAGGTCGAGCGTGCCGTTAAAGTGCTGCGCAAGCGCATCACGTCGGTGCGTCAGACCTACGGCTGGGCTCATGAGGAGTCTCTCTCCAAGATGAAGGAAATGGTCACCTTCTACTCCCGCCACAACGAGACGGAGACCGTGACCCAGGAGCTCAAGGAGGCTACCGTCCAGATTCTCTCGTCCGAGACATCCTCCACCCAGCTAATTACCGCTGCCAGTACCATTGCCACCAGCTACATCGAGACCAACCAGACCAAGAAAGCTACTGAGCTGACCCAGGAGATCTACCGCCAGATCGTCATGAAGGACACCTCCAACGCTAAGTCAGTTAAGTTTGACCTTTCGTCCAAGGAGCGCCAGAGCCTCGTCTTCCTGGCCCAGATGGAGTATAGTCTCCGTCGTAACACCTCCATCACGATCACAGAGATCCTTGCCTCTTTGACCACGGAGTATGTCTACTTTGAGGAGCTCAGAAGCCAGGTGGCGGCGAAGGGCAGCACCATCCACTCCGTGTCTGTGTCCGCTGCCCGCCTTTATCGTTTCCTGGTTTCCCAAGAGCGCCACGACGCCGCCAGCCGCGTCTTCAACATCACTCTGGAATACTTCCAGAACACCGAAGCCAAGCGCGTCAAGCTAACGGAGGCCTCCCAGGTCAAGATTCTGGTCCACACTATCTTGAGCTACTTCGGCATCCACCAGTCCGAGGACTTCATTCGCTCCATCGGTATCGCCAGCAACAGAGGCGTCATCGAGCTGCTCAAGTCGCAGAAGTACACGGAGGCAAGCGACCTGGCCCTGGCCTCTTTCAAGTACATCTCTGCGCACGAGACCTACACCACCGCCGCCATCGTCAAGTTCATTTTCATGCTGGGCATGAACATCTCCGGCCGGGGCATCACCCAGCCCGATTCGGTCAGCCGTAAAAAGCTTTTGGACGTGTCTGCCGTCATCATCCGGGATGCCCTGCGGGTTATCAACGCACTCAAGATCAACATGGCCCAAGTCGATCTCGTGCACCTGAACAGCCTCATCGGCCTGCTTGGTGATCAAGAAGACTACGACACCCTTGTCTGGCTCCTCACTATCCTGTGGAACAGCCGCGAGGCCCAGCGCGACTGGCAGCCATCCGTCACGTTGGCCCTCGGCCGTCGCTACATCATGGCGCGCTATTTGGTCGGCGACTCGCTTGCCGCGCTCCGTCTCGCCGAAGACATTGTCTACAACACACGGCGCGTACATGGCGCTCGCCACCCCAGCACGCTCGAGATGTCCACGCTTCTCACTCAGCTGTATACCGGTATTGCGCAGCGCTACCAATCCACCAAAAATGGCCAAGGGATGGCCAACAGGTACTACAAGAAGAGCGCCGCCATACACGAAAACATCCTACGCGCCTTCAGCGACCCCACCTACGCCGAGATGGAAGGCCTCGAGGGCAGCATGAGTCTGGACGGCTCGGCCTACGAGCTGGATGTCAGCGATGCATCCAACGGCGCGATCCCAGAGGGCGAGCACGTGCGTCGGCACCTGCACCTGCTCAAGTTGTCGCTCGAGCGCCTGGGTGACTGGCCCAAGGACTACAGCGAGTACGAGCGTCTGAACGCGGACGTCTTCCGCGAGTTCCCGGATGAGATGAAGGGCATTGAGGGCGTCGAGAAGTGGAACCTGAAGAGCTTCGGTGGCGGAAAGGCTGAGGCCACGGATGATCTGTTGGATCTGGAGTTTAAGACTTGGGAGCTGGTTGGTACTCAGCAGGAGATTGAGGAGGAGCGGTAGATGTTTCCTCCTTCCTTTCAGCCCCTTTCTTTCTTCGCTATGATATACCTTTTGGCTTTGAAGCCTGCATCGCATCCTAACATCCTTTACTTTCACTCTATTTATTTGATACTCCCTTATATGATGCCATTTGTTTCGTTCTCATTTGGTTAGTTATGTTATATAATTTTTATTTATCTTGCATGATTGATATCCTTATTCCTTACTGCAACCCGGCTTTTTTCTACAACCGCTTTCTCTAATGCGTAAAGTAAAGGCGATCAGCACCACCTATCTTATAGTTTAGCAACCCATTTATTCATATATTCATTCATGCGTTTTTCTAACTCATTCGCTCAAGCTACGGTATTTATACAAAGGCCCGTTACTCCGGCTGCCACTTACAGATTCTATGGCCTCTTGGTCTGCTACTTTACATGGAATAAAGTAGTCTTTTATGTATTCTTCTAATTTAACTAGTATTTGAGTCATAGAGCACTAATTTGCACCGCTTTTCCAACAGCCAGCCTGGCTAGCTCAATCGGTAGAGCGTGTGACTCTTAATCACAAGGCTGCGGGTTCGAGCCCCGCGTTGGGCTTTCTTTTTTATTAACATTTTTCCATGTTTCAACCAACAACTCTACCCGATGCCGATAAATAATACCCAAACACATGTTATATATATTGGAATATCTAGCTAGCATACTGATGATGATAACAAACACCTGTCTGTCTGACTTGACAGAAGAAGTTATGAAGCCACCCAAACGATTCAGTAATCAAATCAGACTCCCAAGTAGCAGCAAAGCATGAAAAGTAAATAAATGACCACCCCCCCCAACAGGTACATGTAACAACCATTGAATGAACAGGCAGCAGAGCACACTTATTGACTAATAATACCATTCTACCCAGCCAGCCCTAACGATTCCCCTCCTCCCTCTCCGCAATCGTAGAGCAAGATTCCCCAGCCAACAAGCCCATCTCCCGACTATGCTTCTCCTCCAACAACGCCTTCACCATCTCCGCCAATTCCCGCACCTGTTCTCTCAAATGCATGACCTCCAAACTGCACGGGTCCATATGCACCACCGGCGCCGTGTCCTGCACCACCTGACGCCAGGCATCGTCGAGTTCGAAATCCACCTGCTCCGCGGCGTGCTCCCACTCCTGGACGTAGTCGTCGTCGTCTTCCCCGCGTCGTCGGTTCCAGCGGATGCGGCGCGCCTCGCGGACTTCCAGGAAGGCGGTGACTACGAGGAGAGGCGAGTAAAGGATGCCCATGACGATGTCGTTGAGTTTGGCGTAGTGGTGGCGCGGGAGCCACCATTCGAAGGGGAGGATGAGGAGGACGATCTCAAGGAGATTAAATGCTGGGTCAGGTCAGTGATGGGAAATATTATGGGGGGGTTGAAGGGGATGTGTACGAGGTATGAAGACGTTCTCGTCTGGGGCGCGGATGTATTGTATTGTCTTTTGTGCGAAAATGGCCATGTATTCGTCGATGGCGTTCCCGGAGATATCCTCGTATGCGCTGTTGTATAGGGCGATAAGGATATTCAGTAGGACTGTTCGAGTTAGCGACGTAGTTCAGAATGATGAAAGAGAGACAGATAGTCAGTACCGATCATGACGATAAAGTTGAAGAGATAGTAGAGAATGATTCCGAAGGGGAACGCAAATTCCTCGAAGATGCCAAACTCCGGACTTTGCATCACGCTGTTCGCCATGCCCTGGACAATGGCTCTCGTGACCGGCAAGTCGTTGTCGACTTGGGCCATTCCGATGAAGGCCTGGAAGAATCCCACTAGGACAACGAACAGAAGAGCGAAGAAGATCAAACTCTCCTTCATCATGACCCGGAGCACCACGAACATTGCGCCGAAGAACCGGAATGAGTCCAGGTAGAGTATCATGCGCATCCAGAACATCGGGCCTGCGAGAGCGAGGAAATTGTAGCTCAGCTCGTTGAGCTGCTGTCTCTGCTCGTCGTCTGTTGAGGAAGAGTGCGACAAGGCTGCGATCCGAAGGAAGAACGAGACCGCAAGGATGCTGTATAGGGTGGAATTGAACGCGTTCCAGAAGTCAAAGTAAGCCCATCCGATCTTGTATAGTTTGGTCAACTCGTCGCAGATGAATGCAAGAGTCATGACATAGAGAATCCCCTCCACCACGTCTAGATCTCCGCTGGGGTTGACCGTGTTGATCACCTGTGTATACAGAATGAGGTATACGAAAGAGAAGAGAATCTGGCAGACATTCTGGTACTGCGGCGTCCGCATTCGGTCGGGGTGAAAGTGGACCGAGAATTTGATATTATCTCGCTCATGGTAAGGCACAAAGTTGGTCGGGTTACCCTCCTGCTGGCAGAACCAGCCACTCCACAGATACCGAATGCACTTCTGATACCCGGAGGAGCCGATAACTCGGAGCGCGTGTAGGTCGACAGCACGCTCAATAACATTTGCAGGCATAGTCTCTTCGCCATCGATGAAGATGGAGTATCTCTTCAACAGGGTATCCATGAGTTGAATGTCCTGGTTTGCTTCGGTCTCGATTCTAGAATACCATCAGTTAACTTCAGTAACACAGAGGGTAACGGTGTAGCAGTACATGCGCTTCGCGATGACCTCACACGCCAGAGCTCGGCGTTCATGGAGATCCGAGTCCCAGAGTTCGTGAGTCGCTTCGATCTTGAACCACCGTAGGCATACGAGCAAGCAGAACAGGACACAAGCCTGGAGATCGTCGCCGCCAGCTTGTCTTGCGGTTTGGACTACATCGGCGGTGATGATGCGACTGTTAGGATCGACGATGACGCTCTCTTCCAGCTCACAGGGGATGACCTGTTCGATTTGGTACTTGAGTCGCAGAGCAACCTTGGTCACTTCCTTTGCATGACTGGTAGATTGGAGTTGGTCGGGATCGTATGCAGAGAGTACTGTAGCCGGAGTCAGCTTGCAGGGTTGTAAACAAGGATAGTGACAATAGCGTACGTCGGCGTCGCTCTGCAGCGAGACGGCTATTGGTGTGGCCCCTTTCGGACCGGAAAAGATCCCTCCAATGGCCCATCATGGATGCTTCCCGACGATGGAAAAAGCGATGGAGGTATGCGAGATGGACCAAAGCGATACAGAGCAGGAGAGGCTGGGGGGGATAAGTTAAAGAATAAGGACGAGTCAGCCAAGAAATGCCCCACCTGCGCCGCTCAATCAGCGCCAACCTTCCGATCTACATCTTCATGAAGCAATGCGATCTCCTGTAGATAATCCGAGAAAGAGAGATAGAAGAGAAAAAAGGAAAATATGTGGATAACAGTAGTCTAAACAGGAACCACAGGCATGGACCCGCAGATCAACGAAGCTTATGTACATGAGGTTGGCGTCGAACATCCTCATCCAGATGCTCCTGCACAGATATCCAAACACGAAGCCCCAATGGAGCCTCGGGTTACACCATCAGATCATCGAAACAAGGAGCTGACCCCAGTGTCATCGACATTGCTGTTTGATCACGACGTCACCCGTGTGCACATTAAACCGTTCTCCCGACTCGTAAATCATGTCACATTCGAAAACTCTTCTATGCAACTTTTTTTTTGATCCCATCCGTTCATGCTCCGTCAAACTTCCTCAAAAGTCATTTATTCCCTTCTTCTCATCCACAGTCTTGCTCAATCCAGTCGAAAATGGTCCATCGCCAGCCGTAATTTAAGAGCGAATTTACTCGGGGACGTTGTCGTCACTCTCGGACATGCTCTCGTCACCGCTGACCTCCATGTTCTCACGCTCACGCTTCTCCATAAGCTCCTGGAGAGCAGCATCATCGTGCTCGGTAACAGCCTTGGGAGCCATTTTGATGATGCAGCCACCGCCGGCTTCCTTGATCTTGGCCTCGATCCGTTGGATGGCCTCCTCGAGCATCTTGATACCGATGGTCTTGTCCAAGCACTGGCTGGTCAGAACGTACAGGGGAGGGGCCACCAGCTTGACCTTAATCTGGGTCTCGGGGGTGTTGCTCTCCTCGGCGGTGCGCAGGGCGGTCTTGACGGCGTCGATTCCTTCGTAGCCGAAGCAGGTAACCTCGATATCGGCACGGACCTTGGTGGGGTGGGGAGTAAGTCGCTTGCTGATGTAGTGCGTCAACTCCTTCTTCACGTTCTCGTTGGGGAATTCGACCTCGTTCCACACGTCGGGGTTCCTAGAGAGTCGGTACATGTCAGCCAGAGCAATTTCAAACCGGACGAGCGCTTGCATCTTACGTGATGGAGATCTTAAAGGCATCGTGCGAGTGGCCATATTTGCGGTTCAAGGGCCACCCGATGGTCTGGTATAGCGTCTCCAGGGGGGTCTGGGTAGCCTCGGCGACATGTCGCATGATGGAGTTCACCGCCTTGCTCTTGTTGTAGCGCTCTTCACACTTGATGACATCTTCGGGGGAGACTCGGCGCTTAGAAAGATCGATATAACCTGCAAGTGGAAGACGCAATCGGTCAGCACACTGGATGTGGTCCGCACTGGAGTTGTCCGTTCCTTACCCTTCTCCTTGTCGACACGTAGGACGATAACCACCTCGTTACGTCCAATGCGAATGAGCTTCTGGATACTACGAATACGTCTTCGCGACAGTTCGGAGAGCAGAATCATTCCGTCGATGTTGTCGTATTCAAGAAGCTTCACGTACGCGCCCATTTCGGCGATCTGCGTGAGAAAAAAAAGGCGGCGGTTAGAAATGGTCTGCGGCACCAGAGAAAAGAGCATTCAATGCAGGAGACACCCACCTGCTTGACATTGACCATGACATAGCTGTCGACCTCCGGGTACTTCTCCTCGTAGAAACGGCAGTTTGTTAACGACATTTTCGGCGGGGTTGCGGCGTATCGCCAGGTGCAGTTTCGAATCGGCGAAAGAGGAGTTCAAGGGGTGATGAATTCCGAGACAGAATTCTCTCGAGTAGCGAACCTCCGGGGGGGTGATTCCGTGAGGAGCAAAGAAGGACGAGGGGCAAGCGAAACGGGGGTTCGGCGGAGATGAGATCGAAGCACAATTCAACTTTGTGGCGGCTCAAAACCCACTTTGGGCTTTGCACCGTGACTCATCACGTGCATATCCACCGCCCGGCAGAACCGATAAAGGCGACTTTTGTTATCGCCGCCGCCCGGATTTTCCTCTCGACTTCATCCTGGATCATCCCTCGCAATTCGCAGACGGAGGCTGGTTGGGCCTCTTCCTTCCTCTTGCACTTGTCGCAGATGAGGTGGCGCTGATAGTCCATGTGGTCAGGACATATTCGCTGCTCAATGCGCTATCCCCGTCACAATAGCGCTAATTAGCAATAGTTACTAGGCATACCGCCTGTTGCACGACCTTGACTCGCCTATCTTTTTAGTCAGAGATTCCCTCCGCTGTCGCTTTTTTTTTATTTATTTTAAACCGGCGATCTTTCTTCCTGTCATTCAAGCAGCATTTATGGCGGGTGCTGTATCGCGCCTCGAATTTACATTTACCTGATTAGACTCGGATCTGCGAATGAACATGTCGGACCCCGACTTATCTCCAGAGCAAAGCCGTTCTCTGCACGAGCGCATCCTCGGCATGTTTCGTACTGCTCCCCCGACCAGCGTTCCCGGTCAATCCCCAGGACCCGGCAAAAACAGCGGAGGTTCTGCATCTCCTTACATGCCGGGAGAGACGTCTCGTCTGCTGGATTCATATGATCATCATGAACCCGCCTGTGGGCTGAGAGGCTCGTGCGATCACGGCACCTTCTCTCCCAGACTGGAACGTGACGAAAACCAAGGCTGGGGCATCGCATCCTTGACGGATGCCGGCAATGGCATTATGGCAGGGGCCCCTGGCCGGGATCCCTCTGGTGACGATGATTCCATTCAAGGTCCGGAGAATATACCATCGATGGAGTCGTCGTTGGTTTCGGCATTTCCCACGAAGAATCGCAGATCTTTGTACGTTCAATCCCAACCAACCCATTTTGCGATTCGCCTTATGGGATTAATCACTCATCATCAATCCAGATATATATCTTACTATATTCCCTTTTTTAATTGGATCACTCAGTATCGTCTGTCCTTCCTTCGAGGGGACTTGATCTCGGCAATGACCGTCGCATCGATTTACATCCCGATGGCGCTCTCACTATCGTCTAACCTGGCGCATGCTCCTCCCATAAACGGCCTTTACGCCTTCGTGTTCAACCCGTTGATTTACGCGATCCTGGGAAGCAGCCCTCTACTTGTCGTTGGTCCCGAAGCAGCCGGGTCTCTGCTGACCGGCACGATTGTCAAAGCGAGTGTGAGCCAAGGCTTGTCGAAAGAAGAGGACGATGCTGCGAGTGCCATGATCGTCGGAATAGCAACTGCAATGGCCGGCGCCATGATCCTGATTGCCGGTCTTACTCGGCTCGGATTCCTGGACAATGTGTTGAGCCGGCCTTTCTTGAGAGGTTTCATTACCGCCATCGGTTTTGTTATCTTCGTGGACCAGCTCGTCCCCGAAGCTGGCCTCACCGATCTGGCCAAAGAAGCCGGTGTGACTCACGGAACCACAGTTGATAAGCTGGTGTTCTTTGTCAGGAACATAGGCAAATGCCATGGTCTTACGGCCGTGGTGTCTTTCAGCAGTTTCACAATCATCATGGTGTTCCGGTATGTCCCCGTATCGTATTTCTCCATGGCTACAGAGCTGATTCCATTCCTAGAACCCTCAAAAAGCTGCTCCAGCCACGATACCCTTTCGTCGTCTACCTCCCAGACCGAATCCTAGTGGTTATCATCTCCGCTGTCTTAACGTGGCACCTTGGCTGGGACAAGCAGGGCCTTGAGATTCTAGGCCCGACCAAGAACACCGCCAATGGCGTTTTCGGCTTCAGATGGCCCTTCCAGTTGAGTCACATGAAACACGTGCGGACTGCACTGAGCACGTCGTTCATCATCGCGTTGCTCGGCTTCTTCGAGTCCTCCGTGGCCGCTAAGGGACTCGGCAATGCTCGGCAGGCCGGCATCAAGGGCATGTCTGTCAGCGCGAACCGAGAGATGGTGGCCCTGGGTGTCGCGAATGTCGTCGGCGGCTGCTTCATGGCGTTGCCGGCATTCGGTGGCTACGGTCGAAGCAAAGTCAATGCGTCCACTGGCGCTCGGTCTCCCATGAGCAGTATCCTACTGAGTCTCATAACATTCATCTGTATTATGGTGCTATTGCCTTATCTGTATTATCTTCCGGTATGGACCCTACCCGTGAACCTTCTGTCTCAGTTACTAACGTCGTCTAGAAAGCTGTGCTGTCCGCTATGATTTCCGTGGTCGCCTTCAGTCTTATCGAAGAGTGTCCGCATGACCTCGCCTTCTTTATACGTCTACGCGGATGGACAGAACTAACACTCATGATCCTCATTTTCGTCTCGACTATCTTCTATTCTTTAGAAATGGGCATCGCCCTCGGAATCGGTCTCTCCATCCTCATCCTCATCCGCCACTCCACGCAACCTCGAATCCAAATCCTCGGGAAAGTAGCCGGCACGTCCGACCGGTTCGAAAACGCGGAACTGCACCCGGAGAAAGTGGAACTGGTCGAGAGCGCGCTGATCGTCAAGATCCCCGAACCGCTCACGTTCGCCAACACCGGAGATCTCAAGAACCGTCTGCGCCGATTGGAGCTGTACGGCACGAGCCGCGCGCACCCTTCTCTGCCTCGCATGCGACCCGCCGAGCACAACAAGAACTTCATCTTCGACGTACACGGGGTCACGAGTATCGACGGCTCCGGGACACAAGTTCTGTTCGAGATCGTCGACGGGTATGCGGAGCTAGGCGCGAGGGTCTTCTTCTGCCGTCTGCCCAACCGCGACGTCTTCCGGATGTTCGAGAGAAGTGGGATCGTGGACCGATGCGGCGGAATGTCCCATTTCGTATCGCGGGTGGATGAGGCGCTTAGACTCGCCGAGTCGGAGGATCAGGTATCGAATGCCTAGGCTGAACCCGTGCCCGTATATATGCGTGCCAACCGGATTGGTTCCTTCCCGGGACTTGAAAGAAAACGGGAAGAAAAGCGACCTGAATATATGCGAGAATTTCGATAAACGTACATTATGACTGACGAGCTTGTTGATATCACACGACATGGCTGGCCCTGAGGATCTGGTTCCCAATGAAACTATTGTTTGTTGCGTTGGTTGGTGGGACATATCGAAGGGAATCTGTTGATAGCTGGACTGTTGATAGCTGTAATAACAACACAAGTGAATATAGCATGCATGCATGCATGGCATCCATTGAGCCGAGAATCGTTTGTAAACTCATTCGTCAGTAAAAGCGGTCCTCATGCTTAAGTGATAGGTAGAATCCAGGATCACGACGCCTGATTCTCCCCAGACACAGCCGCTCTCCGAACAATAGCATGAAGCAACGCTTCATTAGCCCGTAACCCAACCCTCCTCCTCGAACTAACATCATCATCACCACCACCACCACCAGCATCACCTTCCTCGTCCTCCTCCCCAGCCGTAGCACCCGCCAACGACTGTCCAACCAGCTTCACCCGCCCCTCCCCAGCAATATTAAACGCAGCACAGGCAATCTTCGAAACACGCACATGCTGCTTCACGAGCGCCGAGTTCTCCGACGTCCCCGCGAGATCCAAATCCATAGCCAAATGTCTATGAATATAATCCGACAGACCCTTCAACACAGATGAGGACCCAGACCCGGCCCCAGGCCCCGAATCATCCACAGAAAGCAGAATCCCCCCAAGCGCCTTCCTCGGTACACTCACATTCAAAGACCTCAATTCCGGTGCAACCGCGGAGGAAAACGCCACCGTGATCTGAAGCTCTTTGGCTAGGTATTCGAGGAGTTGTGCGCGCGCCTCCTCACGCCCATGGTCATGGTCACGTTCATCAAGCGAGGAATCCAAAACACCCAAATAGATCTCCAGCGCCGAGCACATGAAAGTCGACGAGAGACGGAGATTCGACACATACGTGTCGAAATTGGCAGACAGGAAAGAAACGAACGTTTGGCGGAGAGGGGTCGGAAACCGCGTCATGAGAAGCGGGAGGTGCGTGGATCCGTCGGCACCGATGCTTACTCGGCCTTTGCCTTTGCCTTTTCTTCGATCAGATGATGATGGTGGTCCTTCTCCTGCTAATGTTGGCGATGACAATGACATCCCATCCCCGGAGACAGGCATCAATAAGGCAGCTTTATATGTGATATTCTCGTACTCGAGCGTCACAGCTATACCAGCTGAAAGAACCCCAGAGTCAGGATTGGAAAGAGTCGGGGGAGAGTCATCAAGAAGCGAAAGATGGGGTAAGATCTCCCAAACGCAGTCTTTCAAGGCGCCTGTTCTAGACAGGGAGTCGTCTTCGGTGGATGAGACGACGCCCGGGAAGGCGTTCCCTGTGAGTTGGTCGCGGAAGCGCGTGGCGTAAGTTTTCAGTGCGACGGGGTTGTCGAGGAGGGATTGGAATTCTTTGCCATGGTGGAGAGGGGATAGACGGTGGAGGGTCCAGGATGTGTTAAGTAGGTGGTGGTTGGGGGAAGGCATGTTTATTAAATGGATAGGATCTAGATGGAGTAAAGGATGTGATTATTTGGTATAATGGCAAGGTCACATAGCGCATTTAAAGGGGCGCGGTTCCAATCAAGGCGATCAAGTGTAAGAGGGAGGTTGTGAACTACTTTGATGCGACTGAGTCGATCATTGAAGATAACGCGCCGGCGCAAACAGAGCAAACAAAGGTCCCAGAATAGTATAGTGTAGGGTATAGGGCTTGGCGATGTTATCATAGGGTGTCTCGTGCTTCTCTTTTCTTTGTCTCATTCTGATCAACTCCTAGACATGTACTACTGCTCTGTAAATCGATTGGTATTCATATCATGCTAAGATAACAGAAGTATACGCTCGGCTAAGGCAATGCATGAGCCATAAGTCCTCAACGAAAACGCCGTATATCCAAGAGGCAACGAAACCACGCATGCTAAATATACTGATCAAAATGAATCAAAGCGAATGAATCATGCACGCCATCCAGCAGAGTCCCGGCAGAACTGGCAGCCAAAGACAATCGGTATCCCATCCGACACCATGACCAGCTCCGGCTTATGTTGGAACACGGCCCGTCTGGAGCTCAATTCCTGCGTAGCGACATCGAACCAGACGTCCTGCGTGGAACCATGCACGTGGATATGAGGAGCGCACTCGAACACCAGCGAGTTCATGTCGTCCTTTTCATTGGACGTGATGTCGTTGTGGAAGTTGCGCATGAACTCTTTCCGCTGCATTCGCTGGCTGCCGCCGTCGCCGATTTCTGCCGAGAAGTATTCCAGCACTCGCATGAACGGTGACACGGTGAGTAACGAGCCTATCCAGCTATCATCCGATGGCCCGGGCTCGTCGGGAGGGACGGTATATTGCAAGTAGGACACTAGGAGTTGCATGCAATGATGGGTGGAGACGAGGGTAGCGGTGTCGTTGAAGGGAGGGGATTGGAGGATCTGAATCTGCAGCTGGCGATATATAGACTTGCGAACATCGGGTGGTATAGGAACCGGCAGTCGTCCGGCTTCGAAATCGCGCAAAAGAGTATTGGTCTGCTCTCTTCTAGCAAGGGTATAGGTCTCAAGGAAGTACAGTGTATAGTACCTGCCACACGGGAAGAAGTGTCAGTCAAAACAGTTTCGATGCGGCCGATAGTAGTTTGCGGTGTCACCTACATAAGGGGTGTCAGGTAGAACCAAATAGTCCCGGTGGCTCGCTTCACAAAGTCATTACGCTCATTCCTCGAAGGAAACCTTGACTTCACAAAACCCGGCTCGCTCCGCATGAAGCGATCCACCACTCGATCGGCAAGATAGTAACATAGCTTTGAGCAAAGTTTCTGACGACGGCGGAGACTATGGATGTATCGGAAAGTATACAGATGGCCCCCTTTGGCGCTCGTAATAGGCGGGAACAGATCCGATAGCAGCACTACATCATCTTCCGGGTGGCGAGAATATGTTCTTTCGCTGTCTATCGGAGACGGAAGGGTTCCATGGCGGCGTTGGCGGAGGTACTGCCGGGTGATCCAGTGCTCCTGGGAGGTAAGGAGCTGGAAGAATGCTCGGCAGACAAGCTTCAACGGCAGGAAATCGGCGACTCCGCAGTGGGCGAATATCTTGATCTGAATCTCGACAGGGAGAAGATCCCAGGGCGAGGACGTGGGCACTAGAGCGATTTGTTCGACACTGATGCTTGTAAGAACAGAAACGCGCACATTCGCCGGAGCGTCTCGGGACAAAGACGGAAAGGAATCTAGACGTACACAGACGTTGACGACAGCGAGGACGGAAATACACTCTGTCTGGACGAGTGGTTGTTCCGCTTGGCGTCCGATCTGCTCCTCCCTCTGTTGTTGAAGGCAGCGCGGGCCTTTTTCACATTGGAGATCAGCTGGGAAAAGGAACTCATTATCAGGTTTCGAGAGGCATGGAGAGACCAGCTCCAGCACGGGGGCCAGCTAGACAAGATAAACGGCGGGACGGAGTCACCATGAGCGCTTGGAGATTGTCCTGGTCCTGCTTTGGCTTCGCTTCTCCGCCTTCCGGCATTAATTGGTTTAGTTAACTAGTTAATGAGGGGCCTGACTAAGCAGCGCTGCCTGAGTTTAGTGGCCGAACTTTAGGGCGCTTCTTGTCTATTAAAAGCAGCAGGCAGTGTCGTCTTCTCGTGTCTGGAAACTCTGGATGCAATCCGGTCGTCTGCTTGTCCGTGGCAATCCTGGAGTGGGGGTGCTGTTGGCTGGACGCGTATCAGTTGCTGGATATATCCACACAAGTGTCCCTGCAGATTACCTTCGAGTGGACTTCTTTCCTGGCATCATCCTCAGGGCCCACCGCACCTGTACCCCAGCCCCCCGATAAATCCCGACCTACGGATTTTCGGTGCCAATAGTCTTCCGGCACAAACAGCTTGATAGTGTCAAGACAGCCTACGGTAGAATGCAGAAGTCTAAGCAAGAACCAACCGTCTCATATTGTCTCCGAAAGATCCTGACAACCGAAGTAAACAAAGTACATAGCATCCCACAAAGCCGTATCATACGACAAAATAAAAGGAAACAACTGCAACGCGCCACAGGATTCCAGACCGAAATGATATACTCAAATATGGGCTCAAATATGGACTCAGTGTCTTACTGATAGCGATGTTTTCAAGTTTCCAAGACGTACATGCTATTGTTCGCGGTATGACAAGTTCATCATCGTCCGGTTCCAAAGATTAGATAGCCGATTCCTCAAGGCCAAAAGGCCAAGAACTCGGTGCCTCACTGATAGCAATGTTCCCAAGTTTCCAACCTAGCCTAATCGCTATTGTCCACAGTGTGACAACCGACTCCTTGGGGCCAAGAGACGACCAAAGCAGAAAAAGGGGGGAGGGACTCAGTGCCTAAGCGATAGCGATGTCGACCAAGTTTCAAACCTGGCTGTCCAATCGCTCGCGGTGAGACAAGCTCATTCATCATCGTCCCGATTCCAAAGATTTGGCAGCCGACTCTTCGAGAAGAGAAGGCAAAGGACTCACGTCTCACTGAGAGCGATGTCGTTCAAGTTTCAAACCTGACGCGTCCAATCGCTCGCGGTGAGACAAGCTCGTCCATGGGGAACAAAAGATAGACAGCCGACTCTTCGAGGAGAGAAGGCAACAAAAAAAAGAGGCCTCAGAAGAGGCAAAGGACTCAGTGTCCCGGGACGTTCCAAAGGCCATCAAGTTTCAAGCCTGACCGACCAATGGCTCGCGTGAGACAAGTCCATGGGGAAACAAAAAATTAGATAGCCGACTCTTCGAGAAGAGAAGGCAAAGGACTCACTTCCTCACCGAGAGCGATGTCGTTCAAGTTTCAAACCTGACGCGTCCAATCGCTCGCGATAAGACAAGCTCGTCCACGGGGAACAAAAAATTTGGATAGCCGACTCTTCGGGACGAAGAGAAGGCAAGGGACTCAGTACCTAAGCGATAGCGATGTCGACCAAGTTTCAAACCTGGCTGTCCAAGCGCTCGCGATGAGACAAGCTCATCCATCATCGTCCCGATTCCAAAGATTGGGTAGCCGACTCATCGAGAGAAGGGAAGGCAAGCCTCAGAAGAGGCAAAGGACTCAGTGCCTTACCAGTAGCCATGGTCTCCAAGTTTCAACCCTGACAGTCCAATGGCTACGGTATGGTCAGACTCATCATTGCCCAGGGAGAAACCCGAAGGTGGAAGAAGAGGGAAGAAATGACCAACTCAATGGTCTGAAGGGGTACTGGACTCAGGAGTCAACCTATAGCTAATACACAGCCCAGGTCTTTTGACACGGTGGTATAATTGCTATTGGCGACTGTTGCTTCCGTCATCGTCCAGGTGAGGGGGGGGAGTAAGAGATGCAGAAGAGATGCAGAAGAGATGCAGAAGAGATGCAGAAGGAAGAGATACACAGAAGGAAGAGATACATGGAAGGAAGAGATACATGGAAGAAAGAGAATATGGGGAGGAGAAGGAAGAAGAAGAGAAAGAGAAATGGGGGGAAGGCCCTTTTATGCTGGGGCCTCCTTCACCTTTCTGCGAAGCTCCTGCAAATTCACTACGAGGGAGGCCGGCACTTTCTCTTCCGCCAGCCTCCCACTTCATTCACTTGCAGGCGGTCGTTCTGCCTCTTGATTTCTGCCTGTTACCCTTCACCTTATCCGGGACATTCATTTGTTGCGGTCTACAGGAAGTGTCCCTGGAGAGCAGGAGCCATTGAGCAGGTGTTTCGACGAAGATAGGTGATTTAGAAACTATCCTAGATTATCTAGTAGGCAAAACTTTCTGCATAGCCAACTTGGTCTACTATTATCTCTGAAGAAAACAAAAGAATACTCCTTCCCTTCTTTGGAGGCATGACAACTTCTGTAGAAGTAGAAGACCCACACTGTAGATCAGGGCAGTATGGACTATGGAGGCCGATGATTATTCCTCGGTACGGACACTAGGAGAATCACTACAGTAAGGAGCTTCTGCTAAATTCCCCGATGCAATTACTTGGATGCTAATTAAATGTCTCTGCAAGCGAAAGAAAGGGAATGCATTGTTGAATTCTACCTTAATTGATGGACAACATCCGATGCCCGGGTTACGTCATTTGTTGACGGGGTTGCATCAAGCCAAATACATCATCGCGCCGCATTTCAGTCCTCCGGTCTACCATTTCATAAATCGCTGAGCCTTCCACCTGTCTCTCTCCTTCCTCCAACAAAATTCAGAACTCCCAGAAAACCTACCACCCACACCATGTGCAACAACATCCTCATCGTCGGCGCAACCCGCGGACTAGGCGCCTCGCTACGAGCCCTCTACGCCGCCAAAGAATCCACCAAGTCCGTCTTCGCAACGACTCGCTCCTCCTCCTCCTCTGAATCCAGCCCTGAAGCCCGCACCACCTGGATCCCCAACATTGACATCTCCCAGCCCGATGTCGGCCAAAAGCTCGTCTCCCAACTCCCTCCGTCCTCCAAGATCCAGACCGCGATCATCACAGCCGGATACTTCGGTTTCGAGACGTTCGATTCCCCCGACTGGGAGAAACAGGTGAAAATGTACACCACGTCGGCGATCGGGCCGGTCTTCGTCGTCCAGCAGCTGGTCAAGGCCGGGCTCCTAGAAAAGGGCAGCAAGGTGATCCTGGTGAGCAGTGAGAGCGGGAGTATCACGCTCCGTCATGAGTCCGAGGGCGGAGGAAACTACGGTCATCATGCTAGCAAGACGGCGCTGAATATGGTGGGGAAGCTGCTGAGCCTGGATCTCAAGGACCAGGGCATTGCGGTGGGCTTGGTGCATCCGGGGTTTATGCGCACCGAGATGACCAGGAGTGTGGGGTTTGATAAGTACTGGGATGCTGGGGGTGGTGAGTCTCATCTCCTCTGTTGGTATGACGCTGGTGGTATAGGCTAATTGGTGTGGCTGTAGCTGTTACTCCGGATGAGGCGGCTAAGTCGTTGGCTTCGTTTGTGGATTACTTTGATATCAGCATGACGGGGGAATATTGGGCGCCGAGGGGTCCGGGGTATGATCTATCTTCTTCTTCTTTCTGCGGACAAATAACGGAGACTGACGTGCAGCAGGGACATTGGAACTGCGGAGCCGGTCTTGGGGATGAACCTGTCGACCCCGTTGCGTCTACCATGGTAGGGTAGTCGATGCAACATTATCAGAAGCTCACGTTCACGAGATATCAATGTCATATTCAATATACTCGGCAATGAAACGCTGCATAGTACATTACACCATCTTTCCAGACCGAAAGGCACAATCTTTGGTCGGCAGAACGGGTAAAATGTCAATTTAAATGCTACAATATAACTTCATATCTCCCCTAAGTCAAAATCTTATCATTCTGGCTATTTCTGCGGAAAACGAACTGCTTCCGCCTGCAGAACAGCGAATTCTTCCCCATATTTGCGGGGCCAGCACAAGCAACGCAGGGATCTGATTTAGGGAGTGAAGCCCATCCTATATAGCGCTGTCAGAATAACAGTCAGATATTCATATAATCCAATTCTAGAACCTCAACCGTTTAGCTTTAGCCAGAACTATGCCCATTGAGCCAGATCACCCGTCATATGTGGAGAGCTTAAGATCGGCAATGTCTTACCTGCACCTGCTGCTACGACCCACTCTTGTATAGCCTAAATTGATCCAGGTTCCAAAGGGCCTGGAACGGGCGTCATGTTTCAAGCGAGTTGGACGATTGAATATTCTTGTCACTCAGGCTAAAGTGGATCTGACAGCGGGTTGGACTTGCGATTCCGAGCTGTCATGCACTTTCTAGTCTCTACCACGATTTAAAACGCCTTTGGTGCCGGACTAGGGGAGCTTGAAACAGAAGGTGGAGTCCGATTGCGCTTCACCAGGCGTTTCACTGGCGGTCTCGAGGTCGTTTACGTTACGATGGCGAGGTCTTTCGGCTCAGTTGGGTGGTCTTCTAGGGGATGATGAAGACCGGAGCATGCAAAGAACGGGGACTCTTTCCCGACAGTCGATGCCGTCTCCATCTGTCTTGACATGAAATGCCCATGGCACCGAGCTCTGTCCTAATCATATAAATTGACCGCAGGCACACCTTGACATGACTTTCCAATCCATCATTCCACACCCAACACAACTCCAGCCTAGCTCTAATCATCGCCTCGCCATGCTCTCCAAGCTCACCAAAGCCCTCCTACTCGGCGCCTCCCTCGCTATCGCTGTCCCAGAGGACCTACATACTCGCCAGAACAACTGCCCCAGCATCCATGTCTTCGGCGCGCGAGAGACCACCGCCCCTCCTGGCTTCGGCACAGCAGGAACAGTCGTCAACCTGATCCTGAATGCCCATCCGGGCGCCACCTCCGAGGCGATCAACTATCCGGCCATCGGGGACTCCGCGTACAGCTACTCTGTTCAGCAGGGCGTCAAGGCCGTCACCAGCCAGGTGACGAACTTTGTGAATCGGTGTCCGAATACAAAGGTTGTTTTGGTTGGTTATTCGCAGGTAGGCCTCGTCGCTTCCAGCCCATCCAACCCCAACATGAATAATCCCAGAAGATGCAAAGAAAGAACCTCAAACTAACCACCCTATCCCTTACAACCAGGGCGCCCAAATCATCGAGGACGCCATGTGTCCCGGCGGCGACCCAAACATGGGAATCACCAGCACCGCAGCCCCCATCTCCAACGCCGTCGGATCCCACGTCAAAGCCATGATCTGGATGGGCAACCCGCGACATACGCCGGGGGTGTCATATAACAGGGGAACATCGAACTCGCCTGGGGTAAGCTATCAGGAACAGGAATTGGGGATTCTGTGCCATATCCTGATTGAAGGATGAGATGCTAACACAACGCTACGATAGTTTGATCCCCGTCCCAACGGCCAGACGTGTGGTCAGCATGCGAGCCTGATTCAATCGTACTGCGACCAGGCGGACCCGTACTGCTCGAATGGTAATGATGGGAATGTACATCAAAGTTATGGCCGGGTGTATGGACAGGCTGCGTTGCAGTTTGTGAATAGTAAGTTGGGTTAGAGGTCGAGGTTGGTTGAAAGACAGGAACTGGATAGTGAGCGGGGGTTATTGACGAATGAATGAATTTATGTATCTGGATTTGTTACCATGACTGTGTCATGAGAAGCAGTCAACTTCCTACACCTCGTAGGCTATCATGTTCATTGTCTGTGCGGTATTGCCGGTTAGCCCTTGCCTTGGTGCTTCTTCAACAATTTCACAGCCATGACAGCAACAGACTGGGGAAGTTGCAACCCCGGCCCTAATCAGCAAAAGAAACAGAACAATAAAAGGACACAAAAAAAGAATGCATCATCCGTGAATCGAACACGGGCCTCATCGATGGCAACGATGAATTCTACCACTAGACCAATGATGCTGTTCTTGAAGACAGGCGTTTTATTTGATTTCATATTCTAATTCCAACTAATGGTGAACTGTCTGAAACCCACCGGCATACATAAGATCCTCTTAAGGTCAGCTACTCTTGTGATAAAAATGGTGTGTTGATGCTTGTACCTAGGGAGGCATGGAACTACGGACGGAAGGCAGGTTACTAAGTTGCTTGGTGGGGTTGGTAGGTTCGGACAGCATTGCGGAAATTATATATATCCGGGTATAGGTTTCCTACCACCTTCCTCTCGTATGGGCTATAGGTGTTGAAGATGAAGTGTGTGGCATTGGACGACTTCTGCACAAGTACTCCAAAGTACCACCATACCCCTACCTTGGAATATATTCGAACACCGCCAAGCTCCCCAGCGAGACAAATAGAAGGAAGACCGAACCAATACTCAATAGGTGACTGTCCTACTAGGCTACTTGGCAGAAACCGGTGACAGTCAACCAAGGAACATGTGGCTCCGCCCCGTTATCACGAGAAAGTGGGTAGAAAAAAAGTTATCTAGAGTATTCAACCCACTTCATGTAGGGCTATTGAGCAAGAAAATAGAAAGACACTCTCTAACCTCCGAAACACACTGCGATGTCCCATAGTAGCTTCGTCGCTCAGTTTCGAAAGAAAATATTCCCTATTCAGGACTTACCATCAACAGAACCAACAACTCAACAGGCCCAACAAGTCGCAGAAATGGGCAAAAACATACGAAATAGGAACGGACCCGCTTGCATTCCAACTGAGCGGCGTGCCGAAGCATAACGCAAGTTGCCGTGGCAAGCGGTAGAGTGACCATAATTGAACAACGGATCGGCCGTTGCCTTTTGGCCCCCATTCCATCCCTTGAGGATCCGTCTCGGCGAAGAATTGAGCGCACCATCCGTCATGACCATTGATACTGAACTATTCCGTATGTCAAGTACTCTGATTGCCAAACCGAGTAGTCCGTAGAGCTACAATAGGAAGGTCGCATAAGTACGGCGACAGGGTTGGCATGCAGCCCAGACCCACCCCGCTCGCAACCATTGATTATCGAACCATGCCACCAGCTGCAGCGCGGGCGGAAGCAAGGCCCGAGGGGGTGATAATGTGATTAGACTCCGCCCAGGGTTGGCCAAAGTTGCGCGAAGGAAGCACCGCCCCGATTGCGCCCTGTTGCAGGGCAAAGAACGGTGGAGGGTCGAATCGTTGGGTTGCTCTGTGTCCTGTGATTTATCAATCGGCACGCTGGATCCGGTAGGATATCGTTATTGTCAGGCTGTGAGGTCAATGACGTATAGATTCCCATAGCTACGACGGGAGAAAATACAAGAGCCAAGGGAGTTGACAAGTTGATATGCCTGAAGATGTATGAGTGTTACATGGTAAATAAATGTCCGGAGGTAATCCCTGGATGTGAAACGTACGGCCAACAGCAGCCAACGACAGTCATAAACAACAGGGAGGGCAGTGCGCCTTAGAGTTCGAAGTCAGAACAGAGAACCGAGTTGACGACCATCATGCAGGCTCTCGGCCGCTAGAAAACACCTGGAAGCAGGAGAATGCTCACTGCAATGTCCACTTCTTACCGGATGAGGAGAGCTCGTATCGGGCACAAGTGAGCCATTATTAATATTCAAACAAAGGCAGAGCGATGACGATAACCCGATGATCACGGGAGACGGAGAGCTGCTCAGCCTTGGGAAGCCCGGGGCAACTAGACTCGGGCGGGTTTAGCGTGGCCGCCGACCATCTCCAGAGTCTGGGCAGCCGTGGGCAAACAGTGGGCACCAACTCCGTGCGTCCTCCATCCCTCCTGCTGTACGGCGGTTATTTAACTACCGGGTCTCCTCCTTCTGTTGCTCTGCATCCACATCTGCATACATCTGCATTATATATCCATCGACTGATCCTACCCTGATTGATCCTGATCGTGTTTAGTATCGATCGCCTGATAAATAACGTTACTACATTGCCTACACTACTGCCAAATGTCCACCGAACACCATCCAGACACTAACGGCAAGGCGCCCGCCCAGCCTTCCGGCTCCCACCACCACCAGTCGGGCTTGGTCCATGTGCAACCCGCTCGTCTCGGTGATTTGCAGCCCAAGTATGCCCAGAGACTGGAGCACAACGATGATAACCCCGAGGCCCACGGCTGGTATGCCGGACTGAGTGAGTTGAACACTTCTTTAGCCTTGTCGCATCCCTCGCTCACAATGGTCGGTAGTGCATTCGCTCGGTGAATGTATCGGATTCCTGGGTGCCATTCCCTGCTGCTTCTGCTGCCCCAACCCGTTCAAGCCCGTTGCGCAGGGTGAGGTGGGCCTGGTGTCGAAATTTGGACGGTTCGTGCTCCCGTATCTACCTCCAATGAAACACACTTCTAAGTTTCTGACGCGACATTAGGTTTGAGCGAGCTGTCGACCCCGGTCTGGTTAAAGTCAACCCTCTGAGTGAGCACTTGAACACCGTGGACGTCAAAATCCAGATCGTCGAGGTGCCTCGCCAGGTCTGCATGACCAAGGACAACGTCACCCTGAACTTGACCTCCGTCATCTACTACCAGATCATCTCTCCCCACAAGGCGGCGTTCGGTATCTCCAACGTGCGCCAGGCCCTGGTGGAGCGCACCCAAACCACCCTGCGCCATGTCATCGGAGCCCGAGTGCTGCAGGATGTGATTGAGCGCCGCGAGGAGATCGCGCAGTCGACCTCCGAGATCATCGAAGACGTGGCCGCGGGCTGGGGTGTCCAGGTGGAGTCCATGCTCATCAAAGACATCATTTTCAGCGACGACCTGCAGGACTCGTTGTCCATGGCCGCGCAGTCCAAGCGGATCGGTGAGAGTAAGGTCATAGCCGCTCGCGCCGAGGTGGAGTCGGCCAAGTTGATGCGACAGGTAAGATTGGCCTCCGATTGGATTCGGATTACAAGCTAAACGATCATTGATAGGCTGCCGATATTCTCTCTTCCGCACCTGCCATGCAAATCCGGTACCTCGAGGCTATGCAATCCATGGCCAAGACCGCCAACAGCAAGGTCATTTTCTTGCCCGCCATGAACCAGACCGTGCAGCAACAGCTGTCGGCTGCCGAAAACGCCGGCGAAGGGCCCAGCCGTTACGGCTCGGCTCCTGGTGCTGGACCGGGACAGGCAGACGATGGATTCCAACGTGCAGTGAACGCACGAGTCGTCGAGGACATTTGAACGCGATCGCCAGAAAGTCCTCTGACACAGAGGCATCTTAAGTTATGATGATTATATGGTAATGTTTGGTTAGGGACCCGGCTGCTGTTTTCTGTATGTGTCAACGCTGCCACGTTGACATGGTCTGGTCTGGTTTGGTTTGTTCTTTGGATTTGAGTGACGATACCCTCTTTCTTGCTATTAATGACTGGCCGAATATGCCAGTAGTCTGTAATTTATCCAATACGATTCCGTTGAATTATCTGAAGTTGCATAGTTAATTGTCGTAGCATTCATAATTCATTAAGTCAGTTCAAAACCCAAACGGATTTCTAGCGGGCGGTGAGTCGCAACGCTGACGATTTGGCCTCCCGGAGAACCAACGGAGAACAAACAACTCGCTCTGGTCTTCCTACTCGACTCATCCATTAATCCATGCTATAGAGACTCAACCCGGGCGACTTGCCCCTCAATGCCCTTGAACAAAATTCTACGATACCCTCCGATCCAATGGCCCCGTCACACTCTCCCAGTCCCGCCCGCATAGGCAGCCGGACCTCTACTACCACCACCACTACTGCCCACTCTCGTCCCTCTTTCGAAACCAACTTCACCGACCCCTCCTTCGACCCTGCCGACTTCCTCAACGATGCCCTCCCCCCGTTGACGCTGGCGTCTTCGCAATCACACGGCTCCCGAAATCCCGGGGCCGCCTCCCTCGCCGAATCCTCCGCCCAAGTCCAGTCCATCCTGACGCAGATCAATGCGCAGAATGTCCGCCTCTCGAATAACCTGACCCAGCTGACGGACGAGATCCTGCGGAGTGGCGGCCGTCTCGCGTACGAGGTGGAAGTGCTGCGTGGAGAAACTATCGGGTTGTCGGATACTTTGACGGATGCTCTGCGTGAGGATATAGCCAAGTTTGTTCCTGAGGCGAAGGATGAGAAGGAGAAGAAGAAGAAGAAGGATGGGGTGGAACAAGCTACATCGACGTCGATAACGCTTGACGAAGGAAAACAAGCGCCGAAAGAAGACCTAGACGAACAACAACTACAACCCCAACCGGAGCCAGAGCCAGAGCCCGCCGTGGCAGACCCGGAGTACATTACGAAACTACGAACGCTGAACCAGGTGCGCGCGCGACTGGAAGAAGTCGTGCAGACGTTCGGCGACGCCATGGAATGGACCCTCCCGCCGTCCGAGACCTCCCTGACCTCGTCTTTCATATCGGTATCCGCGCCCGAGGTCGGCTCCGAGAGCCACAGCCGCGAGGAGAAGGGGCAGGAGATCATGAAGAAGCTGCGCGCGGAGATCACAGCGCTGCTGGACGGTAACGGGGGCGGGGAGGAGGCGGTGGATGCCGCGACGCGGAGGGTGGATGCGCTGCGAGAGCTGGCGACGGTGTGGAAGGGCACGGCGGAGGAGAAGGCGCGCGTGCGCTTTGTGGATAGCCTGGCGAAGATGATTGAGGATCGTCGACGGACGCTGGAGAATCAGGGCAGGATCGAACCGGCGCAGACGCAGGGGAATGCGAAGGCGTCGACGGGGCATCGGCGCCAGGAGAGCGAGGGACCTGGGGGTGGGATTTTTCGAAATCTACAGCGTCTTCGGGAGGAGATTTACCTGGAGTAAGCCTTGTCAGGCGATTGTTGCAATGTAGAGCTCTGAAGTGTATATACAGAAGGGACAGCTGTACTCTGTAACTATTCAGGTCTGGACGGATCAATGCAACTAACATGAAACACCCGCCAAAGCAGGCCAAGGCTGGTAGACGCAGAGACAGGGTTGATGACGCGGCAGATCTAGGAGATTGCAATCTGGCAACTTAGACGGAGTTCTGGCCGCCATTGAATGATCTTAATGTCTCATATTATGATATTAGAGACCGAGTGACATATCCCGTGCGCCGTAGATAGACCGACCGTCGGGCAGACGGACTGACGGAGTCGACTTAATCTCCTGCATCCAACCTCAAAACCTCAACCACGATTGATTCATCCTTGGGCGTCTCCACCTCGACGTAAATCATCTCCCAACTCGTCGGTCTGTGCAACGTACGCCGTTCAAGTCTTCATCGCGTGGGATGTAACCTCCGCTTCCTGTCTTTTTCGCAGTCCTTTCGTCATCATCTTTTCTGCCGCTACGACATGTCGTCTTCCTGCTGTCATTGAACCACCGCAGCGCCTCTCTCTGGACCAGAACGCCATCGCAACTGCTTTCCGATCAATCATTGAATTTCGCACAGCAGGAATGTCCATCTCCCGGAGCTCGACTCTGCCACGTTAGCTGAATTGATCGATCAGCAAGTTCAGCCGAGTTGAGATTCCCCTGGATTGTTTCTCCTTGCCGAGACTCACATACGCCTTGTTTCAACCCTGAGAGACCTCTGTCTTACCAGGCCGGGCTTCTGGACTCAAGCATGGCCACTCTCGGCCGTCGCAATGGCCCTTGGGCCGATCACTATCATTCCATACAATCGTCGACGACGACGCTGTTCCGGCAGTTGTTCAACCGCCGCACGATCAGAGCTCGTCCAACCCGAACGCTCTTTCTCACCATCGCCACATTCTTCGCCCTGGCGATTTTCCTCCTCCGCTCGCCGTCTCAGGTGAGTCGCTCGTGTTCACATGCTCAATCCCCTCATCGTGAGATTACTGACTGACGTGGGGATTCTCTAGCCACCTGTCAATTACTGGCTGAAATACCCATCCTATCACCCTTTCCCGCAACGCCCTGAAGATGCGAAGGTCGTGCAAGCCTCCCCTCCGAGCCTGCGAAGAAATGACACTCTCCCGCCGAGTCTCCAGAAGTCCAACCCGGCATTCCATCTCGTCATCCCCGCCACGAAAAAGTCCCCCGCCCTCTGTCGCATGTTGACCTCCGCCATGATCCTCAACTATCCGCCCCCGACGTTGATCGGCTACGGGAAAGACCTGCCGCAGGGATCACACGGCTACGAGGGCATGGTGGAACGGATATCGGGCATCTATAAATTCCTGGCCTACACGCCGCACGTGAACGACGACGACTTCGTTTTGATCGTGGACGGAAACCACGACTTTTTCTTCCAGCTGCCGCCGGAGGTCATGATCCATCGGTTCCAGGACTTGTTGCGGGAGAACAACGCCAAGCTGGAGAAGAAATATGGCTTGATCAATGTGGAACGGCCATCTCGGACGGGCCGTACAAGCGCCGCCGAAACGATGCAGAAGTACTCGCAACGGGTGCTCTTCAGCGCCAGCAAGGAATGCCTGGCTAGTTTGGCCGAAGACGCAGGATGCGTCTCCGTGCCGCAGTCTAGCCTGCCGCCGGACGTGTATGGCTGGAAAACCGACGTTCATCCGCAGGGCCATCTCAATCGGCCGCGGTGGATCAAGCCTGGCGCTTCGATCGGCCAGGTTGCGGACCTGAAGCTGATCTACGCGGAGCTGATGCGGTTCGTGGAGCAGCACCGGAACGTCAAAGGCGACTACGTGGCGTTGACCCAGATGTTCGGACGACAGGAATACGTGCGCGAGCTGGAGCGACTGCGAACGTCAAGTGCCGTCAAGGAATGGCTATACCACATGATTGGCATCTCAGAGGCCACAAATATTACTCATGTGCGCCCCCGCCTAGAAAGTGGACAACGCTACGAGTACGGCATCGGTGTTGACTATGAATCGCGGCTCTTTTTCAACGGCTTCAACTCCAAAAAGGACGTCGAATGGCTGCAATACCACAACATCTCGAAAACCTCCGCCGTGCAAATGCAGCATGGCGTCCCGCGCGAACACCGCCTCATGATTCCGCCCGACGTCTCCCCCGAGAGGCTCAGAAACCCCTTCATCCAGCCGAAATTCGGCAAGGACGAATGGGTCAACCCGCCGTTGAACGGCACGCTCGACGCCCTGCCCAACCCTCGCAACCACACATGGCTCAACCTCACGCTCCTGACCAATGTGCACTCCGCGTCCGTCCCGGCCCTGCTGCACCTCGACGGCGACCCGCTCCTCAAGGACCCGTGGTGGTCGAAGATGTGGTTCCACAAGTGGGCGCGTGCGCTTCTGCGCAAGTACATGCGCGCCCCGACGGGGTTCGACGCCGCGCAGTCGGCGATGCTGGGCGGGCAGGACTGGTGGGATCTCCGCGGGGGCAAGGGCGGTATATGGACGGACAAGGGCGAGTGGAGGGACTACGCGGAGGTGTGTACGGGGTACGAGCGAGATCTATTTAACGACGATCTCGGCAGATGGGGCCGGGAAGGCGGCGGCGACGACGAGGAGCCTGTCTACAACCAGTTCGGCAACCTGGTCAAGGGGAAGGAGAATTAACCTCGCCTGCCCTGCCGTCTATTCTTGACTACCTACACATTGGAAACCTTACCTGGGCTCCATATCTCTTCTTTTCTTGCTTATATTATATTTATCATGGTTGATTGAAGCGAAACAACCTTGCCATCGATTAATGGCCTGCATTCTAGGATGGCGTTTGGTGGCTTTTTTCTACACATTTTTTTTTGTTCAGATTGGATTGGATGATTCTCGCGTGACATTAATCTGTCGGCGCAGGCCTTGGCCTTCTTGTACGATAAGTGTTCTTTCAGGAAGGATACAGAGATACCAACATTATATTTCCTTTCTTATTCTGGATGGCTGGATTCTCAGTTTATAGAATCTATAGAAGTTTGTCTGGGTATGATGACCTACACCAGAGAGATTGAAGTAGACGGCTAATATATTAAGTATCGAACGATACATATCATAAGTTAGATTATCATACCATATCATACACGCCTAGATACCCACCATAAAATATACCAACCAGATAGGTCCCTTAATAGATCTAGGCTAGGCTTTATTCTCTCCCAAAGTCTCCCTAATAATCGCCAACACCTCCCTCACATCCTCATCACTCAACCGCTCATCCCGCTCCTCAATCACCGTGTCCAGGAGCGCTAACGGCCCGTAATCCTCCTCAGGCACTTCGTCCCCTCCTTCTCCCTCTCCCTCTGGCGCAGCTTCTCCCGCCTCGCCATCAACGTCCATTTCCTCTCCTGTGCCGTTCACCATCTCGCCGCTGCCCTCCTCGCCTTGTCTTTGTCCTTCCCCTTCGGCACCTCCCTCTCCCTCCCCTTGTTCCTGTTCTTGATCTTGATCTTGCCCAGAAGAAGACCCCTGCACCCCCACCCCCAGATTCACAATCATCAGGACCTCGCCTTTCGTGAGCCCGTACGGCTGCAGCCGGGTGATTAGGTTCTGGAGGGCGTCGTCGATGGGCGTGCGTGCGTTTAGGGTGGAGATGGAGGGTGGTTGTGTTTGTTGGTCGGATTGTGTCTGTATCTGTGTCTGTGTCTGGCCCTGGCCCTGGCCCTGGTCTTGACTAGATGGTACTCCCGGCGGAGTATATCGCGGATAATTCAATACATGGGGGGAGAGGCGGGAGACGTAGTTGTGGATCTATTCATTTCGGCCATTAGCATCAGGATCAGCAACATGATTCGTACACGATTAGTATTGACTACCCCTGTCCCTAGGGCAAGTAAAGGGTAAGATAGAAAGGGAAGAGAAGGGGAATGACCCACCTCCTTAACAACCGTATTATGATCCCTCAAATCCGGACTCGGAACCCAGTTGCGCGAGTTCGGCGGCGGGTTGGGCGGTCGGCGCGGCGGGTTCGCTGTGATATAAGCGAGGACTTCGATGTTGGTGAGTACGGCGGATTGGGGGTCGACTATCTGTTGTATCGTCAGCGTTTTAGCTCTTGGGTATAGGATAGAAGATATAGGTGGTGTGTGTTGATTTGTGGTTCTTCTTTCTCTCGTTTGGTTTCGGTTCAATTGATTATGGATTGGGTTGATTGGTAGTGGAATTGTCATGGAGTAGGATATAGGGTTATAGGATGGGGGGCTTACCCTCATGTTGTATATTGTGTATGTAGTGATATGTATTCCGTCGCAATGACTCCGAATCCGAAGAAAAAATGAGGGGAAAATCGGGCGGATTTCGACGGCAGAATCGACAGGCGGTGAGGCTGCCACTCTCCGCTTGCTGTTTTGGATTTATTTGAAGTATACCACATACCTGTTTGGATCCGGTTTGGATCCGGTGTTGAAATTGCATATATATAGTAATGAAATTTCGGTTCCATTATCAGAGGAATGAGGGAAGTTCTGAAAATTCATAAAAAGAGAAGAACATGATGAAGGAGAGGTGCTATCTCAAATTCATCGCGAGTTGTAGGCGAATTTTTGGGTGGTTTTGTCAGTGTGTTGCAGCAGGTTCTGCTGTCCTCATAATGGGCATGCCATGGGTAACTTGTTGTAGCAGTAGCACGGAGAATGCTGCCGCGGGGCATAACCAAGGAACACATCAACAGAGGGGGAATGGTGCAAGAACAGATGGGAGTGATCTATCTATCTATATATATATATATAATGATAAGCTTACAATAGCCACCCAATCATTCCAGAAGCCCAGTGTGGTGGACGATTCGACAGGAGCCCATTGTGAACAGCACTATATCTAGCCTTCCCTTTCACTGATTTGCCCATCTCTCCAAACCTGGTGTGTTTTATTCAGCAATACACTTGTCTGCCACAGCACTTTGATATGTGTACACGTGATTTATCTATGGTCAACTCCGAGCCCGAGTCCAGCCAGTCAGGGGCTGTTAGTAATCGTTGTCAACTCCCATGAACTTGAACGCAATCCTTATTTAGGGGGATCTGAATCTATTGAGAGAATTGCACCCACAACAGTGGCGTCGTCAATGACAGAAGTCAAAACCGACGAACAGCACGCGGCGAGCTGGGTCTCGGGCGATGCAGACAGTAATGGATTTGCCGGTTCTACAGGCAGGCCGGCAACCACCTTCGACGCGATATCCGATCATGCCAGCTTACGTGGAGAAGCCGAGTATCCAACCGGCGCGAAATTCTGGCTCCTCATGCTCACCCTGGCTGCTGTCCTGATCTTGAGCAGCATAGACATGAACATCGTCGCTACGGCCGTGCCTAACATTACAGACTATTTTCACACTGTTGCAGATGTCGGATGGTATTCCTCTGCGTTCAGGCTCTGCCAGTGCTCCTTCCAGTTTGTTTTTGGCAAGGGGTACAAGCTCTTCTCTATCAAAGCTGTCTTTTTGTTTGCCAATGCTATCTCGATAGCGGGTTCGCTGCTCTGCGGGGCGGCCAGTACGTCGACTATGCTTATCGTTGGGAGGGGTGTGGCTGGACTAGGATCTGCCGGCCTTCTTTCAGGGTGCTTCGTTATCCTTGTGCAATCAACACCTTTGCACAGACGACCTATGTTCACCGGCGTGATGGGGGCCGTCGAAGGCCTGGCTACGCTATCTGCGCCACTTCTCGGCGGAGCTATTGTGCAGTCAATTGGCTGGCGGTGGTGTTTTTATATCAACGCACCTCTTGGAGCTATTACGCTGGTATTAATAATACATTGTTTCTCAGATACGCCGAAATCTAGCGATATTGCCCGCATGGGATATAAGCAGAAGATCTTGCAACTCGACCTGATAAGCAACCTGCTGTTCATCCCGGCGCTGACGGCTCTGTTCCTGGCCTTTTCATGGGCCGGTACCAAGTATTCATGGGGCAGTGGCCCAGTAATAGGCCCTATTATTGCCTTTACCGTCCTCATGGCTACCTTTATCTACAATCAAAAACGTCGAGGAGACGCCGCCGCTCTCCCTTTTCGTATTATGAAGCGCCGCAGCGTTATCGCTGGATGCATTTTCATTATGTGCGGTAATAGCACTGGCAACGTTCTCGAGTATTATCTGCCTACTTACTATCAAGTTGTACGTGGATATACCCCCGCCAAGAGCGGCTACATGATGCTCCCTATTATTATCGCCGGCACCATTGGCGCACTTATCCACGGCTTCGGGACCAGCGTCACTGGCTACTACGCACCGTTTATGCTTTTTGCCTCAATCATAATGCCCGTTGCCGCGGGCCTCATAACCACCTTTAAAATCAACACTAGCTTCGCGGAACTGATCATATGCACCGCCTTCTCTGGCCTTGCCTACGGCATCGGCTTCTCCGGACCGCAGAACGCTGTCCAAACGGTGTTACCCGTGGAGGACGTGCCGCTTGGTACATCTATCATGCTTTTCGCCCAGTCTTTTGGTCCAGCCGTTGCGATCGCAATTGCACAGGTCCTATTTGTAAATCAGCTCTCGACAAACCTAAGTGGTCTCGTATCGGACCTGAATGGAGCAGATATCGAGAACAGTGGCCTAACACAAATTGTGACAACCATGCCACCGGCTAAGACTCGAGAAGTTCTGATGGCGATTGATAAAAGCTTCATACAGACGTGGTATCTGGTGGTTGGACTCGCATGTGCAACGATCGTGGGGAGCTTAATGATAGAATGGCGGTCGGTGAAATCGAGACATGACTAGAAAGAGAACAACTTTCTCCGTTGAATGCCAGCGCTTGATGCACATTCATCTACAAGAGCAAATGTCCTCGCGACAAGACTGGACATTAGCTAGACACTGTAGGTATCAGATGCAGCGTTCTACCAGCGCAATTTCAGATCAAATGAAATCAAAGCTTTGTTATTTCGCCACCTAGTCTTCATGTAGAACATTCCTGTCACCGAGATGACTTAACCACCACCGTCTATTGGTACCCACAAACCGACCCATCCACAAAAAGGAAGTGATGCGACAATGAAAGAACGTTGACACTGTGGTAAGCTTCAAAAACGTTATAGGCTCCTCCGAGCTCCGGCGCTCCCAGGTATCCATATATCATTCCTCAGAGCTAGCCTACGGGCTAGTGGGAGCGGGCTTTACTTCTTTTATTCGTTAGTGTTTCCCGGTTTTCCAGGATTCTCTTATCCCATATGACATTTAAATTGAGCCAGACTGGCCCAGTGAAGAGGCTGTGACTTGCTAAAGCAGCCTCATCCAAACAGGGAAAAATCACATTAGGTCTAGAAAATCAAGTCTGTATAAGGCACTTATATAGTATGTTTTCCAACCCCCAGGCCATTCTCCTTGGTCATGCAAGCTCATACGTGCGGGTTACCGGTGCTGAAAGCTCATGATTCGTTCCCTCTTTGCCCGAGCGGTCGTTTGACTTGGACGTACGTTAACTTAGTTTGTAAACCGTTGGTTCACGCTTTCAGGGGCCTTAAGTAAGGTAAGTACTATTGTTCCGGGAGGTCTTCGAGAGAGAGGGAGGGGAGTGCTTACCTACCCATAGCACCTTAGTTACCAACACCATGAAGGACATTCGGGTTCAGGCGCAGGCATAAGCTTGCTGAAGCTTTCCTTCCGGTTTGGTCTTTTCCGTGGGATACGCAGAGAGATCGTAGTTTGAGCAAGGGCAGATGCGGCCGATGGCGTAACGATTTGTATAGCAACTTCCTAAACCATCAGGATTAGAAGGTATTGTTGTTATTTCCATATTCAAAGAGCCTACCTACCCAGACTTCTTCCATTCTGTATTTCTCTCGTTCATATTCCCCCCGTCGCCATGTTTCTCAACCATCGAAAGATGTATTCAACAACCTTCCCTGCTTCGACTGGGGATTCTTGTCAGTATCAACAATCTGGGGTATGGTATTCATCTTTGCTTGTTCTCTTGTTCGGGGAAGGGTCAAAGTGTCTTTCAGAGCATATTATATGCAGTTCATCATCGAGGCAAGCTACACCCTGTTACGACCTGAGGCTCCGGATGATCAATATAGTCCGATGATCCTCAACTTTAGGTGATTTTTATAGAAATCGATTGGTCACAGCGCCGCTCAGAGCATATTGCATGCAAGTCATCATCGAGGCAAGCGATGGGAACTTCTCGTGACACAAGGGTTCAGTGAGAGGCGAACGCTGATCATCATCGGGATCAATGATGGTCAGTCGGTCGACCGTTCTCTTGGGAGAGCGCAGAGGCAGGTGACAGGGACAGAGGATTCTCGGGTGCTTTATACTGTCCAGCGGCCAGGCTTGAACTGTCTGCATGTGTAGCTAATCATAAGGGTGGGCGGCTTTATGGTCAACGTGTCGGAGATGTGACCGAGGGGGCTTATACATTTTCTACCCACGCAGGCGTATCGTAGTTCTCTGCGTTCATCTATAGCCGAGCAAGGTGACCACAAGACGCATGACACACGGATGTATATAAAGCTGAACTACAGTGGCAAATTTGTATTGATGGAGGTCACATTTCTAGTGCTTGAGACTACTTACATCAACACGGTCTATCAAGAAAACGAAAGGGTCTGACGAGACTTAGCTTTACTGCCATTTTGGTTGTAAGAAGATGAAAGACACGTATTCGCTTTCATGCTAGAATCAGAAATGAAAGATACCAAAATGGAGTATCAGAGAAGGAGAGAAGGAGAGATGGAGAAAAGGACAGAAGGAGAGAGGGGAGAAGGAAGGGGAGGGGAAGTGAAGTGTGAGTCATGGACAAGTAGGTCATGATTGCTCAGTGCTGACGTGCTGCACTCTATGCTTCCATGGATATACGTTGAAGTGAATACCTGATCAAACGGATCGATCTATGTTTGGAGGAGGGTGGAAGTATGTGAGCGAGATCGACCCGATAAACTGAACCAGGACCTCGACATCCTAGAAGCACGGGATCAACAGGGAAGAAATCTTTTTCTAAATAAAGGTTGTATTCAAAATAATATAAGTGCCGTATACTTTAATACCGAAGCTTTCTGATACTGATTTTTAATCATTTTTTCTATTTTGTATGCACATTTCAAAGCGATCTGGTAAATTTTTATCATTGAAGTGGAATTATCATTGCTTCAAATCGGAGGAACAACAGCAACCAAAAATCACAGAGAAAGGAAAGAAACGCCAAGCCCACAGATTGTGATATCATACAGGAACAAAGTGGAAGAAGCAACATGGCCCATCAGGGAGGAAACTTTTTCTGCCGGACTCCTCATTTCTGGTAAAAAAAGAAAAGAAAAACAAACCATGTAAATTTAATCCTTGCTCTTGCTCTTCTTCTTCTTCTTCTTTTCGGAGTCCGCCTCCTCGGTCTCGTCTGATCGCTTGCGCTTCTTCTCGTCGCCCTTGGAGGACTTCTTGGCTTCCTTCTTGGCCTTCTTCAGGTCCTTCTTGCTGACCGAGCTGGGGTTGCCGGCGGCGTCGAACTCGATCTCGCCGCGCTCGAGCTTGCGCTTGTACCGCTTCAGGCTGAGACCGGCCTTCTCGGCCAACTTCTCCATCTCTGCGTCCTTGCTCTTCTTGGACTTCTTCTTGCTCGACTCGTCTTCCGAGTCGGACGATTCGTCAGCCTCCTCGTCGGAGTCGGCATCGGCCATATCCTGATCCTCAACCTCCTGAACCAGCTTCTTCTGCTTCTTAGCCGAGGGAGGCTCGTCGCCGGCAAGAGCGTCGGCGTCGGCGTTGTAATTCCGGGCTTCGTTGATGTTGAACTTGCCGGGCTGAACGGGGGCGCCGTTGGGAGCAATGGCGACACCGCGGGGCTTGAGCGGCTTGCCCTCCATGGCAGCCAGCTTGCGCTCGAGGTTGTAGCGGGCTTCCGTGCCCAGAGCGCACTTGTCCTCTTCCGTGGCCTCCTCGTCCCACTCGGCCAGGGCATCCACACGGAGACCCAGAGACGCCTTGGCGGCCAGAACACGCGCCATCTTGCCCTTGTTCTTGCCGGTGGCCTGGCCGATGAGCGAGGCGTGGTAGATCAGACCGTACTTGGGGGTGTCGTGCTTGGTCTTCAGCGCACGGAACAGCGCCTTCTCGGCACCCAGGATCTGGAGGGTACTGGCGGGGCTCTTGGAGAGGTTGGTCAGGCTACCGGCGTGGGCAATGAGACGGGCACCGACCAGGTCGCCGACGAGGGCAGTCAGGTTGGGAGCGATGGCGTTCATACGCGCCGTCAGGTAGCTGGCCAGCTGCTGGCGGTACTCGGAGAAACCAACGACCTGCTCGGCCAGAGCTTGGATGTTCTCCAGATCCTCCTGGCTGATCTCGGTACCCATGGAGCGGTCCGCGGCGGCCTTGACGGCGCCCTCCAGCTCCTCGGGAAGAATCTCGGCCAGATCGGAGGCCTCCCAGTTAGATCGCATACCCATCTTCAACACGAGCTTGGCGTAGGCCAGGTTGTCGTTGAGGATCTTGGCCAGTTCGGGGAAGTGCCAGCCGTACCATTCCTTCACACGCATGGCGTAGTTGTTCAGCTCCTTGTCCAAATCATCCAGCAGACCGATGGCCTGCACGATCATGGTATCGATCTTGTCCGGCGAGAACTTGAGCTTGTGTCTAGCGAGGGAGTGGGACAGACCCAGAGACATGGTGGACATGTCCTGGGGCAGGAGACCGGGGATTAATGTGGGCAGGTGTTCACGGATAGCACGGTAGATGTCGGCGGTAGAGGAGTCGGCCACCAGTTGGAGCGACAGACCGGGGAGCTTGCCAATAGCATTTCCTTTACGATGTTAAGAACAGAGTCTATAACTTGATGTTCGTTCAGACAGTACGTACCGAGCTTGGGGTCGGCGACGGCCAAAGAAGCCTTCTTCTCATCCTTGATCTCCTCGAGAAGACCGGCGAGACGAGGAGTAACCTTTCCCTCAACAAGGGAAGCAACTTCCTCCAGAGCGGCAGTGGCACTTTCGAACTTCTGGAAACTCTTCAATTTCAACCTAGGGAAGACGACATTAGTTATGTTCGTTTTCCTTGCGGGGAGAAAAATTTCTGCTCCGTGCACGGAGAAAAAGCTGGACACAAATTGACGCGACCACTCCCCAGTACACGAGCATCGAGGATTTTATAAAAAAAAAAAAAGGAAGAAGAAGAAAAACCTACAGGTTCGAAACACCCTCCGGCGTGGACGCCTCCTCAGCGATATCGTCTCTCTTCAACAACTTCTTGTCCTTAGCCTTCAGCAGGGCATAACCCGCGCTGGTTTCGGTAAGAATAAAGAGCGTCATGGTTGCGCGACCTCGAGTCCCAGCTGGATGAAATACAGACGAAATCACCGCTCGAAAAAGGAGGGGGAGGAAGAAAAGGGGAGGTTGACCGTGGACCAAACCACCAAGAGCGTGCTGGGGGAAGTAGTTCGGAGTTCTGCTGGCGGGAATTTTTCGACCCTAAAAAAGTGAAAAGAAAAAAAAACCGAGTTGAGTTGGCGCCACAACTGTGGCTGACGGGCGGTGGCGGTGCGACTGTGCGGCTTATGTAAGAGTCTCGTGCCGGAAGACAACTTAACGACTGGACGCTCTCCGCTGTTCAGATCTCCGGACTATAGAAGCTGAGCCGGTTGCTGTCGCGACTTCTTTGACCATGGAGGGTTTGTTCTTCAACGCACACAGCGGGTGAGTTTGGTTTGGGGTTTGTGTCTCTTCCTGGACGCTCGCTGACTGGAATTGTCCCCCGTCTAGCTATGTCGAGGGCATTGTCCGAGGATATCGGAATACCCTCCTCACCAACCAGCATTATAACAACCTGACCCAATGCGAAACGATCGATGGTCTGTCCCTCTTCTCCGTATCATCTGCTGCCCTCTCGGGGGCTCCTCATCCATGCTAGTCTGACCGTTCCCGCAGATGTCAAGCTGCAACTCGCCCCCGCATACGGCGACTTTCTCGCCGCGCTCCCTCCCAACCCCTCCACCTCTGCCCTGGCCGGCAAGATGACCGACAAGCTGGTCGCCGAGTTCCGCTACCTCCTCACCCAGTCCACGGGCTCGACGGCCAAGTTCCTGGAATACATGACCTACGGGTACATGATCGACAACATCGCCCTCCTGATCACGGGCACGCTACACGAGCGCGACACCCGCGAGCTGCTGGAGCGATGCCACCCGCTCGGCTGGTTCGAGACGCTGCCGGTGCTGTGCGTGGCGACCAACATCGAGGAGCTGTACAACTCGGTGCTAGTGGAGACTCCGCTGGCCGGGTACTTCAAGGGAAGCCTGAGCCACCAGGACCTGGACGAGCTAAACATCGAGATCGTGCGCAACACCCTGTACAAGAACTACCTGGAGGACTTCCACTCGTTCGTCACCACACATCCCGATTTCAAAGGCACCCCGACGGAAGAGGTCATGTCGGAGGTTCTGCAGTTCGAGGCCGACCGTCGCGCCATCAACATCACGCTGAACTCGTTCGGCACCGAGCTGTCCAAGCAGGAGCGGAGGAAGCTCTACCCGGAGTTCGGCAAGCTGTATCCTGAGGGCTCGCTGATGCTGTCCCGCGCCGAGGACTTGGAGGGCGTGACGCTGGCCGTGAGCATCGCGGCGGACTACAAGGCGTTCTTTGACGCGGTCGGCCTCACCCAGGGTGGTGGCGGCATGGGCGGTGCTTCGGATGGGAAGAGTCTGGAGGATCTGTTCTACCAGAAAGAAATGGAGTTGTCGAAGATTACCTTCACGCGTCAATTCACTCCGTCGGTGGTATACGCATGGATGAGACTAAAGGAGCAGGTTTGTCTCCCCTCCTCCTTCCCTTTCTTCATAACAACAACAACACCGAACTAACCATGAACATCAGGAAATCCGCAACGTCACCTGGATCGCCGAATGTATTGCCCAAAACCAGAAAGAGAGAATTGGCAACTTCATCTCCGTCTTCTAAGCGTTTAGCGAGCCATCCATCCTGTCCTACCCTTGTACCACCCACCTCCTTTATACCTCATTCTTACCTTCCTGTCCCGGTGCCCCTTCCTCCCTACTACTACCTCTTGGTGTTCTCTTCCGGGACAACGCCTCGAAAGTCCCGTCTTTGCTCCGGTTTTCATAAGTCTAGTTCATTTGTCAAGTACCCAGTTTCTTCTCTGTAATGAGCGCAGTTATTTAAATCGTCCGACATGGCATCTATCTATCTTCCTGTCGGTTTTTTCTTGCTATCTCCATCCATTCTTATTCTTGCCGAAGGCGTTTGCTGGGTTTTAAGTTCTCCTTTCGCGTGTGACATAGTATCGTTTCAAACTTATATAGATGCATTCTGATAGGTATGTCTTGGCAGACGAAGTTGCGCAGCAGAAATATTTGTAATTCAGTCTAGTTCAACAGGACGCGGTCTTTCATGTCAACCTCCAAATGGTAATGCAGGGAATAAATATATCAAGGGAGTTGGTCATGGAAATGATGCTGACACTGTATCCTTCCCCCCTCTTTTTTTTTGTTTGCCTTTCTGTGCTCCGTAAAATCGAGATTAGTATTCAGGTCTGTATACCACATAAAATATAAAGCATATAAGCAGGACGAAACAACAAAATCAGATGAAACCACCAAGTATTGAGACCATCTCGGGAATGACCGTCACAGCCAAAGTCAAAAGAGAGAGAGGGAAAGAGAGAGAATACGGCCTGGCAGCCTATTTTTATCCGAACTTGACCTCTTGCAAGTCCCTGAATATCCAATGCAACAAAGAAAAGGGGCAAAATGCCTATAATGGCGGTTTTCATGCCTTTAACATAATTCATAAACGAAAAATAAATGATAGAAATCCTTAGAAGTACGGCTTAAATTCATCGCTGCTTTTCAAAATTCATTGAAATGGAAAATCTCTCTTAAGAAAGACTATAACATAAGGAAAAGATATCTGTAAAAAAAAGGCTGGTGATTATATCCGTTACTCATACTGGAAGAGAACACTGATACTTTCACCATGGTGGACTCGGCGGATGGCCTGGGAGTTGTTAGTCTTTGGATATGATCAAGAAATGGGGCCACGGAAGTTACCTCTGCAAAGACATTGCCGACCTCCAAAACTTCCAGTTTGGGGCATCGTCGCAAGTGGTCGGCCTGGTCAACGCTGTTGGTCACAACCACCTTGTCGAGAGCGCTGGCGTTGATGCGGTCAATGGCATCTCCGCTCAGGATGCCGTGCGTGACCAGGGCGTACACCTGGGCAGCGCCCTCCTTCTTCAAGAGCTTGGCAGCTCTCGTGATTGTATTCGACGTGTCCGCAAGATCGTCGATCAGGATCGCCGTCCGATCCTTGACATCGCCCACCAGCATCATCGTGGCGTTCTGACGTTCCGTGATCCGGGTCGGACGTCGTTCCTACAGGCAATTAGACCCCAGCTTATAGAATGCGCTTGGATACACGAACCTTGTGGATCAGGGCAAACTCCATGCCCATGGAGTCGGCAATAGCCGTTGCGCGCTTGGCACCGCCAGCGTCGGGGCTGACCACCACGGCGTGCTTGAAGTTGGGGATGTTGCGCTGGATGTAACTCTTCAGGAGAGGCCGTCCATACAGGTTGTCGACGGGGATGTCGAAGAAACCCTGGTACTGAGGGTCGTGCAGGTCCATGGTGATGATGTGGTCCGCACCGGCGCAGGTCAGCAAGTCAGCCACCAGGGTGCCTGCTTGAGCCACCCATTGTTTGTAGCCAGGCCGAGGCTGGAAGTTGTTGATCTTTTCGGCGCTTTCATCAAGAACGTTTCCACCCGTGGTCACTTCCGACTTCAAAGAATCGATCGTGTTGCTGCGGGGGAGGCCATTCTCCGGGCGCTTCTTCACGGGGCTACCGTTGTTGACATCGTCGATCTGGGCCTTTGCGAGGCCCTTCTGCAGATTGTCGACGCCATTGAGCAGGCTTCCGCTCTCCGGGTTGCCTGGGTGAGGGGTCGACGGGGTGCTCTCGAAGGTATAACCGGGGGCGCCTGGTTTCCCCTTGGCGCTGGACTTCACTAGCGGGGCACCGGACTTGTTGTAAGGGATGTCGCTCTGGCGGGAATACGGGAACAGCGGCAGGACGGCCGTGACTCGTCTGGCGGAGGCGGTTTTGCAGGCCGAAACGGTGATCAGCAATTCCAAGAGGTGGTCGTTGACCTTGCCACCTCCGGATTGAATGATATAGACGTCTTTCCCACGAACGGATTCTTTGATTTCGACCCGGGTTTCCCCCACGGAGAATTTCGACAGTAGGACGTCGGCGGGCGGGATGCCCAAAACGCCGCAGATGTTGTCGGTCAGTTGCGGGTGGGAGGTGCCCCCGATAACGACGATGTTGCGCACCATCTTGTCACGGTCCTCGGACAGCGTGGAATTCGGAAAACCCAAGGGATGGAGTAGTAAGGGAGACGATGACTGTTGCGGCGGGGAGAAAACAGGAAAATCCGATGAGGCGGCAGATCTGGAGAAGGCGGTAGGATCGGCAAATTAGCTTTAGCACGAGGGTTATGCAGTGTGCAGCAGCTGAAAGAAAAAGCAAGCAAGCCAGCCGGATGGTGAACAAATTCGATGTGCGCAGGACGACCAACTACCTCATGTCGGGGGGGTTTAGAAAGCGTGACGGATCGATTGGAAGAGACATCGACGGAAGAGGATTGTTCAGGTCGTGTGAGTCGCTCCGCCTGCAAATTATCGGAAGGGCAGAAAAGAAAGAAAAAAAAAAAACCCCCCGCCTGTGGATCCGGTCGCTGCCTCAGGCTCTCCGCTCTCAGGCTGGTTGCCGCATCTGGATTAGTCAAACAATGCAAAACAGACAGACAGACAAACAGAGAAAGACAATGAACAACAAACTTCCCCGTTACGATGCGCCTGTACGAGAAGATGTGCGTGGTCTCCATTGGCCGGTAGGTACATGGACCCTTGTTTGCGTCATAAGGAAAAAAAAAGTAAGTGAAAAAAAAAAAAAGAAAAGAAAACATGGCAGTTCATGGCATTCCCTCTATGCTCCTGTTCCAGGTCCCAATGATGGCTTTTGTTCCAAAAGACGTGACGTGATCAAATAGCAGACAGCAAATAATAGTACACAAGAATTGCATTAATCTCCGGTTCCGACCTCCCTGCACAGAGAGTTAGTATCCTAGCAGATCAAGGAGGGGACAGGAAGTAGAAGAGACGATCTTACAAGTCAAGCTGGGCTCCGTTGGAAACGCTGTAGTCAGCCAGTGTGAGGAAGTCCTTGAAAGGCCGTTCGCCCTGACGTTTCAAAAGGATCTCATGGGTGTCTCGTCCGATTCGAGCGGCCACCTGGGCTTTGAAGAGCTCTGTGGTGGGGTTAGCCATGTAGCTATCCAGATAGTGCGGGGAGAGGAAACAAGGGAAACGAACTGATCGGGTCCGACGCAAGACACGGTATGGCCGCACGAGTTCCAAGACGATCGTTGACATAGACTGTGATCATGGGCTCCGAGGACTGAGGGAGAGCCTTCTTCTTCCTCTCTTTCTTCTCCTTTTTCTCTTTCTTTTCTCGTCGATCCTCCCGATCCTCCCGCTCCTCTCCTTCAGGGCGTCTTCGCTCGCGATCCTCGTCTCGGTATCGGTCCTCTCGGCGCTTGTCGCCGTATCGGTCAGAATCGCGGTCTCTTCGTGGCGATCGTGCGCGGTCTTCTCGGTCCTTGTATCCGCGGTTTAAGCGTCGGTCGTCTCCCTCGGCGCGGTCGTCGCCATCGCGTCGCTTTTCTTTCCACCGAAACCCTCCCGTAGATTTTCGGGGGCGATCCCTGTCGCCGTCATATCTCCGCCTGGGAGATCTGCTCCTTGCACGGTCGCCCATCGTCGAGGAATGGTCGGGCAGCAAAGGGGGTTGACAAGACGGATGATTGGTATGACAGCGCCTGCAACGAAGCGCCCGAGCAGCACGTGACGCTGTAGCTCCCTGGAATCGGACTAGCGGGTCCAGACTCCGCCAAGCAATCCGCCGCGCTGCTCAGATCGCAGCTGTCAATAATCCCTTCGTCCACCCCCTCGTCCGGCGCTCTCGGAGTGCTCCCATTGCAGGTAAATGCCCGGTCGTCTCATTCTCCGGCGCCCATCCCCGACCACCGTGTCGTTCACCGTCTCCAATGCCTCCCGACGCACGAGCACCCCGGCCAAGCTTCTCTTCTATCTTCAAATCCTCTTGCGCGCCCTAGTCTTCGCCTACGTGGTGTTCCTCAATATCGCCAGACAGCGCAAGCTGCTGTTCTACCGGGACGGCTCATTTCTGCGCTGGACTGCCATCTGGTCGAGTCCGTTGGGGTCGCATGTCTGTCGCATTGCCGACGCATACAGCCCTGTGGTTGTGGCTTTGGGCAGTGCGATAGTGATCTATGGTGTATTTAGGAAAGGGTACACGGGTATGTGAAACGCCAGTGAGAAACTTGCCGAGCTGTCAAATGCTAATTACCGTCGTCATTATAGAAGAGTCCCTGTTGGTTATCCGCGGGCTCGGAATCCAAACGTCTACCTCCTCCTTGACCTACTTGGCGAAAGCTTCGACGCGGTTCATCCCGACCACCCAGATTCAGGATATCGTGATCCACGAGGCATTCAAAGGATTTGAGGTTCGGTTCTATCTTGCGATCATTGTGGAGGGAGAACCTGAAGTGGTGGTGGTCTTCCCAGTAAGTGAAATTTGTGCTGGATCTTGATCGAATGCAGGGCTGATGGCTGCGCTATAGACACTCTTGCCGAAACGCGCAATACTGGAGGAGGTTTGGAGGGGATCGCGACACTGCCTTTATGATTCCAAGTCTTAATTCAGGACCTAATTTTTCTGAATTAAGTAGATCTCCATCTATATTCCAAGCTCTATCAAGGTATGTATATACAACATTTTCTTTCTTTTACATCTCCATCCGCTCTGCCTCTGCAGCCTTCTCGTTGGCCTTTCTCTGCTTTACGGCAAGATATCGGGCATTCTGAACGTCAACCGGGTCGTTCTTGTTCAGCTGCATGATCGGAATATACTTCCCTCCGATACGAGTGTCATTTCCACCGTTGAAGACCTTCTGCCCCCGGTTTCGTCTCATCCCGCCCTCGTCGTATAATTCACCATTAATCAGACGCTGATCTCCCTGACCAATGCTCATGTTTAGAAGTGCTCCCGCCAAAATCTCGTCGATCTTGCGCTGCCTCCAGACACTCCAGATCCCCTCCACAACTCCGGCAAACCCGAACTTGCTGTTGCCTTTTCCGGTCGAATCTTGTATTTGCCTGGGATCTCCGGCATATACCCAGTCCAAGGCGTCTTGGCGACTGCTACCATTGAGGTCAGGGAAAATGCAATCCCAGAGCACCAGGGGCGCATCGGACGCCATGACATATGATGGCTTGCGAGGGTTTCTGGTGACGTCCAGCAACTCGGATACAATAGATGGCGATTCGAGCCCCTGGCCAACGAGAAACAGGATGCTCACCATGAGTCGAACCTGGTGCCATAAGAAGGCAGATCCTTGCAGATGGAACACATAGACCGGAGCGGCATGGGGTTGAGCGCTCTCAGGTGTCGGTGGATCATCCTTGGTAACCAGGTTTCCGTTCATCGAAAGTCCAGCTCGGGTTAAACCACCCAGGGGAATGGTCTGTGGATCCACCAACTCAATATCGGAATGGTAAATCTTTCGTTCAAATGAGTCGAGCTGCTTGCTGGTATCCAGCTTGCAGAAATTCCGGAAATCATGCCAGCCTTCGAACAACTTGGCGGCCTTGCGCATCGCATCGATATCCAGATATCCTTCTCGGTACTTGGGGTTCGGGTTACCCTCGCGTGCTGCCATTCCCTGACCCCCGGGGGTGGGGAAGAAAGCCGGCTGGGTAAAGAAGTACTTATAGTGGCGTTCGCGACAGGAGAACCGAGCGTCGAAACCCTCAGGCGGATGGGGACACCAGGCCAAGATGCGAATATCCTCCGGCAACACCGCATTCAGGATTGTGATATATGGCAGCTCATCCGCAATATCATCCCAGCCTTCATCCGGGGCCGTTTCTTCTTCCTCCACCACCTTCTCACTAGCCTCTTTCATCGTAGTATCCGTATCCCCATCCATCATCTTCTCCCCACCCTTCGTCCTCTTCACCTTCGGCCGCGAACTCCGTACCCGAATACTCATCACCTGCCCAAACGCACTAACCCCACGATCCGTCCTCCCAGCCTTCGAATACTGCAACCCCTCCCAATTCAACGTATACGGCTTGGTGGCCCTCGGCTGCCGCGGATCCCCAAACTGCGCATCCGAGGGCGTCTCGCCCGCCGGCAAAATCAGCCTCGTCCGCCGCAGCGCCTTCCAGATCTCCTCCTCGATCGTCGGCAGCGGCGTCGTGTTCCCCGCCGTATGTTCTAGCCCGTTGTAGCGCTGGCCCAGGTACGCGTACTTCAGCGCGATGAACCGCGTGTGGTATTTCGAGGGGTCGAGCTCGCGCGCTTGTTTGGGTATCTTGCGAGGCGCAGGAGAGTGCGAGATGTCGGCGGGGTTCTTTTTGGCTTTTTTGTAGGGTTGAGGGTGAGGCGATGATGGTGCTTCTTGTTGGGGGGCGGCGGGGGTGTTCGGTGCTGGTGTAGTACCAGTACCAGTACCAGTCGCAGTCGCAGTGGATGTGAATTCCGCATTTCGCGACTGAAGCTGTTTCTCTAGCTCCGTGATACGAGATATCAAGTCCGGCGCGCTCCATGTCGAGTAGTCCGGTTGGGAGGGTTGCTGACTCTGAGGAGGCAATTGCGCAGCGGCGGCCTCAGTAGATTCGGACATTGTTGAAGAATCCACGACGCAGGCGGATCGATGCTGAGGGAGGGCACGAGAGTAGAAGGGTCGGTTCGTAGTCGATTTGAAGATGTGCGGCTGGTTGGAGATGAGGCGAGGTCTGAATCGGGACTTCCACATTCCCCCCTCTTTCGCACTGGGTGGATTGTGGGCTGTTCGAGAAGGTGGGAACTAAATGGAAAATTGGAAGTTGATTCGAGCGGGTCCGTTCTCGGCATCGCTTTTGGATCACGTGACGGGTTATATACTTACCTATTTAAAGGATGCTCATAAATACCAATTTACTCTTTTGACATGATTCAGGTCGCTGTTCATGAAAGTAGATGAAAAGAGTGAAAAAGAAGGGTACATGCGGCGAGGGGCGAGTTTATCTACAGAGTCTTGTATAGTCAAGGACAGTCATATAGCCAGCCATAATAACACAGATGGTAGAGAGATATATGGACAATATGTTCGCTCCGATAGAACTACCTGTAAAGTATTCTGCGCAGGAGATCATCAATTTAGTATCTTATTTGAAGATGGCCAAACAGACTGTATTGAAGCTAACATGTAGCCAGATCGACAGTACCGATAGAGAGAGCGGGTCAATTGTATACGATCAGCCCTAACGTCGATCATGAATCATGCTTCATGACTGGTGGCGCCCATGAGATTGTTTATCTACCTTGCATGCACATGCTAGATCCTTAACACCCATGTCCATTTACTGGTGGATACTACCTCAGGGACAAGGATTATTTCTACCCGAGATCCAGACCAAGCACGTGCACATCGTGGCAAAATTTAGGCCTTGCGCTGGTAAGGAGTTGGAAATTAACTCGGTTTGTAGACTATGGTTTAATTATATGACTATACGAAGATTACTTATAACATATAATAGAAGTTGGACATGGGCCTATACTGGGTAGTTCTATGGGGTTCGGGTTCGGGTTCGGTTTGCCCTAATCCAGAAGTGTTGTATGTCCCCCTAACCTGGAAGAATTATACACCTCATTCACACTTTGGTTTCGATATTAGATGAGTGGTAATGTATTTAGAATATACTGTGAAAGCTTAGCTGGTGAATACCTCATAGACGTAAATTCACTGCAAGTACGAGTGAATTATTCTCCTGATACGTGGTTGAGATAAATCGACTCCAGAAGCCTTCAACCCTGTTCTCTACATCTCACCTATCTGTCCTTCTCTTCCTGCCATTGTGGAATAGATGCTGAGTAGACAGATCTAACCAACGCAATCTTACTATCCAAACATGCCTTCATCGTGTACGACTCTCTTCGTTGGTGCATCGTCCAACATACTGTCTTCTTTGGAAGCGAAATCCCAACAAGAAAGACAGGGAATAAACAAAAATGCTCTGAGCAGAAACAACTTGTCTGGGATTTGTTACCCTCGTCCCTGGGCTAGAGTCTACAAATACGACATACAGCTACAACTGGACAACTTGACTGCATGCCGCCTACATTTCCAACTGAGCTTGATATTTGGAGATGCTCAAACTTGTCTCTCCAAGACATGATCCATAAGCTTTGGGGAAAGGCGCGATTTGCCTTAAAACCCTTGACTATAAGCGGGAATACATATAGATATTTGACATGCCAGCGTCTATAGTTCTCATATCTTTCCTTCATCATCTTTCCCCCAGACTCACCGAATCCCTACAGTACCAGGGGCAGTCCCGCATACTGCGAAGCTGGCACTCTATACCGAAGAGGAGATCAGATGGCAGAAGAGAGAATATACCGCTTATGGAGGACGCAGGAAGTATCACAAAATGTTATTCACCCTGGTCGTCGCAGACTAAATTTCCACGGAAGTCGTCTGGAGAGCTTCGAATGGTCCACCAATATATTCGACTGAATTCAGCAACGATCAAGATGTAGTTTGGTGACGCCAATATGTCACCACGCCAAGATATCACCCCCGGCTGGAATCCTCAAGTGCTGGCCCCCTTGTCGCCTCTAGCCAGCTATGGGTTCTCCTCTGCATGGCGCCCTCCACTCATGCATCAGTCAATCTCTCCTCGAAGCGCAACTTACCGTCCTAACTCTTGGAACAACCTTAACCTCCAGTTCGCCAAACCAGGGCTTCCAGAAAGCATCCTGCGAATCAATATTACCCAATGCTTAGGGGATTTCCGCGGCTACCATCAACCAGGAAAATATAACCGGACCGGAAGGAAGGAGGACAAGAAATGTCGCGCAATCCAGACAAAAATGGGAGCATACCTACAGGAGAAATCAAGGTTTTCGAAGACACTGCAAGGAACGAATTGAAATCCGAAGGTGTCCCTGTCTTGTGTCAGCGTTGACCTGAACTCAAACCACTTTCCCGGAATGTGTCAATGAAAACACCTGCTTGGAATCCAGCTACTTCACCATCTGATGAATAGTTAAGCAATACCATCCATGCCATATCCTGGAGCAGATGACCCGGAACGAGCTGGTTGCTGATACCCTATCCGGAGTCCCACCATCAAGACAACGGTTGAAAAACAACCCATCCTGGAACCGATATCTGATCTCCTCCGTGAATCGAACGAGACTATACAGAGGACACGGGCAATATATGACGGCTGTCCCGTAGGTTGGGTGCGCTACGATTACGTTGAACCCTATAGGCCTCTGCAATAGAAGAATAACCTTGTTTGACGGTGGAGCTCGCAGAAATAAGAGCTCCAGCAATGAAAGCACGGAGCCAGGACTAGCATGGGACAACTTTCTCAACGAGGATCTCGGGGAGGGAGTGCAAAACAGACAGTAAGACTATCTACTACCCTTACCAAACCCAATAGCCACGCAATAACGAAGGGATATCTCGAAGACCATCTCTCCGCATCGACAGGATGATGAGCAAGCAGAAAATCATGAATTTACTAACAATCCATTTTAGCTAGAAGACTGTCGCCTATATTGCAGCAGCTGCGCTTGGTGTCGTTTGAAAATACACCTTTTGTTACGCCTGGGGCGCTGAGCTACAATATCACCTGGTAGCATACGATGAGGATTTTGGTAGTCGATACGCTCTGAAGTGCAAAACTAAGGACGATACTGAATTACCTTCCCCCGCTACAGCCACGGCTGTTGATCAGGATGGAAATTTTATAGTTGAAGACCCAAGACCTACCAAAAAGGGTAAAGACCCTATGGTTGAAAGGTCCAATACACTTCAGGTTCCCCCCACGTGGTGGTTTCCAGGGACTTAAGCCAGTCGAAGTATAGCTAGACCTCGACAATACCTATGAGATAGATGGAAACCAGCTATAGCTGCTCGAGATACCCATCGATAATGGCGCCACCTAAACCTATCCATCCAAAAGATGCCGTCATGTCAACCAACTCATTATCGATATATCTTCCTTTGGATTATGAAAAACCATACATATATGATCTCCCACTCATATGATGTTGTCATCTGAAATTGATCTAAGGGTTAATGGTACCGCGCAACTAGGTTTCATGGCATTTAGCCTTTCTGGTCTGTTCGAATTTCATTGGATTTTTTTTTTCTTTTCTGTCTTTCTTTCCTCTATTGGTTTATTCCGTCACCGTGTATACCATTGGGGTTTTCAAGACCTACTTAAGAGAGAAAGAAATCCGGAAGGGCGACAAGCCGGAATTCAGGCGCATCGTGGGCGTTCATGTCATTTGATAGCGTCCATTTTGAAAGAACGTCCACATTGCCAGGGCCATGGGAGACACGATGGTAGGTGATCTCTTCTGGAGGCAAGTCGGTGATCGTGGGGACCGACATTCCCCCAGTCTGTTAACATCACGACGGTGGACCTTCGGTACCCGAAACGTCTGCAGGAGTCAGGACAAACAGGACATCTTCTACGGACAGGCAGTCCAGAACCCGAAAGCATCATCGATCGACGACTCTAACGGTGACTAGAGCACGCATGGGGTTTAGAAACCGGAAGTCCCTGAACTGACACGTCGCCATTGCCCAACTTGCTTAGAGATCTTGAATACCGAGGACTGGAACGAGCAGGACAGGGCCAGGACCAAGGCCAAGCAAGCACCTCGTTGACCATCAGTTCTCGAGGCCGGTTCTGGGGTTTAGTTGGTTTTGGGCCAAGTCGACAAAAGTACAAACAACATGGCCAATCCTATTCCTACCACCACCGTCATCCCGAACCGAAATGTCTACCCCTAGCGGCTTTACCCCGGTCAACCCGAAGACCACCGAACTGCCTGACATTGAAAGTGATTCAGAACCGATGTCTAAGCAAACCTTCGAGCCATTTGGCCCGGACGAATGGGCTGAAGTGATGAATTCGAACGTTCGCACTGGCAAACATGAAATATTAAGCATATGATTGATCGTCCGGCCTGGATCCCTGGTACAGCTCCTCTAACTCCCTAGGGAGGAAGCTCTGGCGAAAGAAGCGGTGTCAGGACAAAAGGTCAAGAAGGACTGGCGTATAGATAATACGATTCCCGCGGACAGCTTGACATCGACGGGTACCCTCCAAATACACCTGCCTTACAGATTGGCAAGTCACCCAGTTGGTTTCTGGGAAGCTTGACTACCTAGGTAGCCCTCAGGGTTGATTATATTAGGAGCAAGCAAGAAATAAAAACATCAAGCACCCATTATCATATATCACGCTTCATGTACACTGCATAAGTAGATACAGAGATCAAAGCGGGCTTCGAAATAGGCCTAGGTAGCTAGGTATTAGGTATTAGGTATTTATTACTCTGTACACAATCCTGTATAACTAGAGTAGTTAATCCTTGGTACCCAGGAGAGAATAAAGCGTAAACCATCATATTACTTCTAACTTGCAATTAAGTCAAGGAAGGAAACAGAATACCACAAGTGCTCAATTCCATCTACATATTCACAACGACAGGCTTCATCAATCTGACATATTTTGACCTCTCGTACAAATATCAATATCAAGGAATATTAATGAGAGAAAGAAAAGAAGAAGAAAAAAAAATGAAAAAGAAAAAGGCAATTACTCCTCCATTACTGAATCGAATCAATCTAGTAAACGATGCCCATCATCGCGGCAATTCCAACGCCCCACCAGAAGCTGACGGCCTTGGGCGATGCCGCGTCGTTGGACAGAGGGATCGTTGACGAGGGAGTAGGCGCTGCGGTCGAGCTGCCGGCGTGGGTGCGCACCATGGTCGAGGAGGGACCCCATGGGTTAGGGATGGTAGTGGCGCCGCTGCCGCTGCCGCCGGGGGACACGCCCGTGGGGGCGGGTCCGGGGATCAGGCCGACGGTAGTCTGATGGCCGGAGGTGGCGGTGCTGAAGGCAACCTGGGGCACGGTCACGGTGTAGGTCGAGTAGGTGATCGTGGTGGCGGAGACGGGGGCGGGAGGGGCAGGGGCAGGGGCGGTGGTCTCCGGGGAGGTCGCGCCACCGGTGGGCTTGGGAGCCTGGGTGACGGGGGAGACGCCGGTGGTGCTGGGGACGCCGGCCGTGGGCACCAGGGTAATGGTGGACGGGATGGCGGTGATGATGCCGGGGTTCTTGGGCACGTGGGCGGCGCAGATACCGGTGAAGTAGGACAGAGCGGACTGCACCTCCTCGTCGGAGGCACCCCACGCCTGAACGCACTGGATGACCTTGTCGGTGAACTCGGACGAAGGGCAGAAGCAGTCGGCCTCGCTGTTGGAGTCACACTTGGGCATCTTGGTCAACCAGGTGTTGATACACTTGGGCACGACGTTGGGGCAAGGAGTCTTGGGCTCCTCGGGCTGCTCGGGGGTCGAGGGCACCGAGCCGGTGGGAGCGACGCCGGTGGGCGTGGGGACAACAACGCTGGCGGAGGTGGTGGTCAGGGTGGAGACGGTGGTGTAGACCGAAGTAGTGGTCTTGTCACCCTCAGTCACAGTCTCGGTGACAGGGCAGGTGGTCACGGTCTCGTAGGTGACAATGGTAGTGACAGCAGGGCCAGCAGGGGTCGTGACGGGAGCAACGGCGGTGGGAGCGGGGGTGCTCTCGGCACACTTGGGGCAGTAGGTGGAGGTCGAGGTGCTGGTGACGGTGGATACGGTCTCGTACACGGAGGTACTGGTCTTGCCGCCCTCGGTGGCAGTCTTGGTGACCGGGCAGGTGGTGACGGTCTCGTAGGTCACGACGGTGGTGGTGTAGTCCGAGGGAGCCGGCGTGAAGGCAGAGGAAGAACCGATAGGACCAGCCGAGGTGGGCACCGTCGGGGGAGCCGTGGCGCTGGCAGTGCACTTGGTGCAGATGGTCGAAGTCGAGGTCAGAGTGACGGTCGACACGGTCTCGTACACGGAAGTGGTGGTCTTGCCGCCCTCGGTGGCCGTGGAGGTCACGGGGCAGGTGGTGACGGTCTCGTAGGTGACGATGGTGGTGGTGACATCCTCATCACCGGTGGGAGAGGGTCCGGTCACGGCAGGAGAGGTGATGGCAGGGACCGAAGGGCCGGTAGAGGTGCCGCCGGGGGAGACGCCAGTCGGGGTCTCACCACCCTCAGTCTCGGTGACGGGGCACACGGTGGTAGAGACGGGGATGGTAGAGGTGACAACGGTGGTGGAGTCGGCCGGGCAGTTGGTCACGGTAGGAGCACAGCTGGTGATAGTGATCTCACTGGTAGCATACACAGTGGAGGTCGTCATCCGCACGGGGGTGCTGGGAGCAGGGGTAGTGACGGCGCCACCGTGAGTGGTGGAGTGGCCGGGGATGACGGGCACGGACGAGCTGTGGCCAGAGACACCGGTCGAGTGGGACGAAGGGGTAGCAGTGTGACTGGGGAGCTCGATGGTGTGGCTAGGGTTCTTGGTGCCGGGGGTACAGTCGAAGTCGATGGTGTGGATACCCAAGTCACACTCATCATCCTCGTGGTCCTCGGGCAGCTGGAAGTGCACGGAGGTAGCACCACCGCACTGCTCGTTACGGACGTCGGTACCTTCAGGCGAGCACGAGGTAACCTGCTTGCAGGAGGAGCCATCGGGCATGCCGTAGATGATGTGGACGTCGGACTTCTTGGAGGTAGCCAGACGGAAAGAACCAACAGAGAAAGACTTGCTGCCACCGAAGCTCAGGCCAGAGTTGATGCCCTTGCCGATCTTACCCTCAATGCAGTTGCCCTAAACCGAGTCTATTAGTTCATGTCTTATATGATATCCATATCCAAGAAACTCACTCCGAAACCACCAGACACGGCACCACTGAACTTATGGCTGAACGAGAAACCCGAGAAGTCAAAGCCGCCGTAGTGACTGAAGCCACCCTCAGCGAGGCCGCCCCAGTTGAAACCGCCGTGCTGCTCCTCGGAACAGTCATTGTCACTGTTCTCCGGGCTGGGGTAGCAGGTATCAGTGCCCCACCACTATAGAGCAAACGTCAGCACGACCACAAAGACCATTAGGGGTCAAAGAAAAGCAAACATACCAACCCACGGGGGTGGGCACTGGCCATGGCGGCCAGGGAAACGAGAGTAACCGAAGTTGAGAACTTCATGGTGACAGGTATAGATCAAAAGTCCTGAAAGAAAGGTAGAGAGAAAGAACAGATCCGACGGGAGTAGATATAGTTAGACGAAAGTGAAGCAGATTAAGATATTATTATCGGAGACCAGCGACAACAATACAAGATGGGCGACGAAAGAGTGATGCCCAGTAGAACGAATGGTTTTGGTTGGCCCTTCCGGTTCAAAGAAAGGCAACGCAACTCAACGACAGAGGTTATAAGAGAAAGAGAAAGTAAAAAAAAGAGACACAACTGACGGAAAGGAAAAAAGAGAAACAGGACGATGGCCCCATGATCGGAGGCAGCAAGACCCTTCTTAAAGTATCGAGCCACACACACACACACACACACACACACACACCCTGGCCACCCGCAGGTTCCTGACAGGAAAAGAACGGGCGTCAACAAAGCCAGACCCCGAAGGGAACGGAAACTACGCTGACAAGCATTAGTTGGAAATCGGATCCAGTCGAGCTAGTCGGGCAGGAAAAAAAATGGTAAGACATTCTGAGAAGGGTCGGTGGATGGATGCACCGGGGATTGGTGCAACCAAAGAACCACGCCTCTCTCCAATGATGGCCAGCCGGCTGTTCCGCTAGTGCAGGAACACCCTTACAAGAGGTATGGGGCGCGAAATGGCCGCCAATCAGACGGAGATGAGATGCTGGATGCTCGAGAGCTGGCAAGCCTGGCATGGAACGGTGGCTGATCTGGTGGAGGAAACGAACTCCAGCGGCGCCACCCTATGAGACGGTGGAAATTGGACAGGATCACGGACTGGAAGGGATAGAATGGACAGAATGGATAGATGGGGAGGGGAAGGACCAGCAAGTGGATTCCTGACGATTCGATGGATAACGGAGGGATCGGTCCAGGTGGGGGGGGGAAACCAGAGATGACCAGGGCAGCAAGCGAAAAAGCAACGAAGGGCGACAATTGGCGATGATAGGACGGAAACGTGCAGAATGCATGCAGATGGAAAAGTCCAAACTACAAAGCGAGCAGAAGAAGCTGTCGGCGCCTGCAGAAAGTTTGTCTGCCCGCCAAACATGCAAACATGCAAACGGACAACCGGGCAGGGCGCCTTTACTCCTTCACCTCTACACCTCCTCTACTGCGTACATCCATCCATACACAAGATAACCCTACGCCGTCACTCCCGTGCCAAAATATTCGGATGCTCAGATAAGGTCCCAATCCTTCCCTCTTGCGCAAGTCATGCCCGCCAGTCTAACGAGACGCCTAGAATAACAACCCCATGTACTAAATCCATCGAAGTCTAACGCTCAACGAGGGAAAAACATCCTGCAGGCGAAGGGGCGAACCCGCAGCCAATGGGGGACAGCGTCCCGGTGGGCGTCTCGCTGGAAGTGAAACTTCATCGGTGTCAGCCCATTGCTATTAATATCGTGGGTCGGGAGTGCCTACTGCCTACAGAGTACGCAGCAGTACGTATGACAAAGAGACACAGAGTACGGAGTAGATCCTGGACGCTTACCAGTCGGCAAGCGGTTTGCGAATCTATCATCTGGACGGAAGTCTAGGCACTAGACTAGTCGACTCAGTCGGCGAGTCGCCTGCGAGTTTACTAAATTACTGTTAGTCTGCGCAGAAATCGCCCAGGGTTCGGATCCAATGACGGCCCCTCGCTGGTACCCGGAATTTTGGGGCTGACGATGATTGTCGCTGCTTATTGTTATTGTTCTCATTATTGCGGTTTAGGAGCGACCAGGGGTCGGTTTCTTCTTCTTCTCCCGTCTGTAGAACCAACCACCGAGGTATCACCGCATACAACGCATACCCTCCGATAGGGAATGAAAAACATGGCTGCCTCTAGCCCGTGCCACACCGTCCGCTTTTTCTTTTTTTAAATCGCTTCTGTTTCTTTTTAATTTCCCGACCAAGACATGGCAGAGGCCTTCAACCGACCGATCAGGCGACAGGCCGAGGAGTCTGGCTCGGCCTCGCCTCTTGGCGTGTCGCACGATATTCTCATCCCCCCCCCCAAAAGCGTTGCATCGTGGCGGTGGTCCCTGGGACTATCGATCGAGTAGGCTTCGGAGGAGCCCTGAGATGAGGGCCCCCTCTCCGAGACGTGGTCCACTTCGTTGGCTGTCAATGTCACCGTGCCTTGCTAGTTTCTCCTTCGTGCCCGAGGCGTGGCCAGGTCTTAGTCTTACGGAGTACGGAGTACTTCTCTCTCGCTTGCCGGTTCGCCGGAAGCAAAAAGTCCCCCCTCTCTTAGAGTACATATTCTGTACATTTTGAACTACGGATTGTCCTAACTTTTCAACTGTTTTTGCATTGGTTGGAGAGGGTATGTGGGTTTGGGATCTAGCCAGGCCGAGAGATGGGGGATCGTCACCACCTCGAAGGAAAAGGAAAAGGAAAAGGAAGAGCAAAACACAAAGAAGCGAACGACAAGAATAGACCAGCCAATCAAGCCCCCATTTCTCCCCGATGGAACTCAAAAAAAAAAGCAATCAAATCAAAACATCTGAGGTATATCCCTTTGTGCCAGAAAAAATAAGCACATGACATAAAAGAAACGCAAGTCAAAAATTCAAAATAGACACATCCAAACTCCGATACAAGAATTTCGTAAGACTTTTTCGCTCGTGGGGAGGGGGGTCGGTCCCGGCCTTCGTGGCGGTCTTTGTGTGGTTTTCGGTAGAGAAGTTGCAGTCAAAAGGTTCTGCTGGGATGGTTTCCCCTCAACCTGTTCCGATCCCAGTCTTCTCCTTGCATTCTCATCCGATCGAGAATCCAGATCGGTATGTCTCTGGGACACAGAGACGGTCTCCCTCGTTCGGCTACCCGAGCATGCCGGTGCCGTCCACCCTCGATGAACGTCTATGTCGTCAACTCCAGACCCCGGGTTTTCCAAGGGGTGTATTGGGATAGAAGGGCTCCATCTATCACAAGCGTGGGACAAGAAAAGCGGGGAGACCAAAATCAATAAAAGAAGCAAGGAGAAAATTAGGTTTCGAACGTGCCAGTAAGGATTCCAAGACATCGTCACCATGAACACACGGAAAAGGGGGGGGATGAGGGGAGAGGGGCAAGTATTGCATCAACAACAACGGATCGTTGCATGTCTCCGCATGTTTGTCGGCCGCCTACGAATGGTTTTTTTTCTTTCTTTCTTTTTCTTGCTAAATCCTCTCTCTTTTAGAATGGGAGTTGGCTGCGTCGATGCGCATCCATCAACTTGCGTCGCACCGCTTCGCCGCCAGTGTACCCGTTGGCCTTGCGTTTCCGCGTCGGGGTGCGTTGGTCCGCATGTCGTGCATGCCGGAACACGCTGGCAGGTCGAGACGGCGAGTTAGCAGGCATGAACTCTCGGTGTTGCGGCAACCGCAGCAGAGCCTGGTAGCGGTTGTGATTGCGACGGAACGCCGTGACGATCCCTCGGTCGAGATGGTTCAAGAACCGCTCGGCGCTGCTGGCTTGCTGGCTCTCACCGCCACGGTTGGGGGTGGGAGGTCCGCTGGGGGCCACGGCCGATGGCGCAGCCGTCGTCGTGGGAGAGGCTAACGCATCGTCGTCGAAAACCTTGTCGATCTCCTCGTCCGACGACCCGTCACCGAAGTCAATAAAGTCATTCACATTCAGCCCGGCCTCCGGGTCCTCGTCGTCATCGTCCTCGAACGAGCTATCGATAGCAAAGTCTCGGGACGGGTAGAATGCCTCGGGAGGACCCATGACTTGACCGCCGGGGGCCATATCGTTGCCCAGTGCGGTCATCATCAGGTTAGCGCTAGAGGCCAACATCGGGCTGAGGTCTGTACGATTGGGAGACGCCAATGCATCGGTGTCGCTGTCATCGACCAAGTGCATCGTAGTGGCCCGCGGGCTGTTATTGGTCGTGCCACAGACGCTGTTCGAAGCCGACTCCAGCCAGTCATGGCGGGAGGAGGCATAAGCCGGGATGATTACGAGATGCTTGCCGGTGCAGTCCACCAAAGCCACTGGTTTGTTAGGATCTGCGACGAACGTTCCCATGATAGGGCCTCGTCGTCGAGAGGTGGACTCGCTCTTCTCATCCGTGGTCGGGGCCAAGGAAGCGGAAGAGTCCCGGCGGAGAATGGATCGCGGGTGAGTGATGGTGGCGGGAGGGGGGAGGTCTTCATCTGTAGTTTCACCGTCATCGGCTGGAGGAGGGGGTCAGCATAAAAACAAACAGAAACTGTCAAGGTAGTATCCTGCATACTCTCGTAGCCACTCGACTCGGATGCATCAGAGCGGGCGTCGGATTCCACGTGATAGATGTTCGAATGGCCGTAGTCCGACTCGGCGAACATTTCGTCCGACTGCCGGCGATGCCTCCGGTAGGGCTCGGCGTCGTTTTCGATCATACGACGCAGCTGAGGATCCAAGCTGTCCTGCTGGAGGAAATCCCCCGGGATTTCATCGTCCGTATGAGAATCACTGTCGGAGGAAGAGTCGGAGTCCTCTTCGAAATGCACCCGACGCGGGACGGGCGTCTCCACGGCGGTTTCGCTGGCCATGTCGGTCTCACCAAAGGTCTGCATGGCACCATAGAGCTGCTCGTCGTCGAAGAACGAAGCGCCCGCCAGCAGCATGTGATCGTCAAAGACGTTGGGGCCGGTCCAGCTGTGGGGGTCTACCGCGCCAGCGACGGCATTCGGGGTGGATAGCAGGCCTCCAATGTCATGCTCATCCTCCGACTCGACGATCAGGAGCTCCTCCAGCTTCTCCACGTCCTGGTCTTCGTCATCATCGCCGTCACTAATGTAATCCACGGCAGCATAGATATCGTCGGAGCTGTCGAACGAGTCGTTCTCGTCGCTCTGCCCGTCGTATCCATCCATTCTTCTCTTTTTATTTCCTTTTGTGGTCTTGACCCCCGTCTTATGGGGTCTGCTACGGCGACCATAAGACGGGGCCCGGACAGCCGGTTGATCGTCCTCGTCGTCGGCATCTTCTTCCGAGCCGTTCGCATCGTCGCTCAGTTCCTCTATCGACGAGACGGACGACACGCTGGACACAGAGGCCGCTCTTCGTTTTCGGTCCGTATTGAGCGAGCCCAGGGAGACCGCCTTATTTGATCGCCTCGGAGAGTTTGGCATGAGGCTCGACAGAGGACTCGAGTTGCGGTTGCGGTGGTCCTTGGAGGCACCCATTGGAGGCCGCTTAGGGGAATGATTCATTTGCGTCATTGCCCAAGTTCAGACGACGACAACAAAAGAATTGTCAAGGGGGGTTGTTCTTCAGAAAGTGGTAAATATTTTTTTTCTGCGGGACTGGTCCAGTATTAACTGACTGGTACAGGCTAATTGCTCTGGGTAGGACAAGGTTTGCTACCCGCCGGTATGCCGGGAGTATTTGCGTCAGAGATTCGGAGGTCGGGAGGAATCTTTTAGAGTAGGTCAACCGTCAATTCGTAAATGGCGTAAGCTGATAATACAGATGTCGTGATCGTAGGACGTAAGAATGAGAGAGGGAGGGAGAGAGGACGGTCGTAGTGGAGGAAGAAGTTTTCGGATTGGAGAGGGAGGAGGGGGGGGAAAGAGAGAAGGCGATGGTAAACTTTTTTTTTCGTGAGAACGAAAACACCTCACCGTCCAAGAAGGGGACGTCAAAGTGCTTCTCTGATGATTGTAGTAAGGGGCAATTCCGACGCTTCAAAGCGTACGCCGAAAGAGAGGAACAGATATGGTCAAGACGATTCGAAATACTCGGAGCTGCTGGACTGGGGAGTGGGAAAGGCAGCCACTCCCCAGCGAGGAATCTACAGCTCAACGAAGGCCATTCTGGCGATGAACCCTTGACAAATATCTGATGTAAAAGAAATGAAGTAGAGAGATTTTGTAAGATAATAAGATGGGGAGAAGCCGGTGCGCAGAGGGATGGGCAGAGCAAGATGAGGGGGGGTGGATTGTTTAGAAGAAAGGGAAAAAGAGAAGGGGAGGCAGCGATCCGCCAGCTAGCGTCACTCAGTCAGCGGTAGTTCGTAGTAACGTACTACTCTGAGCACTCTGAGTAGGGGAGTCTCCCTCCTACGGGACTAGCAGGACCGGCGACAACTGGGGCGGCTCGATTTTTCCCTCGGGCGGTGGGGCGCGGGAGTGCTGATTGGCCAGGAACCAGCAAATGGAGCATTCCCATTGGCTGCCCGCCGTTCACCGCATCTTTTCTTTTTTTTTTCTTTTTTCTTTTTTTTTTTTTTTTCTTTTTTCTTTTTTTTTTTTTTTGCCGGCGCCCCTCGGGTCCAATCAGCGCCGCTCCTCTGCAAAGTCTTTGATTTGAGGCGATGAAACGTCTTCCTCGTCCTCTTCCCGCTCCAGTCAGAGGGCGTTAATCTCGGATGACTCTTCTCTCTACTCTGAGTACTCTACAATACACAGTTGACAGTTGACTCATGATCTAGAGGGGCCGACATATGTCCTGTACTCTGTATCTGTACTCTGCACATGCCGTCCTACAGAGACTAATTGCGACAGCGTTGTACCCTTCCTACAGTAGTCCCGCTGTACGCATGGTTGGGTACCTTATTCTGCAGCTGGCTGGCCGATCCGAGTCAAGCGCCCTATACTCTGCACTGTTTTCTTGCCAGCGCAGACATACAGAGTGGATTCCTCTCCTCCGCTTTTCCGGACGAGAACCGTTTCCTCTCCTTTCTAGAAACGAGGTGGATCTACAGAATATGTCCTATCGAAAGGGAGGAGACGAGAATACGAAGTAGTTTCAAGGCGGTATCAGGACAAAATTGGGTTCTCCGGTAAGATCTGGAGATAGGTGAGATTCCATCCCTCCTCCCTGTATTTCGGAATTCTGACGTACATACCTGACACGGCTCCGAGGGTCGTGCAGATCAATCCCTCTGATAAAAAAAAATAACAAAGTAAAGAATGAGGGGATCGCGGTGGAATGCACCAGGCGCAGCACTCAAAATATGTAACCGTCATGGCCCGACGGGAGCAATTCGACGAATAGGTAACGACAAGTACAACTATCAAGATTAAAAATAATCTAATCATACGGAAGACTCCTCCATGGAGGTCCTGATCATCCTCTAAAAGTCATACATACATAATCCCCATCCAGTCGGGGACATTCGCTGAACCGTGCTTTTCTGCACGATCCTGTCCGCCGACATCATCGGATGGCCGGACCACAGGGACATCAGGCCCGCGATATGAATATGATTCATCGAGTGAGTCGACCAGATGAGTCATAAGATCTGATCTGATGCGAGGTGATATCGATGTAAAATCAACGCCATGGAGGGCAGTTTTCAGTTTACTTTTTTTCGGAGGTTAGAAGTAAGAAGAAGGATGTTTCTGCCGGTCCTCGTATCTCCGTAACTCCCTATTACAAGTGGAATTGGTGGGTTCCGCCACCAACGCCCAAGCTACTTACTGGTCATGTCTTGATCCAGTTAATATTAATACTAGGGACTACTTAGCGCCTTTACCAGAGAGGCGGAGAACAAAATGATATTGTACAAACTAAGAAGGACTATTTGCAGAGATTTCTGGTTTAATTTAGGTGGCTCAGGCCATTAATATTGCCTTCTATGGAGACGGACGACTGTCCTCCCGATTCGAGGTTAGCTCCTAGGGGCATCTCATTCTCCACCCAGTGGCAAGACGTGACGGGATTATCAGTCGACGAAAGGAAAGTCCCGGAGGATTCTCTGGACACGAGAGATAGGTACTACCGATTGGCAAGTTCAAAAAAAAAAAAAACCACAGGTATCCAATCCACGCAGTTATCTGGTTTGGAGGACCCTAGTCTACGGCCCTAAATGAATCGTGGAAGGATTTGGCATACAGGATGCATGTGCTCATTGGTGCGAAAGAGCGGTAAAAGGACAGCTGGCGGCAGGGAGAAGTCGACGGCTGGAAAGGGAAATAGTTAATAATACGGGGGACTAATAGGTCCAGGATGTACAGAGTAAATGGACCAGAACTCCAGTCGTCTTGGTATCAACAATCAGAACAGGCAGGAATAGACACCTGGCTGCTAAGGCATCTGCTGACTCACGATCGGCACAACCCGATGGTGTGATTGGTCAATGGGCTGAACCCCCGCAGCCAGGTGGGGCCCAGAATCCAATGTACCGCCAGGTATTTCGTGCCGACTGCATGCGTGTCCGGTACCTGCGACTACATCCCCCCAATCTATACCGGTGCCATCTTTCCTACTCGGGTATAGAAGTTGGTTCAACGCCATCCCGTCCGTCTCGATCGACTCTATATTATGACACTCTGATCTCATGGCGTCCGGGATCATGGCCGGTCTGATTCCCAGTCCTTCTCAGCGACTGCCCGCCATCATTCGCTGACCTTGCCACGCCACTGGGAACCCACTCGCCCGCGATCTCCGTCCGTCCACGCTACAAACCATGGCTCGCATGATGACGAGGAAGCCTTTGCCAGTTATGAGATAGCTGATGACCCAGGTGGCAAATCTCAACGTGAATTATGGAAGTCGTATGTTAGATTGACGCTATTATTATTCCTCCTGGGACGATCATGCCAAACATGAAAACAAATGGTATCAAAAATCTACCGCAGACCAACCGAAATAGTAACGACGCGCAAGTTCGTGGAGAATCAATAACAGGAAAGAAAAGGGCGAATGGGGAAAAAAGGTCCCCCCCCAAAAAATCATGTCCCCGGGTATGGCTCGATCTTGGGTGTCGGCGCTGTAGATGCTCTCTGGTTGGACCGGTTCCAAATGGACATTATCGATTTGGATCGTGCTGGTCTCGGGGCTGGCCGATTCTGGGCTTCATCTTGTTCCCCCGCTTCACTTGGCCCATTGATGGGCGTAGCGGCGGCTGATTCTCGGGATTGCTCAGCTTCTCGCATTCCTTCGCGGATCTCCGCCGTCGAAGCCCCTTGCGGTGCTGTCGTTGTAAGAGTCTCCGTAGCGCGAATTCGCTCGTCCGAGGCAGCTTGTTCATTGAGCTTCTCGATCTCGGCCTCGGTGACGAGACGCTCGTTCTCGAGACGGACTTCCCGGCCCCGCTTATGGCAATACCACAAAACGAAAAGCAAAACTATGAGAAACCGCGTGTTAGTAGGCTTCCATTAGAGGGAGCGTCACCGATTCTCCAACACTTACTGGTTAAGGCCAATGACCACAGGACATTCATGCCTAAGACGGCGGGGAATCGAGCCCTCAAAAAGGCCACGATGGACCGCAGCATTCCCACAATAGCTGCTGGTTTTCCAACCAGTTCTTTTAGGCTGGGTACCTCGATCCCCATCTTGTTGGCGGCAGCCGCGGCTTTGCCCACATTGTCCACATTGATACCGCTCTTTCCAGCCCTTTCACTTGCTGCGGCGATGATTTCAGGCGCCAGGCTCTCGGTCCATCGCTCCGGGAGCTTCTCGATGAGCTTCTGGAGGAAACCAGGGAGCTTGGAGTATGTGCTCTGGAGTTGTTTGTTGCCGTTGGTCAGGAGCATCTCGAGGTCGTGGTAGGCAGTAGGGACGCCGTTGACGAGATCCTTGAAGATCAACTTGAACTTGCGCAAGAGCTCCTGCATTTCATCGCTGATGGAGATTACCTTGTTGTTGTCGGCTGCCAGATTCAGTCGCTCCAGGATCTCCGTCATATCCTCTGCGTCCTGTTTCGCTTCGTCATTGTTGCCGTTAGCAGCAAGCTGACCCGAGGATTCGCTTGGGGTTTCTGGTCGCGCGTTTTCCTTATTCTGGCCATTCAAATAATATATGAGCCCGTGTTTCTTCCCCCTTGTGTCGGAAAGGAATCTGAACGACACCTACCTTCTGCGTGCCTTTCCGTCGCAGCCAGGTCCATCTCTTTTTCTTCTCTTTCTCTATCGGCGCTGAGATCTCAGTTTGCGAGGTTTGCGAGGCCTCATTCGGTTGTTTCTGAGCCAGCTCTCTAGCCTTGCGCCCTTCTTCGCCGAGCTCTCTGCCGAACTCCTCCACGGGTGACACGGGCGATTGCAGATTCGGCGCGTCGGGCCCCAGAGGACTCACGGGAGAACGCGAACCCGGCGCGTCCCCGGTTGGCGAAACGACAGGATTATCACTGGTCTCGGCCATGATGTTCTGGAGAAACCTTTCGTCTTCGGCAGTGAGGACGGGGTCTTGGACTGGGGGTCTAAACTGCGACGAGCGCCTCCAGCTTTTAAGCTGATCAAACCGCTGCATGTTAAGTGGTATAGTATAGTGTGGTGAAATCGTATCACGTTATCAGAAAATCATGAGCAGATAATTAACAGATCTTAATAAGAACGTTGTATGGCGGCAGCTCTTTGCTTTGTTGCCTGTCTAAGGGCGGTATGTGGAACGGTGAGAGGGCCGACGGAACAAAGAGCAGATCGAGGGGTATATTTAAGATCTACTTCAGTAGCAAGGGGAACGAACGGACCGAGAGGCTAGAAAAGGTAAATCATTAGATTATTAAGGGACATGCATGCAGAATGAGGGAACAGGAGCATATCGCCACAGAAATCGGAGGAGGCTGGGAATCGCCAGCAGTCAAGCAGCATCCAGGAACTCCAGGGATCGACGGGAGGCTTGGGTGATGATATCACTGCCCGAGGTGTTTGTTTTGTTTGTTGTGTTTGCGGTCTGCGCCACGTTTGTTGCACCGCCACATGCATTGCACTGCCACGTGTGTTTCCACCGGATGAAGTATGTACTTTATATGTAGTTTTACTGTTGATCAATACATGACATTGACCGTTAGACTCTTGTGACATGAGTTGCATGTCCTGTTGGGGCTGTTTGACCCCGCGGTATTTTCTCAGTATTAGCGTGACCTGAATACCGTGCAATATGTACATAGTTATATAGGCAGCGTTACTAAGATACTATCTACTCCGTACAACGCAGCAGTTGGTCTTCCATTTGATGAAGATAAGATCCCTAAATAGACCCCCAAGGACCATAGCTAAGGTCAGCTCTACCGGCTTCTCTCAAATGAGTACTCCCCAGATTACTCTTCAGAACAGGCAGACATCTAGGCAGAAGTACGAATCAGGCGGAAATCCTCGGTCAGCCTGGCCATCACATGATCAGCGTGTAGTAAGATCATCGTCTTGCTTTCTTTTTCCTCTTTGTTTCTCTCTCTCTCCTCACGCTCCCCAGAGTCGGCCATCCCCGCTTACGCATCTCTCCTTACGGTTGTAGATCCGCGTATGCACAAGCCTCTTCTCCAGGACTGCGTTCCTTCTCGAAAGCATCGGTAGGTCTTCATCTCCAATGAAGGCTTGCGATCACGAGAGGAATTTCGTTCTGGGAAAGCTTCCAGGACTCCTCCCCTCATGCGACTTGCATGACTCGGCAGCGTCGCTCTTTTTTCTCGACAAGTTCGTCCGCTCATTTCCTCTCTTCTGGTTTTTCCTGTCGCTCCTTTGCCTCTATACCTGGTTGTCGCTGGTGTCTTTTCTGACCCAGTTCTTGGACGCGGACACCGTCAACGTCAGCACCATGACGGCAAGACGCTCGTTCATTTCCAAGGATCGAGTAGAGAAGTCGATCAGGTCGGCGAAGAAGGCTTTCGGTGCGCACGGGCGCGTGAAAGTGAAGAAGACGCCGGAGAGGATGGACAGTCCGCCGCTGGACAGGTACGTGGACTTTCTTGATAGTTTCTAGGGCTGTTAATGTTATTCCCTTCGTATATTTAGTCTTCACTTCATATATTTCAATCTATGGACTAAGTAATGAACACTGATTGTAACTTCACCGCTCTAGTCCCCTCATTAGCCCTATAGTCAGTTTGATTGTAGGTCCGGACCGGCGTCTATTCGTGGCCCACGAAGATGTGCTCTATCGTTCGCCTTTCTTCGCAACCTTGCTCCAGGACCAATTCGTAGAGAACGCCATGAACATGGCAATAGCATTACCAGAAGAGTATGTCCCCAATCCACTTCTTATGCCCTGACCCCAATCATATCAAACACCACTCATATCTCCCAGAGAGCCCGAGATCTTGTCCTGCGTCCTCGAGTTCCTCTACAAGGGCGACTACTTCCCCCGTCTGCTCCACGTCAGAGACACACACACCTGGGAACTCGAGACCGCCAAACCAGACGACGGCCCTGGATCCAGCGAAGCCACCGTATTCCTTTCCAGCATCGCGGGTCTTGTCCTCCGAGACACGGCGGTGTACTGCGCCGCCGAGAAGTACGGGCTGGAGGCACTGAAGCGGCTCGCGCTGCGCAAGCAGGGCTTCCAGAGCGGGATCCCGATCGACGTGATCCTGCGGTCTGCGCGCTATGCGTATGACAACACGCCGGATGAGGAGTATCGGCTGCGCGCTCACTACTTGGCGATGATCATTCGCACCCGGCATATCTTCAAGAGTAGCGGGACGATGCAGGTGGAGATGGAATTGGGACATCCGTTCTTTTTCGATCTGTTTGTGGCGATGTGTAATCATATGGATGATCTGGAGATGAAGTTAGTATTGTTCACCTATCGCAGTATTGGAAATACCTACTAACTAGAATGACAGTATCGCTTCATCTCCCAAGATGACCTAAACCATGACCCACACTCCCTACTGATCCAGACCAAGAACCAAAGCAAAAGGAAGAAAAGACAAAAAAAAAAAATCCCAGACTCCAAATTGCAATACCCAGTCTGGCTTGTTTGTTTGCTTGCCCTGCCCAGAAACCAAAACCACAAAAAAATTGCAAAACCAATTCAATTCAAACCTTCTCTTCTCAGGCCGGCCGACCATCAGTCTTATAGTTTGATCGCAGACCAGCGAACAAACGATATCTTGCATCATATCGCGATTTAATGCCCTGTTTAACTGCCGTGTTGCTTGCTTGCTTGCTTGCTTGACTGGTTGATTGTTCGATTGGAATACCTGTTGTTGATACGTACTCGCTTCTATCCTCTCTTTCCAGATGAACATTCATTCCTTGAGAAGCGCGAGTATGAGAAGAGTTGATTTGATCTGAAAGGAAGTCAAAGGTTTTGTTTTTGTTTTCACTGTCTCTACTCTGCTTGGGCTAGTAGCTACTCGACGAGGGATCCGGGAGAATGAGATTGGGTAATAGCTAGGTAGTGGGTACAGTATCTACCTAATAATGAAGATTCGGCCGCCGTTCTTTTCTTGTTGGATGGGATACATCATCTTATCTTGTCCTATCTATTTTCCATCCTCAGCTTATTAGTTCGTATCCTATCGTATCCTATTGTAGCGATCAACAACTCATTAAAGTATTTATCCCATGCATAGCCTCAACTAACTATCTACCTACTTGACTGAATGACAGTAATTAGGTCGTACATGTATGTATGTACATCCATTTTAGGTACTTGTTCTGGGTAGTTTAGCTTCATCCCAAGACCCAAACTACCTAGATAAAGACACCTACCTATCTACCTACAAACCTTCATCTAGAGACCCACCCACCAAAACAAAGCAAAGCAAAGCAAAGCAACACAAGTCTCCCAGCTATATAGTACAGTACAGTATCCAACCTAACCTAACTTCCATCAACTCCAAGAACATATCCCAGATGAAGAACGAAGACGAAGAATCATATTCAATCGATCTATCGGCACAGTTAAACAACCCAGGCCAAGGAAGTAAGTAAACTGCAAACTGGAAACAAAGAGCACAAAGTAGGTAAGCAACCACATACGCCAACTGCCTAGTTAGGTACATACAATCAAGCCCGTCCCATCGAATTTAGAAGAGAGAAAAAAAAAGAGAAGCAATCTCATGTAGATAATAAAGTAGTGGTAGTAGAAGCGAAAAGCAAAGAACCGAAACAAAACAAAACAAAACAAAACCGAAAGCAGACTGAAGGAATAGGAAAAAATCACCGTAAAGCCAGCCAGCCAGCTAACTAACTAGGTACTTTGGTTTAACAACCCGGAAAATCTGCATCCGCCAGTTATTCCTATGTATAGGTAGATCTTGTCTTAGCGCAGGATCAAGTCAGGTCTCTTTCGTTCTTTCCGTCCAAACCAACAAACAAAAAACAACAAAAAAAAAATCATAAACGCCACGGGATTCGATTCGAAGTATGGAATTCCCTTGCCTGTACTTGGTGAATCTGTACTTGTACTGTATGCACAGTACTCCCAACACGCCATGCCACGCCATGCCACGCCACGCCGTTGTCCTTGCACGCCGGTAAAGAATTAAAACGCCCAATCGGTAATTATATCAGGTTGATGAGAACGAAAACTGCGAGTAGCGGCCGGATTAGCCCGTTCGAGCAGCCTTTTTCGTGCGCTCTTGTCCGTAATTGTCCTCGCTGCCTTTGAGCGGGTACAAATGCATGCCCATGTCGATGGGGAAGTCCGGATGCAACAGACTGAAGCGGTTCGGGTTGGTTGGCACGCCGTCCGTCTCGGTGGGAACAGGCTCCACGAGTAGATGCACCAAGTTCTTGTCGAAGTAGCCAGATGGCTTGGCGTTCAAACGCTGCAGACGTGCCCAGTCGTCGTCCACTTCCTCGTTCATCAATGGTGGCAGAGGAGGCGCGCCGTTGTTGCTGGGTCGCGCGTGGTAGTTGGCTAGGATGTTGTACGGCAGGTTGGGACGGACGGCGGGCTTGTCCGACAGCTCGGCGAGCGCATTGAGCGCATGGCTACCATGTCCGCGCGTGGATCGCGTCGCGTGGTAATTCTGACTAGCTGTACGAGCCATGTCGGTCGCCGGCGTGCCGTTATCTTCCGCGCCGGTCCCGTCCACCCCGGAAGCCTCTTCTGTGTCGGTGTTGTTGCCGTTCGTCGCCGTGCCAGACGGCTGGTCGCCGCCACGCTTGGAGGTCGAGAAGAAATGAACGGTAGCCACGTGGGCTTGGTTGGCGTGGGCGCTGAGCTCCTTTTCTGTGAAAAGGGAGTTGATCGAATACAAGGGCGCCTGTTGCTGCTGGGCCAGTTGCGCCTTGGCGCGCTCGGCCGGAATAGACGACGACGTCGCCGCCGCCGTTCCTGTCGCTGCGCCGCCCTCCCGCACAGGCGACCCGACATCCTCCTCCGGGGCCTTGCGCTTTCTCTTATTCATCTCGGAAATAATACCGTTGCCCAACTCATCCAGATCGACTCGGTGGCGAGTGTGACGGGTCTTCCGGTTCCCGTGGATCCCGCCGGGGCTTGCAGGATTGGTGATGCTGAATTGATTAGGATGCAGCAGAAGCGCGTTGGTATCAGCGATGTCCAGCTGTTCCTTTTCACGCATCAGGCGAGCCCGTTTGCTCGAGATGGTCTGCACGAGTCGTTCGCGGAGGGTAGAGGAGAGGTTCTTGTATTCTTCTTCGGCGAAATGGACGCGGAAGGAGTATTCACGGGTAAATCGGTCCAGGTTACTATCATGACGATGCTTTTCATCCCATCCGTCAGCTTCTTCATCCCAAAAAACCCAAGCTCCCAGAGACAAAATAGAAACTTACCGCCAACATGGCCAGATCCGCATCCTTATCGGCCTTCACTTGATTGACCTCCTGCACAAACCGCGAGTACCACATGCCCGCCAGACTGGCCATTTCCTTGGCGAACTTCCCCCCACCCACGGTATTCTCGATCAACTTGGCGATGTCGTCGGCGGAGTCGGGCAGCGGGCCCGGCGCGTACAGATCGGCATTGTTGATCAGGGTCATGTCACACTGCAGGGCGTGCAGCTGCTGGCGGAACTGGGTATCTCTGTTCTGGCTGAAAGAGGCCGTCAGGTCCTGGAGACGCTCCTGGAGCGCACTGCGCCGTTTGTCTCGCTTGGATAGAGGAACGCTGGTCGGGGGACTTGTCGAACGGCCTCTCGAATGCAAACTGTTCGGAGCGGCCGGGCCGCCGTTATGAGGGCCAGGCGAGGCCGGGGCGGGCGAATACGCCATGGCTAGTGGGAGAGAGGATGCTAGCTGGCCGACAATGGAGAAAAGCGGTCCTGCTACCTCGAGAGGGAGGAGGGGGAGAAGGAGACAAGGAATTGCTTAGTGGGTAGATGGGCTGGGGCCTGCAAAAACTTGCATGCACAGACACAGATGAGCACCAGAAAGCAGCAAATGCATAGGCAGCAAACTAGCGAGACGACACGAAGGGAAAAATGCAAGCAGAGGAAGAGAGAAGCCGAGAAACACAACTGGTGATGGAGCAGAAAGCGGGAATCCAGCCGCGAGCCCAAAGCGGTTTAGCGTCGGGGACATTCTTGACCGCCTTCGTGATGCATGTCCCGTGCTTCTGATTGGCCGTTGAATTCTCTTCACGCGGAGTCCACCTGGTAGTACCTTAGATAGTATATACTACGCCAAGTTCCAGTTCAGAAGGTCTTGCTGGAATATACGGAGTACATTACACACCATGTCATCTGTCAGGGTCTTCATTCGGATCATATATGTCCATGTTCTAAATCAGCCATGCTAGGGTTCGTCTCGCTTCAATAACCATAAATCACAAACATCCTGGGTATTATCCGATGATCAAAGTCAAACAAATGAAAAATAGAAAAAAATCCCGCAGAAAAAGGTCCAACTGGTGGACTCCCCCATGTGAACCGAGTTATATATGCCACAATAAAAAGACGCCGCCAGTCCCGACCGTGCCGCGCCCTTTTTGGTTATCGCCATAGTATATCCAACGAAATGATGAAGGGGAGAAAATCAGACAAATAAAAAAAAATAGAGAGAGAAAAAAAAGGGGGAAAGTCGGAGAAAGCACGGTGGCTGACTGGGTCATGGCCCTCGGAATACTGTAGACCCGACCGATCATCCCTTTAAAGCGCTTTTAGTGGGACCGGCGAATCACGAACACTCCGAGTTCAATTCCATCACGAGGCTCCGTCTCTTCGCCATAGGGTCGTTTTCGGATTCCATCAAGGATCTCGCCCAGCAACATGGCTGAAGTCACTTCCTTGTCTTGCAGCATATAATTTGTCGTTTGGCTCGACACCGACTTGCTGGCGGGGAGCCGACGACCGTTCTGCCAGTACAGGCTGAGCACCTCTTTCATGCGTGTCTTTTCCTGATGGATATACCACTCGGTCCATACATTACGGCTCGGATGGGCGCTGCCTTTCCGAGCATCGGCAATGCTGAACCGCGAGGTGGATGAACTCAGGCTGTCACATAGCTGGGCCAGGTTATCCCGCATCGTGTCGAAATCTTCCATATACGAGACCGAGGCCAGCTTGCCCAAATATCGGCCAATATCGGCGGATAGTTCGTTGACCACCACCAGCTGCCGCAGGAGAGGGTCGAGGATCGGCCCTAGATATTGTGACTTGAACGTCGAACCACCCCGTCTCGTGGGGTAGATGAATAATAATGAGCCGCCATCGGGGGAAAGCTCACACAACCGGTCCACCAAAAAGGACGGTCGATGTGATTGGAAGATGTCTTTATATTCCTGTGCCGACGATGGCGGGAGATACCGTTCCAGAACCGATATATGTACACTGAACGGCGGCACGATCGGCATCGGAAAGTGAGCGGCCTTCGGTTTGATAGGGCCGCGGAAATCGTGATAAGCGGACACTACGGCCGCACTGGAAAAGACGGTCGAGGAGTTGAAGTAGTCGTCCGTGGGGAACATGGATCGGGGCGTGTTGGGAGGAGAGCATGGTAGGTTTGAAAGGCTGAACTGTTCCGGAACGGCATGGGTTATGTTAATATAGGGCGACTGTCCATGTTGCAGTCGGTTTTGAATGGCTTGGACCAAGCCACCAAAGACATCCTCGCTCGTGGGGACGGATTTATCGGCTGGGCGGGGATAAGGAAGCATTTGAGACACAATCTTGACTGCTTCGCCGCGGGCGTTGGAGTATGGCAGAGACGATACTATCGAGGACAGGTCAGCCATCAAGAGAAACGCCTCCTCCATTCTGAGTGATTAAAAAAAAAAAAGCTTACCTGCTGCGTCGATTCCATTCTCTAGCCATGTGTTATGATCACAATCCATTTCACCGGATGATCCTGGGCTTCCCCCCGAACTGGAAGGGGACACATTCGACAACTGGTCGGATGGACTGCCCAGGGTGTCCGAAGACGCCCCTGTGGGTGTACTGTCCATGTTGGGGCCTTCGTCCATGGGCATTGGCCCGGGTTCCCGGGACATATGAGGTTCGAACAATAACATGCCGGATTTGGGGTTCCAGGCCACGGGGGTTTCGTCTTCCGGGGGAGTGGGCGGGAGAGCGGATGGGTAGTCGCCTTGGTTCGACAGATCCCAGACAGCGGAGGAGGACTGGGATGCTCGAGCCGCCAGCGAACTCGATGCCGTCGAAGGAGAACTAAACCGAGGAAGGGAGTCTGCCGACTGCGTCCGCGATTCGACTCTACCACCAGATTTTGCGGACAGGCCGAGGTGATCCAAAGAGGAGGGGTGTAAGGAAGCGTTGCTCTTGGAGAGAAACCGGGAGACGGGAGACGGTTTGGAGAGAAGAGATCCTTGGGAGGCTCGCCGTTTCAGTCGGCTCGAACCCGTATCCCGGAACGTCGGTGGATGTTGTTGCAGGGGTTGAGAGGGGTGTTGTTGATCGGGGGAGATAGGGCTTAATTGGTTGGGATCCTGCTGCTCCAGATTGGTTACGACTCCCTGATGCGAGCCGACGCCCCTGGGCATATATGAATTCCGGTTGCAAGAATAGTGTGAGTTTGGTGAATACGGTGAACGCATAGCCGAGAAATCTTGCACCACAGAGTCAGGCCAGTATGGTCCATGGCACTGTGACTGATTCATCCAGGCTGCGTCGAAGTCTGGGCGAAGGCCGCGCGAGAGAGAGGGAGAGAAGAGGAGGGGGGAGACGGTGGTGACCTGCAGTATGCCAAACAAATCTGTCCCAATCAAAAGAATCGAGCCCCGGGGTGCTGATCTGGCAGTAGGTAATCGCAGCAAATCCTCTAAGACCGGTTTGGGGGACGGTCGGAGAGAGGAAGGGCGTGAGTCACTTTATGGTCGTTCCGAGGAAGCAGTCGTGACAGTCGAGAGAAGATTTGGGGTGAGGACAGCACGAGTGACGAGACGCAAAAGGTGTATAATAATTGCGGGACGTCGGGACGGATGGAGCAGGGTTAAAGAGTCAGACGGACGGTCGGGGAAGGGCCAGATGGACGTGGCTCGAACAAGACAAGAGGGAAAAAAAAAAAAAAAAAATCAAAAAAAGAGGAGGCGGCAGGAAGAGAGAGGAACGAGAGGGAAAAGGAAGTGGAGGTGTTAGGATGATAATGATGATACAGTGGGGAAAGGCCAGGGAGATTGGAAGGGAAGGGAAGGAAAAAGCTTTGAAGGCGAAGGTAAAGGGTAAAAGGGACAGGGTAAAACGGCCAGAATTAGGGGCGCAACGGACAGGAAAGCAAAGCGCAAGAGGGAGAGAGAGAGAGAGAGAGAGAGACAGACAAGAAGAGAGAAAGAATGACGCCCAGGAAAAGGACGGAGCGAAGGCCAGGCAGTCTTTCGGGCTGCGACTTTCCACCGGCGTTCTAGACCGGGCGGCCTTGGCCTGATTGGGGAATCCATGACACGAGGACGTCGGGTATTACTGGTTTGGTATTTTATTCTTCTCCTCCTTCAATTCTATTATTTATTATTTATTATGCATTATTGATATTATCTACCTGTTTCTATCTTCATATATATTCATATCTTTATTCTATTCTTTCTCGTACTCCGAGTGCTCTGAGACTCTGAGTACTTCGTAAGAGAACTGACGATCACCCAAATGCTAGTCATCCCCTCCGGCCTGTCTAGGCCTTCCATAGTGGCTGATCCAACCGACCCGGCGTTACCGTACCCAGTATCCGCCATTACACGGGCCTTTCCTGTCTTTTTCTTTTTCTTTTTTCCCCTTCCCTTTCGTTTCGCCCCCGACTGAGACTCTGAAAGAACCAGATTTCATCAAACAGCCCCACCCCATTCTCGACCTGACTGGATCGCCGGCATCAAAAGATCGAGGGACCCTTGGGTTGCGAAAGCGTTGTGACCGTTTGACAGGTTAGGGAAATTGAAATTGGGGGGAAAGGCCGTTTGGAATAGATGAGGATGATGAATTCGGCGGGGTGGACAAGATGGAAGCCATCTGCCTCCTGGGTTGGGATGGCATGATTGGCCCTCTTCCTCTTGATGTTTTGGCATGACCCTTGGTGCCAGAGAAGATGATCATCCCGTTGACAGCCAGGCAGACAGACCGGCAGATAGATATGTGACTGTCGAAGTGGCCAAAGCAGGTACCGACGACTCCCGAGGGGGAAATCCATGGGGAATTTGGGGGGATCTGGTATTACTGATTTTAGTGACAGTCGCATACCTGCTTTTGTGCCGATCGGCGCCATCAGCGCCTCCTTTCGAACGCCATCACCGCCAAATGACCGATCGATATGCCCCAACAAAGAAAACCCGGTCGGTTGTACAACCAGATTATCACCCTCGTCGCCTGTATTGTTATTCGCGACTAGTTTCATCGATCGTGTCGGTGTCAAAGAAAGTTGGCCAACTAAGGAAAATCGGAAAATAGTCCCTGGTGCAATCACTATTTCTTTTTTCTTCTACAGCTTGGAACTGCCTGGGAAGGACCCAAATACCTTACTACCCTGTAATCAAACCACCACCAGCAACCACCGACCACCGAAAAAAGAAAAACACATTAGCATCAATAGCGTCCCGGACTAGCCAGGTGCCGAGCTCAACAGGGGCCGGCCAGATCCCATCCCTACGTCAGTGGATGCCTGTGCGTGGTGCCCTAGCTTCGTTCGCTGCTTCTCCATCCCCGTCATACCTTCTCGGGGTTCAGGGTAGGTCTGACTCAGTCCATGTCCGGAGTACATGTCTGAAAGTGAAAGCGAGGTCTAGAATCTTCGCTTCGGAAGCAGCCAGAGGAAAACCGAATCGGTCGGCTCGGCTGCTTTTTGACAGGGACCAAGCGAAATAACCATAATCATTAAGCGTCAGGTTAATTGATTTTGGCGGTGCTGGTCGCTGGATAAGGATTAAGGAATAAGGATATCCATCATGTCTAACTTTCTTTCCCGAACCTACTGGCTCTAAAGTAGTCTAAAGTGGTCTGCAGAGTATGCTACCATGCTTACAGGAAAGACAGGCAGCGAAGGTCACCAAAGCCGCCCGAAACAGGCGCAAGAAAGGCAAAAAGCCAAACTGACGTCGACCACTTGCCATCCCTCGCAGTCATGGGGTCGAACGAAACGCAAAAAAGGAAAATGAAAAAAAAGGGCATGATTGGCCCATACCCACCCAAGAAGTTGCATCGCCCGATCAGAACCCACAGCCCATTTCCGGTCCGGATTGACGTCTAGACTTTCTAGGCCCTGCTCCGTGCTGCCGAAGGGGTTCCGCCTTTTGGGATCTGTCGGGCCTTTGCAGTTGCACGAATTTTTTTTTTGTTAAACATCTTGGGCAGACTTTTTTTTTTCTTCCCCAGTCTTCTGCCTTCTGGTCTGGCTGGACTTTACTCCGAACAGGCTACAGCCTAACTTACTCTGTAGGTACAAGGCGGGTGATCAAGAATGGTAAGCCGTGTGGAATGTTTGGTAGACGAGACGCCTTCGTCAGACAACAAGGCATATATTAATTTTCTCGCTACCTGTTAGTATGTTAATATATTATATTATTTCCGCGGCTCTTAGTCTGCCCATACATCCTCGCTACCTCTAGGGACCTCGGAACTTCGTAAACAGTAAACACATCCTCTGTAATAATGTAAAGAAAGCTGTAACGCACAAATAATCAGGAATATCCACGGCGACCCACGGCCGATCCGGAGGTTTCCTCCTTTGTCTTTTGAGCCTCGATTCGGCCTGGTTTCATGCATGTCGAGTGGGCGTCGGTAAGGAAGAGCGCTCTGTAGGTATGTACATGGTAGGGATCTACAGGTATCTGAGTATGTCACTACAGAGTATGTCTACTCTGGCATTCCTAGGTAAGTTGTCCACAGGCACAGGAATATGACTATGCATCCCTCTCCTGTCAACTCCGGCAATACCGCCGTCGCCTCGTGTAGGAAACAGCCGACCTAACTACCCACTAGGTCGATAGGAATAGACAGACAACACGGGATAGCTAAGCATGTGCCTCCCAAACCCAACCAACCCCTCAGACGGAGAGCGACCGTTATCCTCTTTGGGCAACCTGCATGCAACCAGTGGCTTGACGCGGTTCTGGGGTTTTTCTTACTCATAGATTAAATTCCCATGCCGTCGAGAATTTAAATTACCGTTAATCCTGAGCCCCTCGGCCTATGGGATGGGCCTGTCGAGGAAATCCCGGGGGGAGGGGGGGTAAAAACTAAAACTACCGTAAAGAGAGGTGGGGGGAGATGTGGTCGGTGTACGTGGTCGTGGTATAGATTTGATTGCTTTTTTTTCTCCACGATTCCACGATTCCACGATCTATCGTGAAGCGAGAAGGTGGGTAATATCGAGGATATGTCTACAATTAGACACTGTACTACGGAGTACAGACTACGTGGTAGATTATTTTCTTTTTGCTTTATTATTCATCCAATAGTGATGATTTCATAGAGAAATGCATACGATCCGGTCCAGATCCTAGCCCAACTCCTCCATCAACCTCATCACCGACTCTCTCGTATCGTGCATACATACTTCAGAGTAACGTATAAACTTCCATTCCTCCGGCACGGATCTAATCTCAGCGTATCTCCTATAGGTTCCCTCTCGGAGGGAAAACCCTATATTGCCAGCTCCGCCATGGGTCTAGAAGAGTCTCGCAAGCCATCTCCTCCCTGTTCCGCGCTGCTCAGTTACTTTTTCTGTCTAGTAGGATAGGGCAGGTAATCGATGTAAGCGTGAGCGTTTGATATTCGACCGCGGAGAAGTAAAGAAAAAAAAAAAAAGGAAAGAAAATGGCAACTTTCAAACAATCTTCAAACGTAGAAACGGGCAGACTGGTATCAAATCCGTCACTCAACCAAAGAGGCGTACTCGCTAAGTGGGGTTGTGTAAGAGATCTCACTAGCAGATTCAACACGGTCAGCAGGAGTATCCATGCATCATGCTCTTTTGTCGTTTTTCTTGGCGGGTTAATGGAAGTGAAATTGTATTCACCGTTGTCTGTACAAAATATGCTGGTATCATTTTTAATGGATATTTTAACTCGTATGCATATTTCTACTGTAAAGGATATTCACAAGCTGTGGCTTGAACTCGAACATGGTCAGTGTATCTACCCTTAACGAAAGATTTCTGGTTCCATGTTCCAGAGTCCAGACAGGCTTTGGCCGTTTCCTGTGAAAATCCCAGACGCTGCGAGCCATCTTCTGGGTAGATCTGCAGGATGACTACGGTTTTCACTGGTAGATGCGAGGTTTATCCTTCTTGCTCCGTGACAGGTGGAATCGGCTACATTATAACCTCCGAGAAAGTGTAAAAGACACCTATTGCTTGTCTGGGCTTGGTTGAGGACGCCTTCTCTCGTTTCCGGGGAACCTTTGGTATTTTTCTACACTATATTTAGGATCCCTGCCAGGGTGTTTAAAATAACCATCCCTGTCCGGATTGAGGAGTCTGGGAGCTACCCTTGGTCTTAGTAGAAGGTTGGGTATATATCTACATGGGTTGGTCTGACATTGTTATTCTGTATCTATAATGGCCAGATGGGTGATTATAGAGCATGGCCGTCCTATTGGAATTTTGTGATAATGGCCCCCCAGACCTGTAGTGCTAATCTTTCTGCCCTGCCAGAATACATGTCTGTCAGCAGAGGCGCATACATATATATATACATTAAAATCCTCCGTGCAATCCAACAAATGGTTAAATCAAATCCTTGTAGAGCCAAAACCGACCCGATCCCTATTTAAAATCCCAACAAAAATACAATGTACCCTTATTTCCTATTCACAACAGCAACGGAGAAGATAAGGCAAGAGAGACAGAAATGTTACATTCCAAGTGATCATAAGCACATTTCCCTTCTAGTGGTTTAGGATGTGAGACCTATGATTGGTTAGTACTCCGTCGTCTCCTTAGTCGCCCCGTCGAACCCGGGTAGCTCCTTTGATTTTTTTTTTGGCCGGGTCTACTGAGACCAAGCTTATGGTTATAATCGTCAACCAGCTAGTTACAGTCGACGGTTGAATCAGCTTGACAATTCAGAAACTACCAGACTCTCTTTGAATTTAGGTAATTAGCCTGTTCCGCAGCGTGCTGCGTCGCAGGAAACCGTTTCCCATACCCCCTCCGAAACCCCTTTATCATCTGCTAAGGTAATGTATGTATGTATGTATGTATGTATGTACTGCGTAGAGATTTCGCCAGTATACGATCCCAAGCATTTATTTACCTTCATCCGGGAGAGACACTCGCTAGTCCTTATCAAACCCTACCTACCTAGGGAGGTAGGTCGCCTTCAATTACTTTCTGTTCAACTGAGCTCTGCATCCCAACAAACATACCACTGTCAGCATATCGAAGCCAAGCATTATAACAATGTGAGCTTCAGATTTTTATTTTTATTTTTATTTTATATTTTTAACCCATTGTGTACTCACTACTCTGTACGCCTGCCCTTCGTAATCCAGTACGCAATACTCCGTACAGCAAGGTATATTAATAGCCTAATAGGTAGGATTAGATCCATGCAGGCGTTCCCGTGTCCCCACCGCGGCCTTGTCTCAAATAGACAAGGGTCGGTTGGTCGATGTTCTTGGCTGCTCGTGAGTGTGTCGGTCGCTTGCTTTGCTCAAAGAGTAGGACCTTAGGTAATAATGTTGGGTTATTTGAGACAATGCCAGTGTTGCTTCAGTGGGAGGGAGGGGCAGGAGTATGGAGATTGGAGTAGTACCAGTACCACTGTTTATTATTGTTTAGGTAGTGTTTTAGTTATGTAACGGACTGGTTGGTCTTAGGGCTGGGTTTTGTTTTGTTTTGTCTGTCTGTGTGGGGTTAGGTTTGTTTACCATTAACTATTATTACAGAGTAGGTACCTGGAAATAAATGTAAATAATAATAAACTCCAGAGGACAGGACAGAACAGGGCAGGGTTGACTGCTGGATTTGTTTAGATTTTTTTTATCTACCCTACTTAAGTTATTTACTCACATCCTGTTTAGTTAATGCCCAGCTACTAACTAACTAGCTACCTATTCTCCATACAATGAGACCAATAATCATCTCTTCATACTCCATACAAAGTTGCACATATCCATGATTGAAAAGTGAAGGAAGACGAAGGAATGGCAAAGCAGCCAATAACCACGATTTAGGTAGCCTGATCATACACCCTGATTGGTCTCCCCTGGAATGTTTTCTTTTTCTGCTGTCAATCTCGGAGCTGGTGCGGATTAGGTAGGTGATAGGCGTTGGAGGGCGGAGGTCCTGTGGACAGCCGACAGATTCATGGGTCGAGCAATTGAGTTATTTTCTACAATTCTACATAGAACATAGCATATATTGTATACCAGGGCGGTCAGCTACAGTGAAGTCTAATACGCACGTATCAAGAGTTCTAGTGGTTGTGGTTTATTCGGTCTATGTCTACCATATACAAAAATCAATCAGTCATGGCGTCCATTTCCACCTCCACAAGCATCCTTCCATCCACAAACCCATCTCTCACGACCACCATGGTCGCGGCCGCTCCCACGTTAGGATGGGATGTGCGACCAAAGAGCTCTGAAAATGCCTCCCCTACTGCAGTGCAGTCGTCCGGGCGGCTGACGAACATCCTAACTCGCACCACGCTCTCTGCCCCCTTGCCGCCTAGGTTCTGGATGGCTTGGATGCATTCACGGAGCGCCACGCGTGTCTGCTGGAGGGCATCGCCCGGGTAGAGGATCTGCGGGGCATTGCTGGGAGACGCGGGGTCGATGGCGGTGGTGCCGGAGACGAAGATATGCTGGCCGTGTCGGACGGCTCGATAGTAGCCGATCTTCTCCTCGAAGGGAGACGACGTGGCGAAGCATTGTTTGGAGGGTTGAGGGGTGGCGAGGGAGTGGGCGACTCCTGGCTCGGTATGCGAGGTCATCTTCGCTGTTCGATCTTGGACGGGTAGGACAGGCAGCGAATGAATCCTGGCATGTACTACCTCAATTGCAGTGCTTGAGCTTCAGCAACCGTCCACCGGGCAGCCGTTATAAGGAGGAAGCGGACTGGCTGTGAGTCACGCCAAGCCTGTGGCGCGATCGTCTATTCGTATTTCGGAGACGGATAGCGTCGGCCTTATGCAGGGATCTCGAAGATCTTCCATACCCTGGCCAGACATCAAAGTACTAGTCACAAGCGGCTCGGATGATCGATCCAAGTCGCGCCTGAAGAGAAATTAAGAGGTGACGGATCTTCTGCGGGGATCACCATGTCGGCGTACATGAGCGCGCTGGGGCCGCTCGTTCCAGTAGGATTGCATGCAACGGTTGACCGAGATTTTGGAAAACCGACGCTGCTCCTCGGTGCTCATGACCGAGTGTTTCTGCGCACAGCCGGGGGTCTTCACCGCAACAGGGTGCAGGTGTTGCTGGCGCGGCGAGTAATGCACCCCGGCGGTGTACAAGGTCTGCGACTGAAGGGACTTGCGGTCCAGAGCGGTGCGCAGCTCCAGACACTGCAGCACCAGCTGCTTCACGCCGTCGGTCAACGCGCAGGCGCGATACTCGATATCGGGCCAGAAGTCGTCGCCCCAGAACGGATCCTCGCGAACCGCCGTTTCCAGCGCCTCGAACCAGAAGTCGAAGCTAGGCAACCGCCGCTTGGCGCTGAGCAGGTCTAGGCCCTGCAGGTGATCGGACAGGAGACAAGCCACGGCGACGAACCGGATGGTGGGCTCGGAATGCAAGACGTGCAAGGCAATGCAGGCGGGGCAGCGTTCAGTCATGTACCAGTCATGCTCTTCGCGAAGGATACAGTGCAGCCAAGCGTAGGCGCTTCGAGCTTCTCCGCGGAAGGCGCGCTCGGGCTCCGAGCCGCGGTGGCTAGGCAGCACGTCCGCGGCCACACGCGAAGCTTGGTTGTGGAGGAGAAACAAGGGCAAAAGGATGGTATGGATGACGTCGCGATGCAGACGGAAAGTTTCTTGCTCGTCCTCGGAGCACGAGTGGCGATGGAAAGCGCAGAAGCTGTGGAGAAGTGAAAGGTCAGCGATCCACGTGTGCGCCGACCGGGGGTATATACCATGGGGGGGGGGGGGGGGGGGCGGGGGGGGGGGGGGACGACGTACCTGGGAGCGTCCATGCCCAATTCCTGGCGTTTCAAATGCTCTCGAACGGCCTTGAAAGCCTCGTTGCGGTCTAGTCTCTCACAGTCCGATCGGGAGATCCGAAAGGGCGACACGGTGTTACTCGTGGACATGGCGACGGCCAATTGGGAGCAGGCGTGGCGAAGAGGGGGGGAGGAAGCCTAAGAGCGAGAGCGAGGGAGTATAGCAGAAAGCCGGCCAATCAGTAGCAGCAGTGGAGGAGCCAGACGAGAACCACGGATGGCATGGTCTGGAAGAGGCGATTGGGGGCGAGGGAGGAAGCAGGAAGCAGGAAGCAGGAAGCAAGAGGGACTCGGGGAGACAGACTGGGGGAGGGGACGCTTCAAATAATATTAGGGTTATAGCAGTTTGAGAGATTCGCTGCAACCAGAGAAAAAGGGGAGAATCCAGACCCTGGAAGCGTACGTGTGCCATGCCAAATGGAACTCCGCGTAGTTTAATTAGCAATTTTAGCCCGGGCGAGCGAAATGAAAACCGGGCAGCGTCGAATCCCGTTTGTCTGCATGCGGGCGGCCACGCAAGCCGTCGATCTTTTTTTTAACACGGTTACATCCTAATCTCTCTAATCTCTCCCCTTTTTCTGATCTTGGGAATCGATAGTAGTATTGGTTATTAGTTGTTGGTTGTTAACTAGTTGCTAGTTGGGTATTTTATTCCCGTCTATTTTAATTCCCTTCTTTGATCTGATTCCCCTTTTCCCCCTTTACTTGCAATCTCCTTTTGTTGACTTCCTGCCTCTTGTCCGCCAGAGAGTCCCGCCCAGCCAAATAGCCAAAGAGCCATTAGCCAATGGCAATTATCGTGGGGTGGACCCGGGCGAGTCGACGGAGTCTCGATCGTTGCGTTATGGCCTCCCCGAGATGCCTTCCTTTGACACCATTTGGGCTGGATTGACACCGTGTGACGAAAGTACCGCGGAGTGCCTGCAGATCCCCGTGGCCAACACCGTCCTCTGTACTCAGAGTGGCAAGGAGTGACGCTGGCCGGAGATGAGGGGACGATCTGTACTGCGTACTCTGCTTGTCCTCAGATATATGAGGTGTGCGTTTCTAGCAGTCGCAACGTGTTGGTCAGGGTCGAAACACGGGGGTTCCTCATCCTGTAACCGTTGACCTCCTTTGTTTCTGCTGTGTCGGGGATCGCTCGGGTCAATGCCTGGGTCACGTGAATGCCCCGTATGGTCGTAGACAGCCCTAGTAGTAGTGCCGAGTAGTTAGCAGCAGGCAGCTTCGGAGGCCTGTATTTGACCGGTGGAATCCTGGAGGTAGAGTTGGCTGTTGATAAAGAAAACTCGGATTGAAACGGGAAGAAAATGGTCGAGGGCGTAGGATGCCTCGCAGCCTCAGTTTGAGTTGTTTGATCTGTTTGATGATTGCAAACAAGCAAACAAGCCAACATTGCAATCCCCAGACAAATCCGAGATCTCCATCACCCTGCCCCGTTTATAAACTAGGCGCGGTCAATCGAGATCACGGCGCGAATCCATTCCTCAGCTCATCCCTGGATACTGTACATTCACATTCCTCTGCTCCCCGCAAGACCGCCGCAGTGCCTCCCGATGGCTTGGTCCCCGGATTTCCATCCCTTCGGCTGCACCGTTGCTGCAAGATTCAACGGATAACATTCTTGCCGCCAATGTGCTTGACGTCATTTCCTTGGAGCTCAAACATGCATGCCTTCGCCGTAACAGAGGAAATGGTATCGGTATGGCTGGGGAAGGGACAGCGTCCTGGATACCGCGACAACGAGATGTGATCCTGCGGAGCTGTTGTGGACTATTAAATCTGTGTCCTGCATCGACTCGATGCTGGTCTGGTTCTGCAAACATCCAATAACTGCTGCGCAGTCAATCGGTCTAGTTCAATATTCCTCTCGAACGCAACCGCCTCCCGTGGACTTGGACCAATTATTCGCCAAATCCTGTCTGTCTGCCTGATTCTTGTCAAAATGCTCCCCGCCCTGTCTGCAGCCTCGTTGCTACTAGGTAGCTTGCAGGTCTGGGGCGTGGATGCCATTGGACCCATTTCCGCGGTGGGATCCAAGTTCTTCTACGAAGACGGTTCCCAATACTTTCTCAAAGGTACTATACTGTACATACATACATCTATGGATGGAGTCCCCGATGGCCGTGATGTACTGACTGACGATCTCCAGGTGTCGCCTACCAGCTCATCCCCGAAGACCCTCTCATCGACACGGCTCAATGCGAGCGGGACATCGCGCGCATGGCCGAGTTGGGCACCAACGCCATCCGGGTCTATCATGTGGATCCTGATGCCGACCACGACGGCTGCATGAACGCGCTTGCAGATGCAGGAATTTACCTGTTCGTCGATCTCGACACGTTCGACACCTCCATCCGACCGGTTCGTCCTCTCTTGTGCCCAGGAAAAAGCCAGCCCGCGAAAAGAAAGAAAATAGAAGAAAAAGAACTGACTGTCCTGCAGGACGACCCACAATGGACCCGGTGGCAGTTCGATCGCTTCACAGCCGTGCTGGATGAATTCCAGCAGTACAACAACACCGCCGGCGTCTTCGTTGGCAACGAAGTCCTCACCACGCCGGAAAACTCGGCCGCCGCGCCCTTCGTGCTCGTCGCGGCGCGCGATCTCAAATCCTACCGCAATGAACGCAACTACCGCCAGATCCCCGTGGGCTACTCGGCAGCCGACATCGCCGAGCTCCGCCCCATGCTGCAGAACTACATGGCCTGTCGTCCCGACGCCGCCGACCGGCTGGACTTCTTCGCCCTGAACGCCTACGAGTGGTGCGGCGACACCACCTACGAGGAGTCCGGCTACAGCAACCTCCAGCACCAAGCGGAGGACTATCCCATCCCCATCTTCTTCTCCGAGACCGGCTGCAACGTCGCCCGCCCACGCACCTTCGGCGACCAGGCTGCCATTTTCAACGAACCCATGTCCCAAACCTGGTCCGGGTCTATTGTCTACGAATGGATCCAGGAGACGAACGACTACGGGATTATCAAGTACGACGAGCCCGTCGATCCCGCAGCTGCGGATCCATCCGACCGCGTCGTCCAAGACGGCTTCGTCCGCGAAGGCGATCCCATGCCTATCGCGCCGGACTTTGACAACCTCAAAGCCCAATGGGCCACTCTGAACCCTACCGGCGTCGCCCTCTCCGACTACATCCAGTCTACCGCCACCATTCACCCCGCTGAATGTCCCGCCTCCACCGCCGGCGGCTGGGCCGTCGACCCTAGCGCTCCTCTGCCAACCCTCCAAGAAGCCTTCCACACCGCGGCGGCGCCAACAGTCCCGTCCGGCACTGGATCTGCCATGTCAAGATCTGGCTCTAATTCTAACTCTGGCTCCATCACCGTCTCCTCGGGCGCCGGCTCTTCCCCGACAGCGACTGGGCCGGGGTCGGGACCGTCGTCCTCCCTCTCCGCCACCTCGTTCGAATACTCGCTCGGCAATGCAGGCAGCACCGTCTCCGTGCCTGGGATGCAGGGCTTCCGAACTCGGCTTGCGGATGGGCTGGTGTTGCTAAGTGCAGTGGTTGGCGGATTAGCGATCTGGCTGTGATGATACCTAGCTATGTTTTTTCCTGCCAAGCGAACCGGTTACTCGGGTGGTTTGTGATTTATGTTTTTTTACCCTCATGTTCAAGGCGAGAGTGTTTGATTATGTACTTACTGTTTTGTTTTTCATGTTATTGTGGGCATGTCCATTGAGGTACGGTTGGCTAGTCCTTGCGGGAGGATGGAAGGACAATCGGTGCTGGTTCACCGTCGAAGACATTAGACAGTTATTTTTTACTCAATATGAATTATGTCATGTCAGACCGTGCGGCGTATAGTTGATTCTAGAAAAGATGAGGTCCTACAGGATGCGACAAGAAAGAAGAAAAGATTATCTTCTATGGAATGGTTGAATGCATAAGAACTACATGTACATACACTACACATCTTAAACAATCCAGCCTTCACTTAGTTAACCAGTTAGCTGGTCGGTTAACACCGGTCAATCTTCCTGAAACCCACCCATCCCACATCGTTGACGAGCCACTCATTAAACGGGGGAGGTATCAATAAAAGGAATATACTGCCGTGGACACACAGTATTGTTAGACGGAACCCTGCCTTGAAGATACGCCTGAATAAGCCTAAAATAACAATCCGAACCACCCTGATTGATGACCGTATGCTGCATGCAAATATTCAAGTAAGCCTTAGTACCTATGTGGACTCTTTTGCTAGTCGAGATGGATGGCTGGGGAAAATTGGCAACTTACACCAACGGCTTCTTGCAATATAAGTGCCGATCCGGCGAATCGGGACGACATCTTGCGGGCTCTATGAGGATATCATAATGTCAGATACCTAGTAGCAGAGGAACCAAATGGGAATTTGGGACCGAACGTACGATTTCAATGGCGTGATCGGGTCGATGGTATTACTGGCGAAGAGAAGGGGGAAGGATGTAGGCGTGTCTAGGGCGCTTATTTCGTCTGCGTTGTATTGTACTTGGTTAGACTTCATTCCAATTCACTCAGAGAGAGAGAGAGAGAGAGAGAGAGAGAGAGAGAGAGAGAGAGAAGTGTTGACCTTGAACTACCATACTATCAGGTAACTGCGGCCGAAATGATCGACATAAGATACCTTCTAGATAGCTAGCATAGATATCGCCGATATACTTGCTCTTAGAAATGATATACTCCGTCCAAACCTTGAACTCGTCGAGAGTCATAAGCCTGTTCTGCCGATACGAATCGCCGCATGTAATTGCGAGCCGCGCATCGGTTATCGAGTTCGACTTCTCATACAGGCCTGCAAGAGCTGAGAAATTCCGCCGCTCGGCCTGGTGCAGGATGTCAGCCATGTTTGAGAACTTTGCTACTGGGTTGTAGAGCGCGTGGAGGAAGAGAGTCTTCAGGTCTGAGTAGGTGACCATTGTTGGCAGTGACTTTGACTTTGGATCATCTCGGATGCCGCTGAGTGGGACGGGATGGTCCTCAAGCTGATGGACGAGACTGTCTATTCTTGCCATGATATTGGCCGGCGAGGGGCCCCAGAGTGAGCACTTTTCAGGCCCGGCGGAGTGGCAGAAGGTCGAGAATGTTTCCATGGCTTCGTCCATTTGGTCGACGTTGTCTGTCCAATAGTTGCTGTAGTATTGTTCTGCGTTCAGGACGCCGTCCAGGATCATTCTCCCCACGCGGTCAGGAAACATGGACGCGAAAGTGCTGCCGATGACGGTGCCGTAGCTGATGCTGTAGCACCATAATTTGGCTTCGGATGGTAACTGGCCGGCCATCTTGGCTTCGGCTTCAATGAATGTGAGCAGATCATGGGCAACGGCTGGTGTAGTCACGTAGTATGAATAAGGAGACCTGGTTTCGACGGCACTGTTGCACCACTCGCCGTAGATAGAGCTTGAATAGTACTGTTCCTGAAGCGATGCTGAGGAGATTTCGGTGGCGCCTGTTCTGTGCAGTTGATAGAAAGCCGATCTTGCTTGTCCGTCCTGTGAGAAGCACTCGAGATGCAAGCCACTGTTGTTCACACCGCGAGGGTCAAACGAGACGAAGTTGTACTGCTCTCCAAGCATCTGTCCGATGAGGTCCTGGTATGTGAGGAGAAGATCGATGCCAGAAGCACCCGGACCACCTGTAATGAAGTTTAGACAGCGTTGCAGAGTTGAGAGGATTGAGATCGTACCGGGATTGAGGACAATGCTTGGAGACTCGACGGTGGCGTTTTTGCCAGCCAGCTTGATGAAGGTAATCGACGTTGTACCGAGACTTCTGTTGGAATAGTCCAAAGGAACTTCCAGCCTGGAGCAATTGAAGGCATCGAAACATGGTCTCCATGTGAGATTGGCTGATGGTTCAATCTAGATGCTCGTCAGAGCTTGCAGCCCTTGGCAATGTGGTGCCGTAGACGTCTGGACTCACGTTGTCGAATCCATAGACCATGGCCTGATTATGCAAGCCGTCGGCTTTGAATCCCAAGCATATGGAAAGAACAAGAACATTCGAAAGTCGGTTCATTGTAAGTCCTGTGGCTTGAGGTTCTTATTGATCTTCCGTTACGTTGTTGCAAGGGCTGGCATGATGGCGATATCTGCTAACTATTTATAATAGTTGAATTCCTGAGATACCTAGTGTGAAGTCTCATGGTCTAAATAGGCATCTGCATTCTTTGTCCGTACAATAGCTTCAGTTCCGCTTGTACGAACCAGCCAATCCATATTTTTGATCACAAAGTATAGCCAACTTCCAGGGTCTTACTCTGGCATCCTACGCTCACAGACCCACTAAGATGAGCGCTTAATACTTACTACTGAGTACATATAATTTAGTCCTGAATACCTAATTAGCGCCCCACTTGTACGAACCGGCCAATCAGTATTTATCCTAGACCAACAAGATTATGCCGATCGTATTTCTTTCTATCCCGAAGTCTTGTTTAGTAAGGGTGGCTTACGGCGTGGTGGCCGAAATGATATCTGCCTGAAACGTGTTCTGCAATCTTAGCCAGCTCACATCACCGCGATGGATAATATAAAGAACAAAAATACCAAGACAGACAATCAAGCCTGGAGAAGAAAGCCTCGCAAGTTCGCTCCAAAGTCAAGACTAGGCTGTAAGACTTGCAAGTATGCGTGACTCTGCATATTGCTAAAGACTTCGAAACTGACATACCCCAGAATAAGACGAATTAAATGCGATCTATCTCGGCCTTCATGCTCGAAATGTCTTTCTACCGGACGCGCTTGTGATGGCTATGGTGAGATGCGTCTCCCATGCAAGACTGAGATTGTATCTACGCATTATCACGAGGAGACCACCGATAGAGCAGATAGCTACGACGGTTGCCATGGTTTCGTCTTGCAGAACCTCGGTCCCTTTATGGCTTTACCAGTGGCTGGGTCCGCCCAAGCAGAGGCAATGTGTTTCTTCGGGGATATTTCGATCAAGCATCTCAATGCATACCGTCCGTGCGAACCATGGCGGAGGATTCTCATGCTTTTCGCCCAGACAGTGCCAGCAGTGCGACATGCTGCTATTGCACTGGCTTTGGTTCATCGGATTTACCAGGATCGTCATTCTAACGACTATCTGTATCAACCTTCTTCCTCGATAGACCGACTACCGGACAAAGCTCCTTTGCTTCACTATAACCGCGCCATTCAACTCCTCCTGAACCCAGAAAGTAACGACAGCGCTGAAATAACAGCCATCACTCTCCTGGTCTGCTACCTCTTCACCTGCTTCGATCACCTGGCAGGCGACGACGTGCAAGCAGTGAAGCATCTGCGGGGGGGCGTGGAACTTTCACGCACCATCAACAACAAGAACACTACATTGAACAGCCGTCCTCCTGACAATTCTTCATCCTCAGGGATCCATCAGATTCTCTACCAGGTCACAGAGCAGATCCGCCGTCTTGATATGCAAGCAGTCATGTTCCTGGTTGACTGGACCCCGGCCAACATGCAAAAGTCATTCCTGTCCCATCGTATACTCGACAATAGCAGTACCTTTCGGTCCCTCGACCAAGCTGCTGATTACCTCCAGATCCTCCTCGCTCAGGTAATGAGGCTTCATAACGCAGAGCACCAAATGTCCCCGACGGGCACGATGCCGTTGCCTTCTTCCTCTAAGAACATAGTTCTAGGGCGGTTAGAAACGTGGTCGAACCAATTTGAAACCCTCCTGCGAGAACAAGGCAGCTCCAACCCCTCTGAGTCAGACTTTGAAACAGGGACAGACCCTCTCATCTCACTCCTGCGCTTACAACATACCATCGCATGGACTCTTCTCCGCGGCTACGGACTCAACAGAGAAATGGACTATGACAACTTCCTATCCCAGTTCCAGCACTGCGTCTCCTTAGCGGACAAGGTCGCGACGGCACATCACCTCACCGGGTCGTCGTCGTCAAGTAGGTCGACATTTACGCCAGAGATCGGCTTCATCCCCGTTCTTCACATCATCGGAGTCAAGTGCAGGCACCCGGTTATCCGTCGTCAGGTCTTGGGTATTCTGCGACGGCAAGTCATCCGGGAGGCCGCTTGGGATAGCATTTCCACTGCTCGGGTAGTGGAGCGGGTGATCGAGATCGAGGAAGATGGTGGGAATGGAGAGGAGCGTATGGGACAGGTGCAGTGCATGGAACAGATTCCTGCGTGGCGGAGGATCGAGGCGTTGTCTTATTTATGTGCCCCAGGACGGAATGGTTCTGCGCCGAGGTTGGATATCACGTATACGTTCTGTGGTAGGGAGGAAATACACGTTGAGTCGCTCTGGTAGAGAGAGATAGAGAGAGAAAAAAAAAATCTGTGGCTACAATCCTTGATTGATAATTCTACTATCTGAATGATTTTATGAAAGAGATTCTCTGGTAAATATAGGTACCTAATATAAATTATTTCAATGTAAATATCGACTTTCTACACATACTCTGCTATTTTATAGAGAAATTAGGGCTGAGATGGTTGTTCATCAGATAGGGATCTATTCGGGTGGATTACTCACCCATTGCCAACGTTATGGCCAAATGGCACTTACGATTCCTTCCTTGACCCCGCACATTTAGTCCCTTTGTCAATAACATACATGTTGATCACCAGAGATGTCATCCCCTACCAGTGCCGGCGTCCTTCAGACACACCAACTCCTTGAGAACGATAGCATCTTGATCCGAGACGAAATCTACGGAGAGGAACTGGTGCAGGAGCCAGTTCTCGTAGAGCTGCTTCAAAGCCCGGAGGTGCAGCGCCTGCAAGGCATCTGCCAGCATGGAGTCAGCGGATTCCTGGGCCTGACGCCGCGAGTGACGCGGCTCGAGCATTCAGTCGGGGCATTTCTCCTCGTGCGAAGAGTGGGCGCCACGATTGAAGAACAAGTCGCCGCTCTTCTCCACGACATCTCGCATACCAACCTCAGTCACGTCATCGATCACGCCCTCTCCAAGCCCGGCGAAGGAAGCTATCACGAGGTACACAAGTCTCGGTATCTGGCGACGACGCGCCTGCCGGATATCCTCGCCAGACATGGGATCAGCCCGACGGTGTTCGAGGAAGAATTGTTCCCGCTAGTAGAGATGCCAGCCCCGCGACTGTGTGCCGATCGCCTGGACTATGCGTTACGCGATGCCGTCAGCTTCGGCAAGCTTGCTATCCAAGACGCCAGAAGGGTGGTCGGCGTCTTGAAGGCGTATCCTAGCGCGACAGGGGCCCACCGTCTGCTGGTTCTGGGCGATCCCCAGGTAGCGCTGATTCTGTCTCGCGCGTACATCGCGGCCGACCAAGATGTCTGGTCGAGTCCGGCGCACATCGACATGTGCGAGCGGACGGGCCGGGTGATAGCCGAGCTGGTAGAGGCAGGGGCTGTGGATGATATGGTGTTGTGGCAGGTGTCCGATGCAGAGTTTTGGGCTCTGCTTCGTCGAGCAGCGAGTCCGGAGCAGCTGAGCGCTATTGAGAGGCTGGAAGAAGAAGGGATTCCAGAGGGCAAAGGACTCCGACTGCCACCTGGCGCGAAGATTCGCACTCTGGATCCGGACGTTTGGCTGGGAGGCGAAAAGCAACCCGCGCCGTTGTCGACAGTGGTGCCAGCGTGGGGGTCAGAGCGAGAGCAGTACATTCTCAGTCGTGGTCAACACTGATGACGATGACCATTGCATTAGAGATAGCTATGGCCGTCGGCAGGCACTGATACAGAGTCTACAAGTTCACATGTGGCCGTGAACCTGCCGATTCTGGCACAAACATATACAGCCTGCTCCACCTTAAAAGCCTTATTATCCTCTATATTCGAACCGGCTGCGTCGGCATTATTCAGACCACAAAAGTGGTGATCGGAAGGGAATCCAGTTGGGAGGGAAACGCCTTACATACTATACTATTCCACATATACGGAGCATGACGACAAATCAGTTCCTTTTGTTTCCGGTACATGTTATATCACGTACACAAGATAGACACTCGCGACTTCTATTAACTTAGTATACTACATACTCTTGGCTAGAAATTCGTACATAAATTACAAGAAACCGGTCGATCGCACTCATCCACCCCGAAGCGTAAGACTATAGTCCCACGTTGGATCGTTAACCGCTGCCGGGCTCAATGCCTGGTCGGGATCTAGCCAAGGAGGTTGGTCGGGTTCCTGGTCAGTGTCGTCGCTGGGGTAGTCGTTGGTATGGAAATCGAAGTTGGTCGTGGATGTGGCTGGGGATGGACCGTCTTGGCCGATAGAGGAGTGGTCGTAGACTGTCAGGTGTTGGCTTGGTGAAGCAGGCGTCGGTGTCGCCGATTTCGAACGACTGTCGAGGATTTGATGGGCCGGTGCTTCCTCTTTACACCCTTCGCGTCCTTTAGGCAGTGTGCTCTTGGACCGCTTGGTGAGTCCTAGCTGTGACGAGCAGTGTAAGTTGGTTGCGCCTAGCTGCCGAATCGCAGATGAAAAGCAGTGGTCGACCTGAGAGGCCGACGGACGACCGGCTGGGTCTTTGCTCAGCATGTCGCGAGACATGGAGAGCATGGCCCGGACGGCCTGGAATACGGTGCTCTTTTGCTTCTTTGCGTCCTGGTCCAGGAGTGTGATCCAGGAGGTGACCTGGGCCATGTTTCGGTCCAGATGAAACGAGCAATCCGCAACACCTCCCCCGCGTCCCGCAGTGCGGTTCTTGGCTCCGCGGTGATGAGCGAACGAGGATATTTTGCGTTTACATAGGTGGGTGAAGATGTCGACGGTGACCGCGCCGAGGGAGAAAATGTCAGATGCTTCCGGGCTGGTTTGGTGGGATTGCCAGGTGTGTATCACTGTGGAGCTGGCATGTACTGGGCTCAGGGGCGTCTGGTGCGAAGAAGATCCAGAGGAGTTGGATGATGTGATCGAAGGGGTGTAGAAGATAGGTCGTTTCATAGAGGGTATGGCACGCTTTCGAGCGCTTCCGTCGCTTGACCCAGATGAGGAAGAAGGCCCAAAAGAAAAGCGAGACGGAGAGCCTGGGGATACTACTCGGATGGCGGTTCCTTGGGAGAGAATGGATTCCGGCCGCGAGTCTGCAGCTTCGTGGTCCGACTGATGTGGCCCTTTGAGTATGCCGAAACTCAACCTGGATGGCCGAGATGACTGCTTGCGAACCGTGCGCCCACCGGAAGGCAGGGCTGACCGTGAAGGACCAGCGTCCTGGACAGTGACAGAACGGACCCAGCGTTCCGGGGGCCCATACTGATAAGATTCGACATCGTCGACCTTCACCGGAGGCAGCAAAGTATCCAAGGCCTCGAATTGGCCTAGGAAGATCCTAAAGTCCGCATCGATAAAGATATTAGACGGCCGAATGCCGCTATGCACCTGGTTATGGGCATGCAGCCAAGATAACCCATTCGCTAGGCAATGTGGCCAGTTGACTAGAATCTCTCGACGGCGTTCCTTGGACAAGCGTTTGAATTGCTGGGGCACGTCCGTAAGGAAAGACATCACAGTTCGTTCGTAGACGCCCGAGAAAAGAATGCAGACCGTGTTGTCGACATAGTATGACCCGTATATCGAATAGACATGCTCGTGGGATAGCCGTTTCAGCGAGCCGACCTCATCCAAGACCTCTTCCTCATCGAAAAAATGCGGAGGCCCTCCAACCGTGACCTGCGTTCGTAGATACACCCGACAGACAGAACCAGCTAAGACCACCCTTTCCACTCCATCCCTCGTCAGAGCTGTGCCGGTCCGTAGCAGCTCCACAGGGACGCCCTCATTCTCCGTGTATTTTACATGCTCCCCTTCGCCGATCCCCCGAACGACAAACCGCCACTGCGCATGGAAGAACTTGGAGTGCAGCGTTGGGTCGTTCACATCGGATAGGTGAAGACGATCGACTCTGTGAGCCGCAATGGGCAGATCGGAGTCGTCAAGGGGCTCGTCCACCAAGGCGAAGATCTGCTCGGGGATTCCGATATCAACGAGGATCAGAAAGAGTCTTCCTGCTTTGGCGAGAATCCAATCGAGGTAGGTCTCGCTCGTCAATCCCTCACCCCATGGCAAAGGCGTCACGATGCGGTGCAGGATGTTGGAGGGCAGATGGTTGAAGATATACTCCGAGCACAGAGTGGCCTGGATCCTATCTTCAGGCCACCAGAGTGACGTCATGACCGACATGGTGCTCACATGGCAGGCCGAAGGGAAGACCGAGTCTAATATACTAGGTAGATGAAGGCTGGTATATTGATTCTTTGACAAGGCAGGAGCGAATCAAATAAACACCGCGCAGCTGTCAAGAAGAAGAATCTGCACTAGATGCAATTAATAAACCACAAAAAGCCACGAAAGTATAATATCCCGACAGACAGGGCAGAAGATATCAACCGGAAAGACGGAGACAGACTAGCAGACACAGGCTTATCAGACGTTTAGCAAGGGAGACTCGCGGCATTTATCATCCAACCAATAGAGACACAGACTCTTAGGGTCAACTTCGAAGTAGGTAGAGGAACAGAAGAGAGGAGACGAAGAGGGGGGGGGAGGGGGAAGGTTCTTTCATAGCGCGTCTCATTGTCCACTCCGTCCGACCCAAGACATTGGCAGCTGGCATGGACTGGCATGGAGAAGACCCAAGGTTTGGCGATGCTCAATTAGCGTTGAAACAAGCCATGGCCGACGACCAGTGGGACAATACTATCAGACCGACCGGCTGATAAGTGGCAGGGATCTGATCCGTGGGACAACGGTTCTTGCAGGGGAAACTTCGGACGAAGGAGACGAAACAGGATAGACGCCGTTGGGTGAGTGGAAAAGGGGTGGATAGATCACAGGCAGACGAAGGACGCATCGTCGAGAGGAAGGAGATAAGCCCGTGATCAGTCACGAGATTTCTGTCGACATTCTCCACAGAGTACTTTACTTTACTTCAAACCATCCGTTGTCAATTGTCAATGCGAAATAAGAGGCATCATCCCAGCCATGTCTCCAGGCAGACGAAGCTCATTATTGAACGCTTGGTCAGGTTCAGTGCGAATGCACCCATCCAACGCCGATCAGTCTAGTTGGATCACCTGGGCAGTCTCAATGCATTGTACTTCTGTTCTTCATGCACATCACAAGGAAACAATCGATAGGCGGTGCAGGCTTATCAGTGACAGCTAAACAGACGCTATTACTATTAGTCACGCCGAGAGATAAGGACTTCTACCAGCCTTGGGACCAAGAGAGAACCATTAATCAATCTATAGGCAGAAGGCCCTACGCTATACCAAGCATAGTATCGGACTCTTATCTGCCTTTCTTCTCGGTGCTCGCCGTTTCACTGGCCCTTATGGGGTCGGCGGGTTGCCCTTCTTCCGATCTTCGACGGAGCTTGACACGAATACGATCCATGGTTCATTGGAAGTGGAACAACGATCTGCCTGGTCCTATCTGATTAGCTCCATATGGATGGGAATGACTCGCCGATGAGACAAAACAATACTATAGTCGATAAGACATGTCTTAGTCCTACCTCTGAGAGAGAATCATGAAATAGATAGGTATCAATATACTCGTTCCTCCCCAGTTCCTCAACATCCACGCTACATAACATAAGCTACACAAACAAAGGAAATAATTATTAAAATAAAGAGTGACTCCACATAAGAAACCAAAAGAAGGACCAGCCTCCACATCCCCATACATAGGTAAGCAATACCTGATAAATCATAAATCATATCAAGTAGTCCCCTGCCTCCTCAACCTCCGTCGCAACGAAAATGACGAGCGCTGCTGCACCTCCGACGACGACGACCGACGATGATCCCACGATTTGCGAAAATGCTGCTGCTCGTCGCCTTGCTGCTTCGCGCGCTGGTGCAGGAAATCTTCGTGCGCTTCTTTTTCTTCCGTGAGGGCTTTGATCTATGCGCATCACATACAACGGGGGTTGTTAGTGTTTTATTCATTCACATTTTTACCCCCAACATACCCAGGAGGGGTATGGGTAAAGAAGGTAAAATAGATAGGTAATCTCACATAAACCAACCAAACCTCCTGCTCTGAACTCCACGCCTTCTGACACCTCGCTAGCTGGCGTTCTGCGATCGCCAGATCGCGCTCCTGCCGCCGCGTCCAGCGACATCGATGGCTCAGAATACTGGCCCAACTGACGACGCGCACGACCTTGGCCCGACTGCTGCTTCCAATGCCACTGCCACTACCGGAACTGCCGGCGCTGACGCTACCGCTCCAGCCGACATGATGCAGGTCCAGTGCGCTGTCGTTCACCGCCACGTCGCTGTCGGAATCTGAGTTTGAGTCTGCGTCCTCGGAGATGCAGAACAGCGACGGGGTGTCGTCGATTGCGTCCGCTTTCGGGTTAAGGTTTATCTGGGTAGGGACGGGTGCCGGGGTTGGGGATGGGATGTCGATGTCCATGTTGTAGGGGCAGGTGATGTCGAGTGAGGGAGCGGTGGATTTGCCTTTCCAGGGGGATGATGGGTTGCTGCGGGTGAGTGATCGGGGGAGGAAGGAAAAGCGAAGGAAGCTTTTGAGGGGATGCATTTTGGTTTCGGTACTTTTTCTGGCAAGGTATAAAGAGGTCAGTTGGTAGGCTGGTAGATAAGGGTTGGAAGCGAACAAGGCTGGGTTGTGATATCTTGAGGGTTTTAACGCCCTTATATACCACTCCTCCACTCTGGGACAGGACTGTGGCTCCTTTTTTCTCTCTCTTATACAGACCTTGAATTACTAACTAGTTAACCTATTAACTAATAGTGTACCCATTTGCCGCAATACGCTATGCCATGCCATGCCATGCCATTCCATTCCATCCGCCATCCTCGCAATGAGGCATCAAGCCCAGACCCAGATTAGGCGTCACAGACCCTCGCAATTGCTGAAAGAGGCTAAGCGTCAGCTGCCATGCCGTGCGCAGACATCTGTTTGGCCGACGTCCCGAATACCTGCAGCTCAGTCGAGACTCCAATGTGACGGTTCCCTTTCGTCAACCGGGTGGACCTGGCTCGAACGAGGCCCGGACGAATAGACAGACACGCCGTCACGTTTCCGTGCCATGCCAGCACAAAGGACTGGATCCCTGGGGCACGGAAACGTGGCGGTAAAACCGGTTTCATGGAGGCAGCGGCGGGATGGTCGGTGTTTGGGGGGAGTTCGGGTGATTTTGCTGCCCGGATGGAACGATGTGACTTTGAATCAAGAACCAGAGATGGACAGCTGCAGTGAGGTCGGACAGCCCTGAGAAGCCCTCTCACATACGCTCGTTCTCTACGTAGTCAACACAGCTCGACTTCGGTGAAACCCTAATAAAACCGGAAAGCACCCCTTGGCAAGTTGTGAATCGGGCCGAAAAAGAAATCCAATGAATGGGTCACATCGGCTGCATGAACCAGTGATGCAATGGCGGTCCAGCTAAGAATATTCTAGTATAAACATGGATAATTGCTCTCGCCGCTGACTCATGAGCGCCCAATCAATTTCCCAAGAACAGCCAGACACGAAAAAGTAAACCAAAGGGGAATCATACATCAGATAAAAAGCCAGATTCTATACAATACATCAAAAAATAGTGATAGGCCAGACTGGACTGGGCACCCAACCAGCAGGGTCCAAGCCTGTATGACCCGAGTGTCCAAAGCCACACATGGAGGTATGCAAAGGTCTGTGCCAGAAAGAAAACCAACCAAGATGAAGCTGAGGTTGACCAAGGAAATTCGCAAAATGGTTAGTTCGGTCTGATAAGTCAGCGCCACGGTCTGGCCGCTGTAGCCCTTCTCGAAAGCGCTCTCGGCTGCTCTTCATGCATTCCGGCCTTCCTTTCTTTTCGGATCTCTTCGCCAATGATGATACTGATTAGTCTTCGGTGCACATCCGCTTCTGTCCAGCCGACTTGGCCCGTCCCGCCAGCCTGTAAGTCGGCCTTGGCCAACTCTTGCACGAACCTGTCGATAATCGCAAACTGGCGTTCGGTAATAGGAACCCCGTGGACCCCGTCCGAGGTCCATATCCAGTCACCTATAATGCCAGTACGGCCAGCAGAGGGATGGTAGGGAAACCGTTCGGGATATCTTTTCGCTAGGCGATAGAGGCGACGCAGAAACGCGTAGTGATCGTCGGAGAAATACCCGGACAGGGCCAATGGAAACGGACGTTCGTATGTCTCACCCGTTCCCACCCCCGGAGATGCATGCTCGTGGTCAAGCATCTGGCCAGGTCGAGGCGTGGCAGAGCTGTGCCGTCCGTGGTCTGCACTTGCAACTTGAGGCGGCGGTCTTGGCGTATCTCCCACGTCGTCGTGGTTGTCAACTTCGTCGGCAGGAGGTTCTTCCTCGTCCTGTTCCGTGTCTTCTGCTGCCACAGCCGGCGTTTCCACCTCCTCTGGCTCCTTGCCTTCAGAGCTCTTTTCACGTACAGGGGGACTAGGTCGCTTTGGCGACCTCCTAATTGGTGCCTTCAACCATCCAGGTGTGAGACTAGCAATTCTTCGAAACAAGGATGATGCCGGTAACTCGGCATTAGCGGGCTGGCGTTCGGGAGTGACGCCATGTGTCTCGTGAGTTGATTGCTGCTCGGCTACGGCGGCATCGGGAATACCTTCGTTTCCATATTCGTCTTCGTCTCGCTGCGCGAGAGCGAGTTGCCAAGCATTCTCATGTCTTGTGGTTGGGTCAACTTGAAAGGCCTCATCATCCGAGAGCCTGGGGCTCGACTCGAGGAAGCCATCGGACTGCAGTTTGTTTTCGGGCACGGACCCGTGGGCATCGCCATGTTGGGACGCTTTGGCCGATGGGGAGCTTTGGAGTCTGGGTTTGGCAGCACTCATAGGACTGCCGTTGTAGTAGCGGGAGCGCCTCGGGGTGTTCTCTGCGCGTAGATAGTTTGAAAAATCAACATTCTGCTCGCGGAGCTGCCTCACTCGCGACTGGCCCAAAAATGGTACTTTTTCACGTTTGGTGATCCAGTAGTCCGGAGACGATGCAGCTTGCTCCCCCGGCGTGTTGGTTAGGCCGTTTTCCCGCGGGCCAGACTCCTGGCCGGCACGGTCGTACGTGACAGGCGAACGGTGAGAATGGGCACTCTTGTTATGTGCTTCTTGCTGCCAGATATCTTCATCGTCGTCCTCTTCAGAACCATCGTTTTGAAATTGGTCTTGAAACCCACCCTTTTCTCGAGCCAGGTCTAGATATTGGTCTTCATCTCCAGCCTGGTGATGATCCAGGTCTGGATATTGCACGTCATTTGCATCCTGGCCCTGGGTTGGGCTTTCATGTAACTCCCGATAGCGATTCTGATTCGGGTCCTGATATTGATCCTCATTAGGCTCCTGGCCCTGATCTAAGTCGCCATCATCATCATAATGATCATCATCGTTTGAATCGGGACCCAGGTCCAGCTCTCGGTAGCGGTTGTATTCATCATCTCCTTCCAGATCCAGGTCCTGATAATATTGATCATCCATTACATCCAGCCCTTGTTCCGAGCTTTGATACCGATGCGCTTCAGGCTCATACTGCTCCTGTAGATCTTGATCCCGATTCAGGTCTTGATGCGGATCGGATTTATCCTCGAGATATTCGTCTGGGTACCCGTCCGGATTCTCGTCTTGGTAATGGCCATCGTACTGATCGACGTATTGATCGTCTATTTGACCGAGGTCATCGGCGTCATCGCCAGAAAAGTCATCCGCCGGATCCGCAAGTGTCTCAAAAGGAGCAGCCCGGTCGATCTCAGGCTCCTCCTGATCTTGCTCCTGATCTTGCCCGTTCGAAGGTTCATGTGCATGTTCATCACCAGGGACCAAAGACGCGCCGTCATCGCTACCGATCACGATGACTTGACTCGTGTTGGCCCTTTGGATTTCTCGACTAATAGCCTCCCGCTCCATCTGCCATTCCTCCATTCGCCGTTTCATCATGGTGCTCGGCGATCGGGGCTTTCTGTTGCTGTTTACCTGCCGAAGCGGAGTTGTAGAGACAAGGCCTCCTTGGATCGTAGACTTGGCCCCTGACGTTGCAGGCGGCGAAGCAACAGGGGATAGGCTTTTAACTGGTTTGGTTTTGCCACTGGATGGCCCTGGCCTATTACTAGGTTCCCGGGAGTGCCTCGTTGCTCGTGGCTCTTTCGATGATTGTCTAGAGCGTGATTTGGACGTAGTATCGGGCTCCTTGCTGGGCCTGCGTTGAAGTGACCCAATTGTATCTTGATTCCAAACCCGCCTGAGGGCGCTTTTACCGATTTTCGAGCCCTCCTGCCCCTCAAGGCCGTGTTGCTTCGCCGAGGGTAATGTATCCAAAGAGACCATGCTAAACCCTTCGCTCTCTATGATGGAGTCGAACTCCCTTTGTTCATCAGTCGGGTTTGTGGGTTGTGATTCGTCTTGTCGCGGGCCATCCGTGGTGGGTTCTCGCTTCTCCCCGTCGACTAAAGACGACGAAGTAGGGGTAGGGTAAGTGCGTGGCGGCATGGGTGTGTGGCCAGCATGTAGGGTATTGTCAGGGGATACGATCTTTCTCTCGTGGGAAGGAGACGGCATCTTCGAGGGAGTTGAGCCCCAATGGCCATTCCCATTTGCCATGTACGGTTCATCTGGTGAATAAACGTGCGGCGTGTCGAAGGTCTGCTCGAATCGCACTCGTGGTGAGCTTCGGTCCTCATGAGCACCCCCAAGATGCTCCTGGGCGGGGTTTTCGAATGGAACACCATAATCCTGATCGGGGAGATCATCGTCATCCGAGTCAGCGTCTGCAGCCATGTTCAAAGGGCTGAAGCTCTGCTCGGGCTCAGCGACGCCCCGTTGATCAGTCTCATTATGATCCCTCCAGTCTTCTTGTGCATCCCGGGGTTCCTGCACTTCCTGTGCTCCTCGCGCTTCCCACAATTGCTGAACATTATGTATATCCTCCATGAGGTCGTCGTGATTGTCTTGGATTTCCTGGACTCGTTGATCTTCCTGGACCTCCTGAATGTCATCCATTCGAGCCTCCGGAGGACTCGTCTGTTGGGCTGCCTCCCAGACCGGGGTGTTTTTCCTGGGTCGACCGCGTTTCCTCTTTTGTCCACTCGCACCTACCGGGCCAGGAGTGTGTCCCGGGCTACCGGGGACGGGGGTTGCATCTTGCGCCAGTTCCGACTTTCTAGGACGGCCTCTGCGTCTGCGCGGGGTCTCCTCCACAGGCGCCTCCTCCCCCTTCAGCGGTATTTTGGTCGTGGTAGTCGTGGTGGGCCGTAGGCGTTTGCGCGGACTGTCAACCGCCATCTCGTCGTCGTCCTGCGTCGCCTCCAGGGTTACGCGAATCCGCCATGGGCTGGCATTCCCGTCAGTCGGTAGTTTGTCAGGCGAGAGTGCCATTTGACCTCCATCTAACTTCATGGACGGCGAAGCGGGCAGCAGGACATCGTCAAAGCGGATTGAGTGGGCGCTGCGGCCGCCGGGGGTTAAACTGGCGCGTGGGCGGGAGGCGGTGCGCGGTGTTTGCATCAGTTTGTAATTGGCGGGCGACATGGCGCTCTGGCGGCCGGAGAAGGGCTTGATCGGCGAGGATATCAAATATTCGGCGTCGCCAGGGGTCCCAAGAATGTCAGGCGAGGAGGCAGAGCTGTAGGCGGATTGCGACATGGTGGTATGCAACGCGGGCCACGCGATTCATGAGGTTCGCGTTATCGGACAGATCAGAAGTGACGGCAACGCGGCAGGTGTAGTCAAGCAGAGGCTGACATCTTTCAGAGCCCGGTCAGGCTGGTTAAAGGAGAGGCGGAAGATAAGTCAAAGCAAGCATGGAAGCATGGCGGGGAGGGAGTCCGTCGCAGCTGGAGGCCAAACAGGCCAAACACACCTCCCGATCAGGCGCGGCACGAGTTGTTCCGCTCCGGGTGACTCAGCAGTCACGTGCCAGTGCAAACAGTGCAAATGCACCAAACCGATTGTTTACATGGTTATACTTAATTACTTCTTCAGATTCCTGGTATACAGAGTGCATGAATGTATTGGGGTGTATATATATATACCTAATGATACCTGGATTCTAGCATACACCTCAGCATCACCTCCCACTGTGATCTCATCGCCATGTCACAGACAGTCAGACAGTCAGACCGGAACCTCCATTCCCCCCGCTGAGAATTGCCCGAAGCGGCTTAGCCTCCCCCATCGCCTTCCCCGACTTCTCCGCGTCTCGACTTTCTCCTTCTCCCTCTTTGCTTTGTCGGTTGACCGGCTTCATCCTGGGCTCCACTGAGTCATTCCACACTACCGAGCATTGGCATTATTGGCATTGGGCCCGATTCCTCGATCTTACGGCCTTAGCCTCCCACGGACCTCCATTCCCTTCGGTCCCGCCCCGCGTCATCCCTGAGCTTGTTGGCAGTTACACGCACACTAGACGACCTTAGCCTCTGGGGAAATTCACCTCGCTGGCTGCTTCTCCGCTCAGACGCTCCCTTTCCATTGCATCTGTTGGCTCGGATAATTCACTCCCCGTCCGGTCCTGAACCCCAGACTGTCCGTTGGTTCCTGCGCACTGGTTCTCATTCCCCGCTTGCTGGTCAGGTGGCCGTCATGAAGTAGCAATTGGTTTTTTGTTCTTGTATATTACATGCTATGCTCCCTCCCTTCACTGCTCCCAGCCAGGGTCCTTCTCAGCCTCGTGGGTTTCTACTCTGTCCTACCCGCCTCTTCTCTCCCCGCCTCTTCTACGTCTACTGCCTCATCTTCCTGTCCGTCTCTGCTCTCATCGGAGTCAAGATGCATCTGAAACGCTACCTCCCCGTCGCCCTCCTGGGTGTGCCGGCCTTGGCTCAATCCCCCTCGAACTCGTCGTCCGACGACCCGTTCCAGGTCTATACCATCAGCGCCGACAACATCACCGCCAAACTGATCCCCTACGGCGCGCGCCTGACCTCGCTGCTGGTTCCTGACCGGCACGGCAAACCGCAGGACATCGTCGTGGGCTACGATGACCCCAAGGACTACCTGCAGGATACCAAGACCAACCACACCTTCTTCGGCGCCGTCGTCGGCCGTTACGCCAACCGCATCAAGAACGGCAGCTTCGAGCTCGAACCCTCCAAGGCCAAGTACCAGATCCCTACCAACGAGAACGCTGGCGCGGACACCCTGCACGGAGGCAAGATCGGCTACGACGCCCGCAACTGGACCGTCACCTCGCACACCGACACCTCCGTGACATTCACCCTGCACGACCGCGGGCTCGAGAAGTTCCCCGGCGAAGTCATCACCCACGCCGTCTTCGCTGTCGACTCTACCCCGTCCCCTGAAAACCCACAGGGCCTCCCCCAGCTCACCACCAAGCTGATCTCGCTGGCCCTGACGCACACCACGCCCATCATGCTCTCCAACCACATCTACTGGAACCTGAACGCCTTTCAGAAATCCTCCATCCTCAACGACACCTTCCTGCAGCTGCCTCTCTCGCAGCGCCTGATCGGCACAGACCCCATCCTCATCCCCAACGGCACCATCCTCTCCGTCGACACCTACAAGGGCAGCCCGGACTTCACGGACGGGAAGCTCATCGGCCGCGACCTCAAGGACACGACCGGCCTGTGCGGCGAGGGATGCACCGGCTACGACAACTGCTTCATCGTCGACCGCCCCGCGCAGTACGCCGCCACCAATTCCCTGGTTCCCGTGCTGCGCGCAAACTCCTCCGCTACCGGCATCAGCCTCGAGGTGGCCACTAACCAGCAGGCCGTGCAGATCTACTCCTGCAACGGCCAGAACGGGACCATCCCCATTAAGCCGTCGCAGGCGCGCAAGAACAAGGACGCCAAGATCGACGGCCCCAAGGCCGTCAATCAGTATGGGTGTCTGGTTATCGAGCCCGAGGGCTGGATCGATGGTATCAATCATCCCGAATGGGGCCAGATTGCTGATCAGGTGTATTCGCCTGAGGGCGCGCCAATGGTGAATTGGGCGACGTACCAGTTTGGGACGGTCTGATTGGAGGAAAGGATTTTGATGACTGGGAGCAAGCACTATCTATTAATTCTAGTTTCACGCTGTTTCTTATGTTCGAGCGTTCTCGGCTACTCCCCCGTGTACATACTCGTGGTTTGTCAATAATACGGCTAGCGATTGAGGACTTAATGATGAATGAAATGTAGGCAATTTGCCGGTAATAGTTCGGGTATCATTTCTATGGGGACCAGCACAAATTGACAAGGAGAGAAGTTCCAAGTCAGCATCATTTTAGCTTACTATCTTAATCAGTACAACCATTCCTCAATCAACCCCAACCAGCCAACGTCCAGCTCGACCGGTCCCCCCCAGATCGTAAGCCGGACCGTCGATCGGCGACATGGCCATGGGATTCCAGGTCGCGACTGGCTCCCGAAAGGCCTTGCTGGAGGTACTTCTCGCGCTCGATCTCGACCAGTCCCCGAACTTTAAGGCTGGAGACGAGACTGGCCCCGGCCCAGGGTCCCAGGGATTCCACCTCGCGCAAGACGCCGTGGATCTGCGGCTTAGTGTCTTTGTCTTTGTTGTTACGTCGGATTTTCTGCTCGATGTGATCAATCTCTTCTTCGGTTTCCGGCTCTTCGGTTTGATCCTGACGGGGAGTTTGGTTCTCCTGGGCTTGGGCTTCAGAAGAATCCATTCTGTCTCCTGTAGGTGAACTCGGTTGCTGGCTGAGTCGCATGTTTTGTAACTTTTCTCGCTGCTGCTCGATAACCCTCCCTCGGACCGGACACCAGCCGTATCGTTCCACGAGGAAGGCGACTTCGTCCAGAACTCGTCGTCGAATCCCGGGGATGTGAGATCCTCCACCAACAAACACAATGCGCGACATGCAAGTGCCTCGCGCATCCGGCGGTAGGTCCAAGAGTGCATTGTAGACCAGCAGCGGTACCGGTTTCTCCTCGTCATCCAAGTCGCAATCTGCCATGTCTTCCGCAAAGAGGACCTTTTCCACCGGCTCAGCGAACGTCCCGAATGCAACGTCAATATAACCCGAGCTGGGATTCGACGGCGACGGAATCGACACGAGCTTCTTTCCCGTCGGAGTAGCTCCACCCTCCTGGATCGATTCCTTGGCCACCCTGGGCTTGCACCAGGCAAACCTACTAACCAATTCTTCGCAGTATTCGAAATCAACCGAAATCTCATCGGCCGTTTCCCCAGCCGACGACGAAAGACGAGTCATCGCCCGCCCCGTCTCCTGCAGCAGCGCCTTCATGGCTCTCGTGCTGCGTCTCGTCGTGACCTCCCGATACTCGTAGACGCCGCTCACGACCGTCTCGCCCCATCCCAGATCCACCACCAGCGCCGAGCGCACTCCGGCCGCCGTGGCCGTCATCACAGGGCTCTGCAGCAGCGTAATGCTGGGGAAGCGCCAGCGACCAAACAGCGTGGACAAGATCGACGACATCAAAGGGTGCGGCATAACAGACGGCAGGACCAGCACAAGCCGCGACGTGCCGGCATCCGTCAACAGGTACTTATTGTACGTTTCGCGAAACATGCGCTCCATCTTATCCTCCACCAGCCCCAGGTCCACGTCACGTAGATCCATCTTCCACAGTTCATACCGCCCCGTCCACTCCTCCGCGCTGAGGCCCTGCGCCTGCGACCCCTCGGCAGAGCTCTGACTCCCCTTCACCCAGCCTCTGTAGTCGCCGGCTCGTCTGCAATCATCGGGCCCGCAGCCCACGACGCACATGGGGGCGCTGTCGCCTTCGAACCCGGCGCGAAGCCAGCGTGCGCCGAACTCGAAGACGATGGCATCTTCTTCGCCGCGGAACGACGAGCCGGACGAGGTGCTCGCGAAGGAGGAATTGTTGGACCGCAGCTGGTGCGACGGCGTGGACGGGCGGCCGGACTGGCTGTGTCGGAAATTCATGGATGCTCGTTGATGATGGGGAAGGGACCGTTGGTCATCGAAATCGGGTGTCGTAAAGGTACTGGTCATATCTTGATCTTTGTAAATAGGCGATCGATTGAACTACTCCCCCGACCGAGTCGCGGTGGGTGTGGAAGTGAAGCACGGAGATTCGGAGGGGATGGGCAGCGCGCGGATCATTCTGTTCTCATGCTGTTATTCAGAGAGTTCGACAAACAAGGGTCAATTCATGTCAACCCTTGGAAGTAGTACATTAATTGATTCAAAGCTCACAGGTGGTCAGAGAGAGAGTAAGAGCCTCGGAGGAAGCGGCGACGGCGCGAAGACGGGATTTCCTTCGGGCCGAGCCAGGCCAGCAACGTCAACAAACAAAGATCGCCTTCAGTCCCCCGTGCTGCCGCCACAAACGTCCTGCACGGTTTCAGTTGGGAGTTTGGGGGTTTTTTTTTTTTGTTCTTTGTTGGTATTTGCGAAACCTGCCCGGATGGGGATCCCTGGGTAAGTGTGGCTGTTGTTGTGGTGTGACGCGCCGTGATGTTGTCCAGCATATACGGCATATATATCCTCTGCTTAACCGCTCAAAATACAATCCACGAATTGGACGTTCGCTAATCAAAACAGGCTCATCAATGCGATTGGCACGGGAGAACGCATTTCCCTGTCCCGATTGGCCGTAAATCACCTGGAGCGAACAGCACGGCCGATCCGCATCGCAGTGGATATCTCGATATGGCTGTTCCAGGTGCAGGCCGGACGTGGCGGCACAAACCCTGAGATCCGCACGTTTTTCTACAGATTACTGAAGCTTCTCGCGCTGCCGATCCATCCGCTCTTTGTGTACGACGGGAAAGAGAAGCCGCCTTTCAAGAGAGGCAAGGCGTCAGGCGGCAGTGCAGCCAACCTGCCCATCATTCGGTTGTCCAAGGTCCTGGTGGATCTCTTCAGGTTTCCGCGTCATGATGCTCCGGGCGAGGCAGAGGCGGAGTGCGCGAGATTACAGACAGCAGGGGTCGTGGATGCAGTGATGAGCAACGATGTGGATGCGCTGATGTTCGGGTCCTCGTGGACGGTGATGAACTTCTCGAAGGAGAATGGCAGCGGAACTACCGCGGCGACGCATGTCACTTGCTATCAGATGGGTATGGCGGATGGGGGGAAGAATCTGTCAAGCACCAAACTTGACCGGGCTGGCATGATCCTATTCGCGATGCTGAGTGGAGGCGACTACTTACCGTCTGGGGTTCCGAAATGCGGAAATAAATTGGCTGCAGAGATCGCGAGAGCTGGGTTTGGCGCAGACCTTCTGGAAATCATCAACTCGAATAGCACCAGCCTCGAAACAGACCTGAGCGAGTGGAGGGAGAGGCTCCAATACGAACTGGAGGAGAACGAAAGCGGCTACTTCACGACGAAGCACAAAGTGGTACGGGTTCCTGAGTCGTTCCCGGATAAGACAATTCTATCATACTACGCCAAGCCGATCGTATCCACCCAGGACGATATAGAAAGCCTACGGGCGCGTCTTGTGAATGCCTGGGACCAGGACCTCAATCCCTTGGAGTTGAGAAGATTCGCAGCAAATGCGTTCGAGTGGAACTATCGCTCTGGAGCCAGGAAGATGATCAGACTGCTGGCCGAGCCACTTGTCTCGTATAGACTTCGCCTGGGAAAGTCACCCTCTGCCTTTGCCGAAAATGAGTCTAAGCTGTCTGATGTCGATGGGCCGATGCTGCAGAAAGTATACAAAAGCCGGACTAGCTATAGCACGGACGGATTAACGGAGCTGCAGCTAGACTTCGTGCCCATCGACGTGGTTGGCTTGGATTTGTTCGCCGAAGAACCCAATCCTCCTCTGCCTTCGCAGGAGACGACAGAGACTGTTTCAGGCGACGAGGAAGATGTTCTGGAGGAGCCTACCGTCCCACAGTCTCCCGTGAAGAAGCGCGTGACAAAGCGATATGACCCCCTTTCCTCGGAGAAAATCTGGGTTTTCGAAACGTTGGCTTCTATTGGTATTCCAGAGGTCGTAGAAAACTGGAAAAAGGAGCTCGCTGAAAAGGCTGCGCCAAAGAAGCCAGCTGCTCGGAAAACAGGTCCAAGGAAAAAGGGCCCAATTGACCCTGGTATGAAGCGAGGAAGCATCCTTAAATACGGAACTCTCACAAAGGAACGGTCGGAGATATCCCAGTTCAGGAATAACTCGCTTCTCGAGGCCGCTATCTCAGGGTCACCAACGAAGAAGGACTCGTCAGCGTCCGGACAATCCGCTCGCTCTCCCGCGCGGTCTGGGACGTCTTTTGGTACTGACATCGGGGCTCGAATGCCGGCATATGGCCAGGACCTCGGATTCGACGAACTCACGGATAGATTCTCCTTATTCTGCAATGTCTCCCCCGATGCAGGCGTCAAGCGACACCCAATGGCGAGCCGGTCTCGCGTGTCCAGAAGGCGAAGAGCCGTTGAATCTGGTGCTGATGTAGAGATCCTGGACCTCGGCCCAGAGGCTTTGGATTGCCCTTCCCCGGCAGTCACTCGACTTCAAATGAGCTATTCAAATTTTAGCTATGAGGAGCCATTACGGGAAGAAAATACAGCGAATGTTGCGCATTCACCTGTACCCTGTCCTGATCGCGCGACTCGCCGCTCAAAGCCGAAATCTAGTCGACCAAAGCACCAAGACTCCTACGAGTTACAGGAGCTAGAGCAGGCGATATCATCAATCGCCCTCGAAGATCATGATTGCCGCCCAAAGAAGAATCCCAAGCTTCGCTCTCGTTCAAGGCTTGAGCCAACAACTCCCAACAGAGAGACGCGAAGACCGAAAACCAAAGAACCAAAACCCACACTTGAAAGCTCAACAGACCCCACAACCCATCATTCTCCGTCTCCTAATACCAGCCCCTCTCGTGTCCAGGATCTACTGGAGAAAGCGTCCCTCGACATGCCTTCGTTGCGCAAGCAGCAGCAAAGAAAGACAGAAACGCCCGATGGCCAAACAATGAGTTCTCGACCAGAGACTACGAACGCACCCTCCGGTGCTAGAGACAATCAGGCTACTATATCACACCTGGATTGCATCGTCGCTTGCGATGGATACTGGACGATTGACACCGACGCGGGATCTGAGCTGGTCTCAGACAGCCAGAAGAGCAGAAGAAAGCAACGTTTTCGACGCGTTAGCGTTTTGGATTTGACATAAAGGTCTTGATGCTTGAAGGCTCTGGTGTTTCGTGATGTGATTGCATAAATTCAATGTCCAGGATCTGGTCATAATCTTGGCATTTGTTTTCAGGCGTTGGTGGAATAATTTTCAGATGGGGACTCTTCGTAAACAGCCTCTTGTTAAACAGCCTCTTGTTTCCTACTATCTAATCATCAATACATACGTTTATACATACATTTTGTGTGAGAATGAGAATTCAGCGAGTTGGCGCCTATCCTATCCTGAATTCCTGGCTCATTTACTTATCTTCTCTTAAATTAAAGATTCCATCCTTCTACTGTCCGGGCCATAAAGAGAATAAGTCCAATAGTTGAATAGAACCAGAGATCCAGACATTGGAGTAGTCGTAATCAGAGTGAGAGATCAAGAAGTGTAAATAGGTAATATTAAACTAAAAGTCTTCGATGTATGGTATAGCATAATATGAGCAAGAAGAAATAGACGCAAAGGAATCGCTAGCGCGTTTCGTAAGTTTAGACATGAATAAATAGAAGCGACAGGCCTGTCTGCTGGTTGTTTATCCAGCTGAAGGTGGAGGCCACAGAAGAAAGAGCGGTATATTTAGCCAAGGATGGGATTAAAAGGGGGGTATGAATAAGAATGATGGGTGAGGGATATGTGTGGAAAAGAAGGGGAAAAGGGATGCTGATCCCATCCTATCCTGCCCTGTCTTAAGTATTTTGGGTTGCATTTTATGATGATCCTCCTATGTGGTCTCAGGTCTCCGGACAGACATGTGCAATGCAATGTACAAGGGAACCAATAAGTTAAAACGCCAGAAAGAGGAGAGGAAAGACGTCGTTCTATCCGGATTTAACCAAAAACCTTCAGGAAACCCCATAGTCCGATGCCACTCAGGATGGGGATGGTGAAATTATCGTCCCAGCCGAACAGGTCCACGAACTCGCTTCCGGCAGCAACAAGGCCGGAGACGACGCTCATGACGCCCAGCGCTAAGGGGCCTGTGATAACGGTATTAGAGGAATCGCCTGTCCATCCAATGAGACCCTTGATCGAGTCCGGGACGAGGTTCAAACGGCCGGTGAACATGAAGGCTCCTTCGGGGTCGTTGGGGAAGGTGCCGATGTGGGGAACGAAGTACCCCCAGAATGCAGCGGCAGTGATCACACCGACTAACCAGGCGCTCAAGGTACCGGCGAAGCTCTTTCCCTTGCGCAGGGAGAAGGTGTAGCGGCCGTACAGACGACCGAAGGTGGAGGCGGCAGTGTCGCACCAACTGAGCAGGAGGACACCCATGACGCCGACATCCTTGGGGAAAAAGCGCAGGACCGCGTAGGCGCCCATTAGGTACCAGATCACACCGTTGTATCCCGAAACCTCGGTTTCCCGCATCAGGGCTCCAACACAGCGGATGTAGAGCTTGTTGACCGTTTCTGAGCGATGGCGGATCAAGTCCGTTGCGGCGATGGGCACAAGGGCGGAGAATAGCCAGGGTGTGATCTGTAGGGTCTGTATCCCGCGACTGTACAAATGTAGAGTCAGGAAGCCAATCGACACGTGGAGGAGCTTCCGAGGTATCTCGTGGCGGTGGATGAAACTGCGATACCGCGCGTGGAGTGGGATTAACCCCAGGGGCGAAGGTGATCGGGAGATTTCATGCAAAACGCCATCGACCTTTGTAGCGATAGGTGAGAGGTAGCCGTTAGTTTTCCCATGCCCATTCGTCTTCTGGTCGGGGGTGTCTGTCGGCATCATCGGGTTTGACTTTCTTTTGCGCCGACGGGCGGATCCCGGCGCATTCTTCGGATTGCGGCTGGGGGTTCGCGAACGATTCAGCTCCGGATCCGAGTCATCGTTGTTCTCCTCCACAACCTCCCCTAAGCGCTGTCGCCGTGCTGCCGAGCGTGTAGTAGGACCGGCATATCCGTCTCGTGAACTTGACCGAGTTTCCGAGGGCGCAGGTGAGGGAGAAATGACCCGCGGAGTCTCCGGGATGGCATCTTGGGAGGAAGACATGTCGACCCTGAACGCGAAGGGTGGAAGGATCGGTCTCTGGACTAGCCCAGATAAAGGCCGCTGGCGCAGAGACAGGCGATCGCAGGCAAGGATGCCAGAAGATAAAAAGTGGGTTTCTGCGAACGACGCAATGGTGGGCGACTTGAACCGAGGAAGACGTTCCCCAGGACGGAGGGGGATCAGCAGAGGTAAGAATTATAGATAAGAGAATAGAAGGAGAGACAAGGTATAGGTATAGCCACGTATACACATCCCGATTCACGTAGATACCGCAGAGATCAGCATGGCAGGGAGTCTGACAGATGGTCGTGTGAGGAAAAGAAAGGAAATGTTTCTCTGGGGTCCGCCGAATCCGTATAGAGGGTCACGTGTCTCACCGCCCGGTATCTAATCGATAAGGCTTCTTTTTTTTTTTTTTTCTTCTTTCTTGATGTCGCGGATTATTGTCGGATAGACCCTCAACGGTGTCAATCTCGACCTCATCGCCATGGCTGCTAAACCCCCCTCTGGTGCATCTTCCAGGTCCTGGGATGCGGTGACGCCCCCTCTGTCGGAATGGGTGTTGGACGCCGTCTCCTCCATGGGGTTTACTCGGATGACCCCCGTACAAGCCTCGGCCATTCCTCTATTTATGGCGCATAAGGACGTTGTCGTGGAGGCAGTTACGGGAAGTGGAAAGACGCTGTCTTTTTTGATTCCCGTGGTGGAGAAGCTCCTGCGTCTGGAGGAGCCCATCAAGAAGCATCATGTTGGCGCTATCGTTATCTCTCCGACAAGGTGACTGACACTCCTGCAAGAGTATTTACAAAGTCAATCGCACTGACTATGGCTACAGAGAACTTGCCTTGCAAATCTATAATGTCTTGAAGTCGCTACTTGCCTTCCACCCTCCATCATCCGCCGCTCTGAACTCTTCGGACAATGACGATGCGCCGCGCAAAAAAGAATCTTCCTCGACCCTCAAAGTTGTGCCGCAGCTTCTGCTTGGAGGCGGGACCACTCCCGCTGAAGACTTGAGTACCTTCTTGAAGCAATCGCCGAACTTGTTGGTGTCGACCCCGGGCCGTCTCCTGGAATTGCTCTCCTCCCCGCATGTTCATTGCCCCCAGTCGTCATTCGAAATGCTTGTGTTGGATGAAGCGGATAGACTGTTGGATCTTGGTTTCAAGGACACACTGCAGAACATCTTGCGTCGCCTACCCAAGCAAAGACGCACGGGGCTGTTCAGTGCAAGTATCAGTGAGGCCGTTGATCAAATCGTCCGAGTTGGTCTGCGCAACCCGGTCAAAGTACTGGTCAAAGTGAAGGGCACGGCAGGCGTACAAGATAAACGCACACCGGCCAGGTTGGTCATCCCCTTCTGTTCTTCTATAAACACTTGAAAAAAAAAGACTAATGATGAATAGTCTACAAATGACCTACTTGACCGTACCACCCTTGCACAAATTCTCCGCCCTCAAACACATCCTCTCCTCCGTCCAGCCGACCCCCCAAAAAACGATCTTTTTCCTTTCGACCTGCTCAGGCGTTGACTACCTCTCTGCGATACTCCCTCTGATCCTTGGCGAAGATTTCCAGCTGGTCCCACTCCACGGAAAGCATCCGGCGAACGTCCGCGAGAAAAACTTCAATCGCTTCGTAAACTCCGCCACCCCAGCAATCCTCCTCACCACCGACGTTGCATCCCGCGGACTGGATATCCCGTCCGTCGACCTGGTCGTTCAAATCGACCCCCCATCCGACCCGAAGACCTTCATCCATCGTTGCGGTCGTGCCGGCCGTGCCGGACGCAGGGGAATGAGCGTCGTGATGCTGCACCCGGGACGTGAGGAAGACTACGTCTCGTTCCTTGAAGTCCGCAAGACACCCGTGACGCCATTCCCGCACCCCATCTCCGTCTCCGATGCCGAGGCCGCCGCCGATATCGACAAGGCGCGTAAAGTGGCGCTGAAAGACCGCGCTCTACATGATCGAGGCCAGAAGGCTTTTGTCAGCTGGCTCAGAAGCTACAGCAAGCATCAAGCGGCTAGTATTTTCCGCGTCGCCGACCTGGACTGGGAAGCGCTGGGTAAAGCATGGGCACTGCTCAAGCTGCCTAAGATGCCTGAGTTGAGAAAGTTCGAGGGCGATAAAACTCTCGGGATAGACATGGACTGGGACAACTTCACATACAAGGATAGGCAACGGGAAAAGCGCCGCCAGGAGGCCCTAAAGGAGGCTGCGGAGTTTGCTGCCCATCCGGAGAACTCGAACAAGCGACGAGCCAGTGAGAGCGTTGCATGGAGCAACAAGGCTGACAACAAGAACAAGAAGATGAAGCGTCGGGAGCAGAAGCATGCGCGACAAGAGAGGAACAAGTGGGAGAAGATGACTGAGGAAGAGCGACAGAAGGTCCGCGAGACAGAGGAGATGGTGTCCCAGATCAAAGCGAAAAATGATGAAGAGCGCCGGCTTAGACGGGAAGCCAAGACCGGAGGGCAAAAGCCTACTGACGGCGAGGATGATGAATTCGAGGGATTTGATGACTGAGGTGGTTAAAAAGGTTCATACCATGCATCTATTGATACCGCTACCTACCTACCTATCTTCCTACCTTTACTCTACTTTATATCCCTTTCCCCCCCTCCATCCGAGCATCAAACAACCACTAAACCCCCTTGTACATAAAAGAATAAAAGCCAATTTCAACAATCTCTAGTTCAACACCAACCCATACAACAAAAACAAGATCAAACAAACCACTCCTCGCCCCCTTGTTCCTCTTCCTTCACGACTACATCCCAATCCACATCCTCAACCCCATTGACACTCTCTCTTCCACCGCCCAACAACCCCGTATCTAACCCCATCTGCATTGCCCTCTCTCTCGCCTCACAAAACCAGCCCTCCACCGTGCTAGGCCCAGCGCCACCTCCATCCAGACAGGCGTTCCGCTCTTCCACCGTCGTCTCAAAGCTCACAGGGCCTCCTCCCTGCTCTGAAGCAACCGGAATCTCAGCCTGAACTTCTCTGTGAATGATTGTCAAACCAGTCTGACCAGATCCGTCGCCCTCTCCACACGGACCCGGGCCCGTTTCCCTGTTCATAGGAGTGTTCGGAGTACTGTTCAACGGCGGGAGGACGGGCATTGGTATTGGCATTGGCATATGCATGATATGCATTGGCATTTCTGGAGGCGGCGGAGGCAAAGGAGGCAGATGGATCGGAAAACGGGGACCGGGGCCGGGGTCATGAGTGAAAGGCAGAGGACAAGCACGCCTATGTCTAGGAGAAGACCGCGGAGGGCCGGCAACGAGAGGAACGAAGCCAGGGCCGGGAGGAGGGAGAAGAGGAGGAGGAACCGAAGCTGTGGAGGATGGTTGAGAAGGCGGAGCTGGCGATTTGCTGCAGCATGTCGGACAGTATCGCTCTCCGACGCCACGGGCGAAGTACATGCTCGGACATGCCTGGATGATGGGGTTCGGGTTGCCGTTTGTAGAGGGGAGGAGTTGGGCTTCGGAACAGGGCTGGAGTAGTTGATAGAAGGCGCAGGTGCAGGAGGGGGCGTTGGGTTGGTAGAGGCACATTTTCTCTGCTTCGGTTCGGTCTTGTGCGAGTTGCTGTGGGTGTCTCAGTATCTTGTTGGCAATTGGAAAGGGTCAAGAAGGCAGCATGTGTGACCAAGGCTCGTGGCTCTGTAGTCGCACAGACTGAGATGGGGTCGGCGGAGAGAAAGATGGAGAGGAAAACCGGGGAGATTGGTGTTTTTATACCAGCCTGGAGGAATTTAGGAGGATGAGAAGACTCTCTGGTGCAAACATTCTTTCGCACAGTCAGGATTTGCGTTTGGATTGGCCAAACAGTCTCTCCTGAAGCCGTGCATGTAAGACAAAGAGCATCGGAACCTGACCTGTCAACACAACAGATTTACGGGAGAAACATTACCAATTGTGATTTTTTCCATTGTTTTTGTTTAAAATCGGATGCAACTCTTTTTCACTGCTCAACAGGAACGCCGGGAGTACATGTTCTCGAATGAAATGCAAATGTAAAGGCTCAACATGGCCCAAAGCGGGAAGACGACAACAAAAACTCCTCCGCTGAAAACGAAAATAGCAGGGGAAAAATACACAGACAAGGAGACGGGCTCCGGGGCTCACAAGAGGAAAGAAAGCAAGGGCATATGATCGAGAAGCCTGCGACACTCATGCAGTTCGCAAATAGAGAAAAAGAAGACATTAACAGAAAGGTCTGCAAACTTCAACCAGGGTTGAAGGAGCCCACTACTGAAAATGCATTATGACCAAGACCATAGACAGAAGGGCCTGCAAGCTTCAACCAAGTTAGAGGAGTCCGCGACTGGGAATGCCAAGGTCGAGCCATAAACATCAAGCAGAAGGGCCTACAAGTTTCAACCGGGGGTTGGATGAGTCCGCAACTGAAAATGTAGAAGCATCTGACCAAGAGCAATAGCAGAAGGGCCTACAAGCTCCAACGAGGTTAAAGGAGTCCGCAGCTGAGAATGTCAAGGCGCAAGACAAAAACAAAACATCAGGCACAACTGCAAGTGCGTCGAGAACAAAATGATCCATGTCCAAAGCTTCAAACATTCCCCAAACAGAATACTGTTCTGAATAAAACCCTGAGACCCATTCATACAATTTTTTGACAAAAGAATCAGACAGAAGAATTCCAAATAATACAAAAGATAAAAGGAACCGGGGGGATATGCATACATGCTATGAGGCAGAAACAAGAACAGAAACAGAGAAAAGAGGAAAAGAAAATCTTGGCAAAAAACAGTAGGGAGCATAAAAATCAACGCTTATTGTGACAATGAGTAAGAAAAAAAAAGTACATCATGGGATGCTGTGGTGTTTGCCTTTTTGGAAAGGGGAAGGCTCTATGCCTCCTGCCTGAATTCCTCAAGGCCTTGGCAGAAGAGATTATAGGCCTCGTCAACTTCAGACTCATCCCACACTTCAGCAATAACGTCAATGGCGGTTTGACTAATGCCTAGGCTTTCTTGGTAGCCTTGCCTATCAGGCCACTGGAACTGAGTAAGATCTCCGGAGGGACATCTTTCATAAAGCCACTGGGCATCGCGGGCGAATTCATCATCACCGAAATGCTCGACGGCCACGCTTTCTTGAATGGGCACGCGAGCATCTGGGGTGATGGTCAAAGGACTAGAGTAACGACTTGCAGTGCGAAGGCGGCTCGGTGTTTTAGGCTTGTGCTTTTCCGCGAGTGAGCGAACCTTTGCAAGAGCTTCGTCATCAATCGGGGCTGCCGGGGTTGGCGGAGGCATGACCGGAGTCGGAAGAGGAGCAGGAGATGGTGCAGCAGGCGGTGTGGGAGATTGAATACTATCCGGCATGTTAGATATCTGGGCTCGAAAACCCACAAGCTTACCAAGTTCAACGTACCTTTCATTGGGTTGAGCCTCCGCGGCAGTCAAAGGGCTAGGGGCGGCAACACTTGTAGGAGAGGGTGGACCGCTGGACTCAGAAGAGTCATCGGAGAATGCGTCGTAATCAAGCTGGAAAGTTCCCTGCGTGTTGGGGATAAATCCCGGACGAGTGCGAGGGTCAACAACTGGAGACGGTCCATACAAGTCTTCCTCAAGGATCGACGAAGTGGGCATAGGCGAGGCCGGAGTAGGTGCGGTGGGAGTGGGCGCAGTGGGGGTAGGCGACGGAGGTGCAAAGCTGGACGAAGAGGAGCCGCCGCCCATGCCGATGAAATGGGATCCGGTGTAAGGATCGGTAGCGCGGGCACGAGTTCGAAGTTTTGATGGAGTATCCTCGGGGCTAGCGTCGAACCGGACTTTTTTAGATGCTGGTCGATCCGAGCGGAGAGCACTGCGCACGGCAGTTGTAGCTAGGCCTTGGTTCTGCTGGGGGGCAGTAGACGGCCCGGGGGCCCCAGTGTCGCTCTCATCCTCGCTCTCAGAGCTGTACCAGAAGTAGTCCGTGTCCATTCCATAACTGCAGCCAGGGGGGTTGGGGATAACGTCAGGAGACGGCTCGCGCTTGCGCTTCTTTTGTTTATTGGAGCTGGCCTGTTGCAGAGTCTCGCGTCCTCTAGTGTCCTGATCCTGAGAGGCCGACGGCGTGCCCTCCATCGGAGCGGCGGATGCCGAAGTAGAGGTGGTAGTGGTAGTAGTGTTTTGAGCATCAGGAAGTTTAGTGACAGTTTCCGACTGCAAAGATGCGGACTGCAGCGACGATGGATCAGGCCGATTGCGGAGGGGTGTAGCGATGTCATCGATGTAGAGAGACATGTCCATCGGGCGTGGGAAAAGAGAGTAGTCAAGGCGAGGACGTGGGGGCGGCTCCACAGTCAGGCGACGCCGAGGCTCCAACGGCACGAACTTGGCTCGGGCAGCGATATACGCTGGGTGGTCTTCAATCAGACCGTCGTAACGTTCATTTGCCGGGTCTCCAGTGGTTTCAGTGTTCGAAGATGTCAATGACCGGTCCGGCCGCGTAGACTGGGAAGAAGATCGGCGAAAATGGGGGATGAATCGAGAGAAGGAGCGAGGCACTGAGTTGAGCAGACCGCGGATGTTCCAGCCTCTACGAGGCGTTTCGGGCAAGGCCGATGGGAAAGAAGATGAGATACCCGATGGGAGCTTTGGAGTAGGCTCAGCGGGCGCGTCCTCAACTGGCTGGTCCTGATCCTGGTTCTCCTGGGCTTGCTCTGGCTCTTCTGGGGTACCAACGTCCGCCAAGGGCGGCTCGGGGCAGGGGCTCTGCTGGCCAGCGGTCTCCGCTGCCTGGCGATCGGCCACCTCCTGTGCAATGTACTCTGGAAGGCGATAGATCGTTCGGTGGATCCTCCCCTGGCGCTCTTCCTGCCGCCGCCGCAACCTCTCCGAGTAAGGCACGGAGGTCGAAGACAGGCGACGGGAGAGAGAAGGGAGCCTGCGGGTGAACGGGGTACTTCCTGGGGCGCCGAGATTCCGACGCTTGTTGGCAATCGGGGTCTGGGGGCCACCCGCTGCCGTTTCATCGTCGCTCAGGACGGAATGGGTTCGCTTCCTGTTGACTGTGGTGTGCGTTAGCTTGTTGCTCACAGAAGGACGATCGGGAGCAGCCATAAGTGTGTAATGTGGGAAACCATCGGCGCTTGGGAGACAACCGAAGAGGGCAGTGCGCCGGAGGCAACCTCCGGGCCACTGGGACCGGAGCTCGTCTCTGATTCCGATTTCTCTGGAATGGGAGACAGTATAGCCGGCACCCGCAGCCGAGAACCCAGGACAGAGGTTGGCAATCTGACGGGCGTCGACACGGGATATGACGACGCTCTGGGTTCTCTAGCCGCAGCTGGGCTGACTCGAGAGCGTCGGCGACGACCCTCAACCAAAGCCTCCAATGCCAACACCCCTCGCAATTGAGCCCTGGTCCTGTGCCACAAGGTCGTCGGGCGTCGGTGGGCCAGGGTTATTAAGCTCGGGGTCTGTTGAGACGGCCGACGCGCGCACTCCTCAATGAGAGGAGGTTCGAACGGCGGTGGGGGCTCATCGAAAATCGATGGCCCCCGCAACTCAACAGGGGCAACGGAGACAGCCGCCTGCGAGGCAAAGTAGTGAGAGGAGCCACTTCCGACGGCCAAGGACGCGTTGGAAGGGTCTCTCGCAGACCGCGCTGTCTCCAATTGCCACGTTGGGAACGAAGGCAACCCCGGGGAGACAACAGCTGCAGGACCAAGGCCTGCAAGATTCTGCGTTGCAAGAAGTTGAGTCAGGTTGTTTACCTGCGCAGACTCTCAACTGTCTCACCCCCGGAGCCCACAGGGGAAGTCGAGAGGGAGTCAGCTTCGGATAACTGGCTGATCTCTTGGTCGCTATCCTTGACTGCGACTGACTCCGTCGACTCCGCTGCGGTTGGCTCTGCCACAGCTGGTGACTCAAAGGCGCTTGGTGCGGCGGGTTGCTCCCAAGTAAAATCCTCGGTGGACCGACCACATTGGCCCGTCCCCCTTAGCTGCTCAAACAGAAACTTGTCGATTTCGCCATCGGCGAATAACGGTTCGTCGAGCGAGGGGGTCCTTGATCGCTCGGAAAGGGGCGAGCCAATGTCGCTGATGTCTCCGAATATAGGATCGGTCCACGAGGCACCGATGGTTCCCACGGGAGAAAGGCTGGAGATGGCGCGAGGGGAGGGGTTAAGGGCGCAAGGGGAAGAAGGGGAAGAAGGGGAAGAAAGGACAGTAGAGGCAGTAGAGGCAGTAGGTGCAGGGGTAAGGAATGGATGCAGCGCATCTGGTGTAATGGGGGCTGCAGGCTGGCAGTCCTGGGGAAAATCGGAAAAATCGACTCACGTTGGGCGTTGCCCTGTTCAGTCAAAGCCTGTTCAGCAGTGACAGTTTCGGACTCGGTATTCTGAACGACCTCATCGAGGTTTTCTTTGTTCTCGTCGCTTTCTGGAGTTGTCTCCGGCGTCGCATCGTCATGAGTTTCGGGCTCCTCGGAGGTAGCCTTTGCGGTCTTGCGCGTCGATTTGCGAGTACGTTTGGCAGGTGCTTTCTTGGGAGCAGGTTTAGTAATTTTCTTTCTAGTAGCCGCAGTAGTGCTCTTTGTAGTCGCACGCTGCGCTTTTGCGCGAGTCGCAGGCTGTTTAGAGGGTCCGGAGGGTGCTTCGGTGGGAACAGGATCGGAACGGCTGGCAGTCGTATTGGCAGTAGTAGCAGCATTGGTCTGCGAGGCGCTTCTAGTAGAGCGAGTCCGACGCGTGCTCTCAAGAGAGACAAAGCCGCCAGGCGACTGTTGCTGGGAACGAGTACGCATTTTGAAAGATTCGCGTCACTCAAGGGCGACGGAGAGATGCGCTCGAGGTCCGAACAATGAAGATCTAGCTAGGGTACTAGCTTTCTGAGTAGTTCAGAGTTCAAAGCAATGTAGTAAATGTGCAAAGCAAGCAGGTTTCAGCCCAAAGAGACTTGAAAGATGCGGTAAAGACTTGGAGTTGATGTTGTGGTGGATGGTTTAGAGACGTTGAAGTGAGAGATGTGAGGGATGTTGGGGAGAAGGAGGGAGGGAGAGAAAGAGGAGGGGGAGGGGGGTTTTGTTGTGGAAAGTCTGGGGTGGTCATGCGTCCCCTCGACGACTAAGGCGTGCGATGAATTCACTTACCTACCTTGGACAGCAATTCACCACAGTGAATGAACGTTGCTACCGCAGGATGGAAAATAAAATGGCAACCGCGAAGGTTGGAAATCGGGAGTCCGGGCGGTCAGCCTGTCAGCCAATCACATCGCCCGCCACCAATTGAACGCCCGTATACTTCGGTGATTGCGAACAAAAACTTCCCAGGAAGTTTCCTCTGAAAGGTGGAAATGTTCTGTTTTATTGGGTAGGATGTGCACAGACTGCAATTTCCGTGGTTAGCCTGCTTCGCTGTGGAGTGAAGAAACAAGAACTTCAGACCGAATCCTGTATCTGCGCAATGAGTAGTAAATGCATGACTATGAAACCGACTGACTGCATAGGCAAATCCAAGGTAGGGGCTGCAGGTGAACCACAGATATTGGTGCAGGGCAAAGTGACTGCCGGCTTATGTGAGGGACTTGGAAAATTTTGGGCCGAAAAACCAAAGTTGATTTGTTGAATGGGTAAGTAGAGCAAGTTATATATATTTATACAAGGTCTCCCTAAGCATGGAAAAGGAGAGAGGCGGCTAGACCACCTGGTATGTAGCACACACACGCTAGGAGAATCAAATACCATAAGGTTACATGTTCAGATGTAAAGATACAACAAAAGAGGGGGAAACAATACAGCGCCTCCAGTCCATTACATACTGATCTCGCCCTTCCAGGCAGCATCGGAAAGTCCCAAGCTCTCAACCAAGTGCTGCCATCTCGGCCCACCCCGCTCCTTTCTCCGCACGTATTTCAGCATCTTCTGCCGCTTGTGGACCAGTAGCCGGAGATTGCGCTTGTTGTGCTTGTCTTTGTTGGATCCTTCCAGGTGCCGGGTTAGGTTCAGGATCTTCGCGGTTAGAATGGCAACCTGGACTTCCGGAGATCCGGTATCGGGCCCGACACGAGGAGTCTTCTCAAGAGCAGCGGTACCGGACTGCTGCGACGGAGCTGCCGGCCTTGGGGGTAGCTTTTGGTCCGTGGTGTGGCGCCCGAATTGTTCAATGCATTTCTGGATGTTTAGGCGCATCTTGTCCTGCGTGTTGCCGTTGTTCACGCTGACAATGCGGTTGATAGCCTCCACGGCGTTCTTGTGATCTTCCATGTGCTTTTGAGCCAGCTCCTTCTCGAGTTGAGGGTCGGCGGTGTTTCGGTCGAGGTTCTCGATGGGGGCGGTGAGGTTTTTCGAATACTCGAGCATGTGCTGTAGGTCCTCAGACTCAACGAAGTAGTTGAACTTTGTCTCGGATCCCGAGGGGACTTGGTGCCCGGCTTGAGTGTCCTTAAGATCCTGGATGAAGGCGGTTTGGCGGCTCTCCACGGGATCTCCCAAAGAGCCTTCGCGTTCCTTGGAAAGAACCTCTTGACGGGACAGGTTGGCGGCTTTGCGCCGGCGCGCTTGCGCCGTCAAGAAAGGATCATGTCGCCGCCTCTCTCTGGACTCCGCGGAGCCTGCTCGGATCGATGTCTTGGAAGGGTTTAAGGACAATGCGGCAAGCGGACTCTGGATGTATGAAGAACCTGAAGGCACGGTCAGTCACGCGAGGGTTCCGCGAACATTGACAGTAGAGGTATACCTGAAAAGGCCTTCAAAGAAGGCTGAGCGAGGAAGCGGGGAGGCATGGCGGTGGACTGGTCCGAGATCTGGGGAGAGGCAATCGACCGGCTTTCCGACTCTTGACGCCCTGGGGACACATGAAGTTCTTCTCCCGAAATCTCAGGGCCGCAGGCCACGCTAGGCCCGATATGGGGGTGCTGGTCCACGTGACTCTCCTGGGCGGTGTGAAGAGGCTCCGCAGGGCAACCCTAGACTAGCCCTAAAATTCACAAACGGCAAGCGAAATTTCATCGACCATCCGGGCGCGCAGAGTCAAGGCTTCTCTTTCGCGTCGTCAGTCTCTTCCTCGTCCCTCACCACCGCGACAAGCGCCAGACGATTGATACCTTCAATTCGCCGTCCTTTGCCATATCAATCGCCCACCATGGCCCCTTCTCAGCTCCCCCCCATCTTCAACCCTACCTCGCAGGACATTGAGAACCTGCTGGCCGCCCAGTGCCACCTCGGTTCCAAGAACTTGCAGGTGCACATGGAGCCTTACCTCTGGAAGACTCGTCCCGACGGTGTCAACGTTATCAACATTGGCAAGACCTGGTACGTGTGGACAAGCGAAGCGCAGATGGGAAAAGAAATCGCCTAGGGAATGGAATAAGAAGGCCGGGAGGAATTTCGAGATCTAACATGCGAGTTTCCATATTATAGGGAGAAGATCGTCCTGGCTGCCCGTATCATCGCTGCCATTGACAACCCCGCCGATGTCTGTGTGATCTCCGCTCGTCCCTACGGCCAGCGTGCTGTCCTCAAGTTCGCCGCCCACACCGGTGCCACTGCCATTGCCGGCCGTTTCACCCCCGGTAACTTCACCAACTACATCACCCGCTCTTTCAAGGAGCCCCGTCTGATCATCGTGACCGACCCCCGCACCGATGCCCAGGCCATCAAGGAGGCCTCCTACGTTAACATCCCCGTCATCGCTCTCTGCGACACTGACTCTCCCACCGACTTCGTTGACGTTGCCATCCCCACCAACAACAAGGGCCGCCACTCCATCGGTCTCGTCTGGTGGATGCTTGCCCGTGAGGTCCTCCGCCTCCGTGGCACCCTCGCGTCCCGTGAGGTTGACTGGGACGTCGTTGTCGATCTCTACTTCTACCGCGACCCCGAGGCCGAGGAGAACAAGGAGATTGCCGAGGAGACCAAGGTCCCCGGTGCTGAGGAGATCGGCGCTGGTGCCATCGAGTCCGGCTTCGCTGGTGAGAACTGGGACACCCAGGGTACCGGTGCCGGTGTTCCCGGCACTGCTTTCTCCGCTGCTACCGCCGCTGCTGGCGCTACCAGCTGGGAGGCTGACGGTGGTGACTGGGCCACCAGCGGTGCTGCCCCCGCCACTGAGAGCTGGGCCGAGACTCAGCCCGCTGATGCCAAGTGGTAAACAAACCTAAAAACAAAATGGTGAAGAGGACAGTTGATGAGGAGGGACATGACACCTGTTTTTTCTTTTTACCAGATATGGCGAAATTGAAGGGGGGAAATTTGATATTCATTCAATATTTCGCCATCCTTTTCTGACGAATACCCGACATCTCCCGCAAGAAGAAGAAATTCCCCTTCGCATGTCTTATCCTAGTCTCTGTTCAAAAAATATTCAAAACGAAAGTGAAAAAAGTGCAAACGAAGCCTTTGATTGGGAACCGCCCTATTTCCAACACTTCCCTTTTTTCCTTTCTACCCCCTGGTATGCGCGGTATCCTTTTTGTTTCCTTTTGTTCAAGACCTTTTTACGTCGTGTTTATGGTGCATCGGGGAGGAATTGCATTGTCAAAAATTGGCCGGCACTTACGAGGGAAAGAGATCCAGTTGTTCTGTTCGCTCAGTGAACTTCTGGGGGAAAGCCCTGTGCTGTCGATTTCACAAGGTGTACTTAATCGTTGCCTTGGTTTCTCCTTGTGTGTTTATCATATTCGTACTCGAAAAGTGATGCTAGCTGCCATGTACCTTCCATGTTCTGTAGTCTGTATTCGTAATGTAGGATGTAAACGGTTTTTTTATCTGTTGCCTGTCGTACATCTTCCCAACTATAAACAGGATACAATGCAACAGAAAAGTAGTTTCAATCCCGGGCAATTCCCACGAGTCAAACATCTACAAATTGAATCCAATTCAGCTACGGGTATCACATCACATAACAATACAGCCACCCTCAGTTTGTCCGCCCTTTTCTGTCGTCGTCATTCCGGCCAATCTCGCCAAATCTTCAAATGTCTCTGCCAAAAGCTCCCCTGTAACAGCTGAGCATTCCGCATATCGATCACAGCGAAGTTCCTGCGCAATGCGGTACGACTAATTCTATCAGCTGCTGGTCACCGACAGGTATTAAACAAAGCAGTAACGTACCTCTTGCGGATAAATCAGGGTTTCGTCGTCGACCCTCAAGTCTCTTTTGAGGCCTATCATCATGACGGGGATGCGTTCACCGATGCCATGTTGGAAGTATCGGATGATATCTTGTCGCCACTGAACGGGTGAGCGGGTGGCTTATCAGGTAAAGAGAAGGCAGTATCTACTTACATTTTTGAGCCCTGCTAGGGTCTCCCTGTTGGAAATGTCGAATGCTAGAAGGACCACGTCCGGGCGTAGAGTGGACCAGTGCTGATTGGGACTTGCTGTATCGTATAGTTCGAGAGTGAATGCCTTCTTGGAGAAGCGGATATCGTAGAGAAAAGGTTGATCGCTGTCCCGTAGAATATCTATGCCGTTTCCGGGTTGTGTGGATATGGGAAGCTGCCCTTTACTAGGATTTGGGCCATTCTTCAAACGCCTGCATTGATTGTTAGAATTGCGCAGAGTATATATGTTCGGAGCCCATGAACTCACGAGAGGAAAGTCGACTTCCCACAGCCTGGATCTCCTAAGAGGAGAATAGTTACGGTGGACTCAGGATCCTGACGGGACTCTGCATCAGCCATGAGCAGATATGCATAAGGAGAGGGAGGTTGAAGCCGCTGAATGAAGTTGGCCCATGAACCTTATCGGTGCAAATCGGGTTATCTAATGTCCTTATCTCATATCGCCAGCAGTTTGTGCTAAACCCTTTCCGGCCATCTCCCTCTGTCCCTCCGTATCTCCTCCGACGCAGTCTCTTCCATCCCCCTACAGCGATTTCCGGAGGCAGCCACGATCACGAATCATTCATTCATCATCTTCGGTTATTGATGATTACTGATCAAAGTTGGATGCCTGGAGTTGCCAAGCCAGGTTGCTAATTCGGCAGGCATCCATTGCCGCTCTAACCGTGGTAGTTCGCTTGACGTCTGCTCTTGCAATAAACGCCCACAATGTCCTGTGAAACATTTTCATACCGTCTCATGAACCAATACCCTCAATTCCAGCTTAATTGCAATTATTGATCTCATGGAATGAGGAGCCTCAGACCGATCCTACCTAAATGGGCTGGATTTGGAAGCCGCTGCCTTGGTCCGGAACCGAGATGCTTCCAATGCTTCAATTTCCGGTACATACTTCAGCCGCCGCTTCAATGACAGCTGGGACACGGGAGTACGGCAACCCAGAAAGGAAATATCCCAACTGTTTGGTTCGCCGGCAGGATAGGTCGGACCCCTTGGGATCTAGGCCTTGGCAGTTTCCACTCATGGTTGCTGACGTCTCCTGCCGGCTTACAACAAGAACTGTCAATGGCCTCGGTAAGACTTAATAGAACCGCGGCAGATAGTTATGCTCATTAAAACCATCATAGCTTATCTAGGGCTGAACATAAAGGGACGGAGTGGGAACCCGGGTGGATCGGGATCGCCTAACCGGAAAGCCGGACTCGCCATGAGATTCGAGATGCCGTCGGTTCGGCTTCTATCTAAACAAATGGCATAGACGCAACAATATCTCCCGGTGAAAAGAAAACGGGATTTTGGGGTATACCCACAATCAACAGCAATAATAATGTTGAAAGACGGTCAAGTTGTCAACTCTCCTTAAAGGGACGAAAGCGATGAGACAAATCCCTCAAATGGAGTTCTCGAAGAAGTCTAGAACAGGACCCACTGGGCACGTCGACGTCTACTATTGATGTCGAATCTCCTGTGAAACATTTAGTGGGACAAGTTATGGATTGCCAATGTGTTGTGGGCTTGGGAGGCAGTGATTGCCGATATCCGTGAGCCCTCCTGTACTGTGTCCTATACCTGGTCACTCAGCATAGCAACCAACGGATTCCAATTATACTGCTTCCGGGTGCTTGGCCTAGCGGAAGAATAGAAGCGTTTATATAGGGCTTGCTCCCCCATCCCGTGGATTGAACGAGCATCATATTTTTCTTTCTAAATTCGGTCTTCTATATCGTGCATTCAAATGAAAAGTTCTTCAATCAATATTCACCCTTTTCAACGACCCTTGAGCCAATATGGAGAAGAATGACTCCTCAGACGAATCCTTGCCGCCAAAGCCTCCCGTGGCGGAAATGAAAAGCTATGAGACATTGACAATCCCAAACTCGGAAATTAGAGAAGCCCCAAGCGCAGAAACCTTGGCCACCCCTTATAGGGACATTGCCCCTCCATCCAGCAAAGATACAGAATGGAGCATGACAGCCCAGGTTATCCGGAACCGGGACCGTGAAGCCGCCGCGGGCTTCAAGAAACGGGAGCTGGGTGTGACTTGGAAGAACCTAAGTGTGGAGGTTCTCGCGGCGGAAGCTGCGGTCAATGAAAATCTGTTCTCCCAGTTCAACGTTCCCCAACTCATTAAAGACTTTCGCCGGAAGCCTCCCCTGAAGTCTATTTTGTCAGAGAGCCATGGCTGCGTGAAACCAGGAGAAATGCTGCTCGTGTTAGGCCGGCCTGGCTCGGGTTGTACCACTCTTCTCAAAATGTTGTCTAATCGGCGTCAGGGCTACCACACTGTCACAGGAGATGTGCGGTTTGGAAATATGAGCCCTGAGGATGCGGATCAGTATCGAGGACAGATTGTCATGAATACGGAAGAGGAGCTATTCTACCCACGCCTAACTGTCGGTCACACTATGGATTTCGCAACGAAAATGAAAGTTCCTTTTCACCTGCCTGATGGTATAAAGTCGGTGGAGGAATACACCACAGAGACGAAACAATTTCTTCTCGAGTCCATGGGAATTGCGCACACTGCTGATACCAAAGTGGGAAATGAATTTGTCCGTGGTGTCTCAGGTGGTGAGCGAAAACGGGTGTCCATCATTGAATGTATGGCAACCAGAGGTTCAGTTTTCAGCTGGGACAACAGTACACGGGGCCTTGATGCGAGCACCGCATTAGAATGGGCCAAGGCCCTAAGAGCGATGACCAACGTACTAGGGCTTTCCACAATCGTGACTCTGTACCAAGCAGGTAACGGCATTTACAATTTGTTTGATAAAGTGCTCGTACTTGATGAAGGGAAACAGATTTTCTATGGACCAGCAGCGGCGGCCAAACCGTTCATGGAAGATCTGGGTTTTGTGTATACTGACGGAGCAAATATTGGTAATATCCTGCATCCTTTGTCAAATATCAGTGCTAATAAGCAGAACAGGTGATTTCTTGACTGGTGTTACCGTTCCCACCGAGCGAAGAGTTCGGCCTGGCTTTGAAAACACATTTCCTAGAAACGCTGACGCCATCCTCGCCGCATATAAAACCTCTATGGTCCATGAGCGCATGACTTCGGAATACGATTACCCTACAACTGAACTAGCTCGCGAGCGAACAGAGGCGTTTAAGGAATCAGTGGCTTTTGAAAAGTCTAGCCACCTACCCAAGAACAGCTCTCTCACAACGAGCTTTTTGAAGCAAGTCATGGCGTGCACAATACGCCAATATCAAATCCTATGGGGCGAAAAGTCAACTTTCTTGATCAAGCAATTCCTGTCACTGGCTATGGCTTTGATTGCTGGATCGTGTTTCTATGATTCACCAGCAACATCCGCCGGACTCTTCACCAAGGGTGGTGCTGTGTTCTTCTCGCTCTTGTACAACTGCATTGTGGCCATGTCCGAAGTTACCGAATCTTTTAAGGGGCGGCCGGTCTTGGTGAAACATAAATCATTTGCTTTGTACCATCCTGCGGCCTTTTCCTTGGCGCAAATCACTGCGGATTTACCGGTGTTGCTATTTCAGTGCACGATTTTTGCTGTCGTTATCTACTGGATGACTGGCCTGAAAGCTACGGCGGCTGCGTTCTTCACTTTCTGGATCATTCTTTTCTCAACAACCTTGGTAAGTTTTCAGAATTGTTTTTTTTAAGCCTTCAGCTAACAATACTAGTGCATCACAGCGTTGTTTAGATGCATCGGGGCCGGGTTCAGCACTTTTGAGGCCGCTTCCAAAATCTCAGGCACAGCCGTTAAGGGTATCGTGATGTATGCCGGGTACATGATCCCCAAACCGCAGATCAAGAACTGGTTTTTGGAATTGTACTACACCAATCCAATGGCTTATGCATTCCAAGCTGCCCTTTCGAACGAATTCCATGACCAGCACATTCCTTGCGTTGGTCATAACCTCGTTCCGCATGGCGATGGGTACGACGGTGTCGATTCTGCGAACAAAGCATGTGCTGGGGTTGGTGGTGCTTTGCCAGGCGCAGACTACGTAACTGGTGACCAATATCTGTCTTCTCTGCACTATAAGCATTCAGAGCTTTGGCGGAACTTTGGAGTCGTGTGGGCGTGGTGGGGATTTTTCGCAGTCATCACGATTATCTGCACGTCTTTTTGGAATGCTGGAGCTGGTGGCAGTGCTTCTCTTCTGATCCCGCGCGAGAAGCTCAAGCTACATCAGAATGGCGCAGACGAAGAATCGCAGGTCAAGGAAAAGGACCAGACTCGACAAGGCGCGGTTGTGGACTCGTCGGATGACAATGAAAACCTCACCCGCAACACATCTATTTTCACATGGAAGAACCTTTCATACACAGTCAAAACCCCTTCAGGCGATCGTGTCTTGTTGGACAATATTCACGGATGGGTAAAGCCGGGTATGCTCGGGGCATTGATGGGCTCTTCCGGCGCCGGCAAGACAACCCTTCTTGATGTGCTTGCGCAACGAAAGACCGAAGGCACGATCAAGGGTTCTATCATGGTTGACGGACGCCCCTTGCCTGTTTCTTTTCAACGAATGGCTGGGTATTGTGAACAATTGGATGTCCATGAGCCCTATGCAACGGTTAGAGAGGCTCTAGAATTTTCCGCTCTACTGCGCCAGCCCCGGACTACCTCTAGAGAAGACAAACTGAAATACGTCGACACTATTATCAACCTATTGGAGCTCCATGATCTTGCGGATACGCTGATTGGTACTGTGGGAAACGGCCTTAGTGTGGAACAAAGAAAGCGAGTGACTATCGGTGTTGAACTTGTGTCCAAACCCAGCATTCTCATATTTCTGGATGAGCCAACTTCAGGCTTGGATGGCCAGTCTGCGTACAACACTGTTCGGTTCCTTCGGAAACTGGCTGATGTTGGCCAAGCTGTGTTAGTCACTATTCATCAACCTTCTGCCCAGTTATTCGCCCAGTTTGACACTCTGCTACTGCTGGCACGCGGAGGGAAAACAGTCTATTTCGGGGACATTGGGGATAATGGCCAAACTATCAAGAATTACTTCGGCAAGTACGGCGCACGTTGTCCGACTGAGGCAAACCCGGCCGAGTTCATGATTGATGTCGTAACGGGAGGCATTGAGAGTGTCAAAGACATGGATTGGCACAAAGTATGGCTGGAGTCGGCCGAGCATGAGATGATGATAACAGAGCTTGATAGATTGATTTCAGAGTCCGCCTCTAGACCACCTGGCACTGTCGACGACGGCCGCGAATTCTCCATGTCCCTTTGGGAGCAGACCAAAGAGGTCACCAAGCGGATGAACCTGGCATTGTACCGAAACACCAATTACTTAAACAACAAATTCTCGCTGCATATTATATCCGCCTTACTGAACGGGTTTTCGTTCTGGAGAGTTGGCCCCAGCGTGACGCAATTAAACTTGAAAATGTTCACCATATTTAACTTCGTCTTTGTGGCACCTGGCGTCATCAATCAGCTCCAGCCTTTGTTCATCCAAAGGCGTGATATCTACGACACGCGGGAGAAGAAGTCTAAAATGTATTCATGGGTTGCTTTCGTCACTGGCCTGATCGTGTCCGAGTTTCCCTATCTCTGCGTGTGCGCCGTCCTCTACTTCCTTTGCTGGTACTATTGTGTGAAACTGCCCCATGACTCCAACAAAGCGGGTGCCACGTTCTTTATCATGCTCATCTATGAGTTTATCTACACGGGTATCGGGCAATTCATCGCTGCATATGCCCCCAATCCCACCTTCGCTGCACTAGTCAATCCACTGATCATCTCCACGCTCGTTCTTTTCTGCGGAATTTTCGTCCCATACACGCAGCTGAACGTCTTCTGGAAATACTGGCTCTATTACCTGAATCCCTTCAACTATGTCGTTGCCGGAATGCTGACGTTCGACATGTGGGACGCGAACGTAACCTGCAACGAGGAAGAATTTGCTCGATTCGACCCTGTCAACGGGACGTGTGCGGATTATCTCAAGGACTATATCGCCGGTGATGGCTGGAGCATTAATCTGGCCAATCCAGATGCCACAGCTGATTGCATGGTCTGTCAGTACAGGCGTGGCAGTGACTTTTTGAACACGCTTAACATCAACCATTACTACTACGGGTGGCGGGATGCCGCGATATCCGTGATTTTCGCCATTAGTGGCTATGCCTTGGTGTTTGGGCTGATGAAGCTGCGCACTAAAGCTTCTAAGAAGGCAGAATAGGCGTTGGACGATTAAGGCAGTAGTTGGAATGCTAGATGTGCTTTTAGACTTGCAAGTTTGGTTTGGCGGACTATATAGAGGATAGATTGATGTTATAAGAATATAGATATAGACCAGCTAGAATATTCAAATGGCTGTGACCTGCAGTTCAAAATCCAGTCCAAAACCCTTCCCGCATGCATAAGCGAATAGACACTTAGTTGGATTTACAGAAGATACACTGTTGACCCAGCCCAGCCAACGAAGACCTCCAGAAAACTCAGGATGACACATGATGGGCATAGATTATGCCATTGAGATGGAATCCATCCTCATTCTACAATCACCCAATCACACTATCATACCGATAACAGAGCAATCCTCCCTCTGTATCCATTACATCTTCCACTTTCACAGCCGTCCCTTCCTCAAGTAAATATCCAAATTCCAGAATATCGCCAAGCCCTGCCTCAGCCGTCGAATCATTCCTCGCCACCCCATTATACTGCCACCGGTGCTCATCCACCATGGCCTGCCAACTCCACCAAACCCTATCGACCTGGGCATGATGCAAGAAAAACACCGGATCATTCGGCGCCGTCACCTTCGAGAAATCCCCCTGGACGACGTACGGGATCGTCAGATGCGACATGGTCTCCACCGCCAGGAGGAAATCAAAGTACCTCGATTCCTTCCGGATGACGTCCTGCAGGATATCCGGCCGCACGGTGATATTCCCGACTCTGGACACGGTTGCCTCGTCTAGGAATCCGCGCGAAAGACAGTGCGGATGGTAGTTCCCCTCGTAGTAGGCGGGAGTCCAATTGGCGAAGGGACCCTCCGAGACGCAGAGCCCGTTAGCTACGCTGGGGGATGAAGAGCCGCTGGGGCCGAAGCCGTCGTGGGTGTTCCAGATCGGAGAGGAGGTAAGACTGCGGTAGTCGAGGCTCCAGTCCCAGTATCTGTGGATTGTTAGTGGATTGGTGTAGCTAGTGGGGGTGGCAGAAGGTGGACAGACGGAAGAGGGCCGGTATAGTTGCAATAATGTTCCAAGGCGTTTTCATAAGCATGAAGGAAATAGCGGTGCCAGGGAAGGAAAGGGGCGGCATTGTGGGCTGGAGTCTTAGTCACTAAACTTCCCTTTTGTTTCTATAAGAGTACTATGAGGGCAAAGGCTTACAGTAGTTCCCAATTCGACTGTGCTCGTACGAAAATTCATCATGGATGCTGATGTTAAGGCTTTTTCTTGCAGTTTTTGTTAAGCAATTAGAAGCTGATAGGTATGCTGCCTTATGTGCAGGACTGAGAGTCCGCCATTCAGGCCGTACACGAGGCTGAGTGCATCTGCTTTGAGAACCTGGAGAAGAGAAGAGAAAAATTATAACGAAAGCGACAATAGAAAAACACGCAACGGCACTGGTAACGCAGATTAAACGGAGCTGTGGGAAGCGCTTTCTCGGAAGTATGACCGAGTCTGGATTCGGTATAGCACTGTAGGGGAAGGACTTTTGGCTGGAAAAGAACATCCTGAGACTAGCGTGGCAGAACTGATAAACAAAGGAAACAGGGACACCTGCTCTCGATCAGCCTATTTATGTCCATTTGTGTCAGCGAAGTACGTTTCAGCCTGCATGCCCCCCTGGTCCCTGGTGAGGGGGGGGACTCAGCTCTTCTTGGTCACTCAAACAATTAATAATATTTTGTCTAACGCCGTTGCCCAGTCCCTGACGTGCCTTTTGGGGCTCTTCTATCTCTCTCTTTTTGCTACGGCACTTACCTGAAACCTTTCCCCGAATCTATCGCAATGGCCCGCGAATACAATCTTCTCGCTGTAGAAGAGCAAGAATCTTTCCTAGCAGGTTCCCATGACCCAACACCAAAGAGAAGATCATGGTTATTCTGGCTACCGCTGGCCATGCTTTTTTTTCTGAGCAACGTCCTGTCCTTTATCGGCGGACACTATGTTCGAAGACAGGCCGTGGAAAAAAGCCCGGAAAACTCGCCGGCTCACAGTTCGTGGAATTCAATTCGCGAGAACCCTTAATGCCGACTCAACTCACAAGATTAAACAGGCGCACCGCAGGCTATTTCTCTCGACAAAACGCACACGCGATTTTGGTGGAACACAACATACAGCGCCGCCGACAACGCAACTAATACCGACTTGCTCTGGGAGAATATTCGCCCTGCTCACGGCTTCATTTCTGTTGAAAGAAATTTCGCCTCCAATGAAGGCTGGTACGAAAGCATGTACCTGCCTTCTGACCACAGCAAGGGCGTGTATCTGCTGGAAGCGTACCACTACCTCCATTGTCTGGTTGGCCAACCTTCCTTGCCAAAGTGACTGTCCATATACTGATGTCGTAATGCAGAAGATTCTTCGAAAGACCATGTGGCAGGCAGTCGAGGGCCAGCCATATACGCACCATCCAGGAACACATATGAATCACTGCTTCGATGCGCTCCGACAATACGTTGTCTGCAATGCAGACACCACTCCACTATACACATTTGGAGATTTTACGGCGGGTGACGGCCAAGTTCGTCAGTGTAAGAACTGGACTCAGCTACGGCAGTATGCGACCGAGAACACGGCCTGTTACAGGGACAGCGTAAAGAGAATCCCACTAGGAGAACATTTTGGGCATTGCGATAACGGGGATGACGGGATAATTGAACTATAGATTGCCAACTGCCCCTTTTCCACCCTCCCCGGACAAATAATCTCAGTGATCATGCTGAAGGGGAAAAGGTACAAAAGACCCTTCGATATCAAAAGCTCTCCATTGCTCTGCCCACTCCTTAATCTCCGTATAGTTACGGCATTGCCGCTTGAAACCCCAATGCTCATTTCCATTGACCCGCCCAGTAGTTGGCTCTAACTGTGAACTCGCGGCGCACAGGATGCTTTGACGGAGGTAGTCGAAACAATGTCCGGCGTGTGGATGTCGGGGGATGCCTACATCGAAGTCCCCTACAGTGTCATTGGCGTAGTAGGCTCGACGGATGAAATATAAGCAGTGCAGCTCGTGGAAAACGCTCACGACGGACACATTGGGAGATATAGTGGGATGCTTCACATAGCCTACTCCGTCTTTGATTGTTGTTAGAGTGAATCAATAGGGGTGACTGAGCGGCGTACTTACTTGGAATCAGAGCGTCCCAAACCGGCTCCGTTCGATCTGCCGATGGAGGGGCTTCGAACTCTGGGTGATGGCGGACATACTGCGTGACGGAGGAAAATGGCGGGACTAGAATCTCTCAAAAATGTGATTATTGGACCAGTGCAGATTGACTGACCTTGCGAGATATAATCACCGTGAATAGCTAAATATCTGTGAGAAATTAATCTCGCGCCCAGGATGCCTACTGCAAGACCGAGGGCAAAGAATGCGGCCAGAGACATAAATTTGCCAGTGAGGACTTTTCTTGATTTTTCACTGGAGAGTTCAAGCTCTTTACCCTCTTGAATGCTCTCTGAGCCATCACATACTTCCGAGTACCGAAGTCCACGCCGCATTCTGAGACCTGCGCTGCTGTTTAAACCACAGCGCGAGCAAACCGGGGATTAACGGGTCTTTATACCGAAGGTACAGACGTACGATGGCATTTACGGAGAAAGTGCTTAATTTTGTTCTGGACAGCCTAGTCCATTGCGGACCGATTTAAGCCACCCTGTCTTGCGCAAATCCCCAATCTCGCTACTTAATAGGCATCACCGATCTTCTCGATATCGACCTCATCAGCTGAAGAAACCCAAGGAGCTAATTTTCTGGTAAGCATGTGTCCCTTCACTGGCGTGTTATGCTTACGAGACTCCGTATCCCTTATGACCCCAAGAGGAACAGCCATAGTTAGACCCACGATACTAACAAGCAGAAGTGAAGCGATACTAGAGATCTCCATGGTGTGTCTGAAGAAGATCATTAGGCGAGTAGTGCACTGGCTGGATGGTGAAGCTTACAGGTTTCTTCTGTCGCTGGAGGACTCTCCGCTTGAGTTGTTTCTGTAGAATATTTTTGATTGAACTGGTCTGACTGATATGGGGCGAAGGGCCGCGCTATGATTGCCACATTTATTTCTCATAGACTAGCGCCATCCGCGGCAGCTACCCGTGCCATTTTGTTATAGACAGCGCAAGGCTCTGGCCAGGTGATTGCAAAATTTCGATCCGGGCCATTTGTCTATTAGTGTGCGTCACCCCCTCTTCATGCGCCATTTATGCAGCAGGCTTTTGCCCCTCTTCCACTTGATGCATGTAGCATGCTAATACATATCCTAACATCCCCGTGGTGGGGAGTTTCTCTTCTTGCAGATGGGTGACGACAGCCAAGGATCAATATGCTCCGTACTCATGTGGGCGACGGATACTACATAGTGGCCATCAAAAGTGTTGAGGGGGAATTTTGAAACCGACTGGTCGGTTTTACAACCACCAGTTTGCTTCCATGGTGGCCGATTTGGAATCCATGAGGCTTGGCCGCTGCGAGTTTGTTTGTTCTGTTCGAGGAGTCGTAGGGGGCCATTCCCTGGAGGGCAACTCGTGCACGAGCAGGTTGATTACTCACAGAGTAACCGATAACTAGTTATAATAGCCAAAAGTGGGACCATCGAAGAGTGGTGTGCAACCTGAGCTGAGCGTAAGAATCAATAATAATAAGATCAACGTCATTGTCACTTCACAAGTACAAGGCCCAGACCTCTGCACCAAGGAAATGGAATGCATGCGCGCACATAAACAGCGGCAGAGAGATGTTTGTAACACAGGAAGCCTGGATTATGCCCGCGAGGAACGCCAACGAGCTAGCTGGGGCTGGGGCCGAATGTGCCAGCCAACACAATGGTCCAGCATACATCCTGCGCGGGTTACAGGGATGAATAGCCACAGGATTCCGTTTCTACCGAAGATCATTGTCTCAGAGAACAGTCGTAACGGGGTTGCCATGATTTGATCCGACCTGGTGCTCATCAGGCGTGATTTGCCCAAGTGGTGACTAGGATGCTGAGAAAGAAAAGCGTTCATTCCCCTCAAGGCTTTTGAGGTTTGACCAATTCCTGATTTTTGCCAAAGTACAATTGTAGCACACGTTACTACCGAGAAAATATGCTCAAACGTTCGTCCAGAGCCCTCAATCCTCTCTCAAAACCGAGGTCTCGGCCGCAAACCACGCTGCTATCTACAACTACAGCCACGAGAGTCGCAGAGCTTGCTACTCGCATCCAGCAAGGTACCTCAAGGATTGATGAATATCTGCAGAAGAAGCACCTACCAGCGCCAAGCTTCGACGAGGATGGCCCAGTGGAGCTGGGTCTCACCGGCGACTTAGCTACCACGCGGATTGAAGTTATTGATGCTAGTCTTGAATTGCACCAGCTACTTCTGGGCCCATCCTCATGCCTTCGCCCTACGGTGTGTATTCCAGACAGACTATCTCACCTCAAACCTCTTAACGTCGCTCTCAGTGTAATGGGGTTGCCCTTCAGGCGATCTACAAATACAACATCGCGGCCAGGGTACCCAGACACGGTGACATCTCGTTTGTCGAATTGGCGGAACAAACTGGCCTGAGCGAGACCAATATTCGTCGCATGCTACGTTATGCGATGACATTCCACCGGGTGTTCCAGGAGCCACGAAGGGGATATGTTGCCCACACTGCCGTCTCCCGACGACTCGTCGATGACCCGCATGCCATGGCAGGACTAGGCTACATGTTCGATGAGGTCTGGCAGGGATTCGCTCATGTATAAACCCCCCACCCTCTGTGCCTATTGTGGCATCTCGACTGACCCCTTAGACCATTCCCGCCCTCGAGGAGTTTCACAGTGACGAGCCCAACAAAACGGTGGGTTGTGCCTTCGTATTCGGACCCCAGGTCAAACTAAAACGGCTGACCATTCTCAGGGCTGGGCCCACTACCACAGAACCGACAAGCCTGCTTGGGAATACTACGCTGAGCATCCCGATATGGCGCGTCGGTTTGCCAGTGCCATGTCTAGCTTTGCCAATGGCCATGGCAATTCTCCCTCGTTTTTGGTGCAAGGCTACCCGTGGGATGAGGTCGGCAATGGAAGGGTAGTCGATGTTGGCGGATCCAAGGGCAAAATCAGCATGCTACTGGCGCAGCAATATCCAGACTTGAAGTGCACCGTCCAGGATCTCCCTGAAATGATTGCGGATGCGGCAGAGAAACTTCCATCTGACCTCCAAGGACGCATCGATTTCCAGGCTTACGACTTCTTCACGCCACAGACAAAACAGGCGGATCTGTACCTCTTTCGCAATATTTTCCACAACTGGTCAGACTCTCACGCGGTGAAAATTCTAAAGGCCTTGACGAATGCTTTGCAGCCAGGTGCAAAGATTGTCATAAACGAATATCTTCTGCCTGAGCCTGGAACGATGGCCCCGATGACAGAAAGAACTGTTCGGTGAGTGCTTTCATCGCGTAAGAAGTGAGCGAATCCCAGCTAACCAGCCGCAGTGAGATGGACATGGTAATGCTGACTCTGTTTAATGCGCGAGAACGGGAGGAAGCGGACTGGGTTAGTTTGATCGAAGGAGCTGACTCGCGCTTCAAAGACATCAAAATCTGGACCCCGGACGGTGCAACGATGGCGATCATAGAGATGACCTGGTCCGGGTAATTAGTAACACACTCAGGCCGAATCACAATTGGACGCCATGGTACACTAGCCCGCGGCAATACAATCAGAAAGCGTACAGAGTATGACTCGAATCCAAGTAGCTGTTAGAACCCGTGGTTTTGAAAGGACCAAAATGCAGTACACCACCAAAGTCAAGGGGCAATGCACAGCTGTGAAACCTGGCCTCCAACAATTTCGACCCATCATGCGGCCATTCGTCATAGCCCGGGGCCATTAGTCCGTACTTGAATTACAATCTCATATGCCTCCATTACTGCTGCTACGAAAGGAAGGTTAGCTCGATAATGCGCAAATAGAACATAGACGGGTTTAAAATGTTTCACATTAGCCCCCTAACGGCGGGGCTCACGGAAGCCTACTAAATGGGAATAATGCATGTATACCTGCATGTTTGCCTGCTTGCAAAAAGCAACCCAAAAATGAGAATCAAGGAAGCAGAATCCTTGTGTGACCACGTCAGCAACGCAAGGTAGCTAGCCAGTATTAAAATCACCGGGGTTATGGTGGTCATAAGGCGGGATACGCAGCATCTCGTTGGATGCCGTTTATGCTGTACTACTGCAGCAGCCGATCAGTCGCCCGGTTTAACCCTCCTGTTACGCTGATCACTAGGTAGCTTGACACCTTTGTGATAAACCTGGCCCCCTCCTTCATATGCGAGATTCCGACGTATTCCCAAGGTTGCATTTAGTGATCAGTAGGTAGAGTATCCAGATGATGGCAGTATATCAACCTACAGAGATCCTAAGCGTATACGGCGTGTCTTGAACACAATCAAAGCGATTGCCTCTTACTTTTCTAAGAGCCGTCACGTAAGGAGATGACAAGGGATTGACCGACATTAACCCTTGACCGAATAGCAAATATTTTTGCTTACTTTTCAAGTCGCCTGTGTTTTCCGCTCATAGAAATGACGTACGTCAACGAGGGAAGTGTGATGGGCGTTGGGATTCTATTCGTGATTCTGGGGACCACAGCAGTAGCGACGCGAATATTTGTTCGGCATAAAACCAGCTCGCTCGCTTGGGATGATTGGTTCTGTCTAATTGCGTGGGTGAGTGAATGGGCTATGTCAGTCCTACAGGCCTTGAGGTGCTAATTGAATTTCGACCAGGTTCTTGTGATGGGGGAATGTGGAATCATGATCGCAGGCATGACTTTCCTAACAGCAATTGCCTTACATAGGAGTAGTCCTGTACTAATATCCAGCTTCTATTGACAGGGTCCGCAACGCACACAGTCGGTGCTCACTCCCCACCAGGCCTGGGAATGAACATTCTGTATTATGAAGGATGGGATCAAATGCTTTTGGAAAGAGTATGTACCCCTTCCCCAGTCCTTCATAGCATGTACTAATGACCATTCGTCTGTAGTTCGAATATCCATTTGATGCCATCCAGGTCGTTGCTCTTTCCTGTCTTAAATTATCAGTCCTTCTTTTTTACCGGCGTATTTTCGTTGGCCGCATTTTCGAAATCACTAGTGCAATTCTAATATCGATCGTCGCCATCTGGGGAGTAACGTTTTTCGTTCTCCTATTTGCCCATTGTGGCACTCACTTCTTGGCCCAATTTCAATCACTGGAGGCACTGAGAACACAGTGCCTCGACACGTTTGCGATCTTCATCGGCCTCGCAGCGTCGGATGTTGTGGTGGATTTGATTATTCTGGCCATCCCTATACCCATGGTAGGTGTTACATGCAAGGATCGAAGATACATAAACTGACGTTATAGATCTTGTCGTTGCATATGCCTCTCAAGAAGCGAATTGGTATTCTAGCCGTGTTTCTAGTCGGCATGATGTACGTGCCGTTTTCTGGCTGGTTTAAAAGAAGAGGTTGTATAACGCATGTTTAATACAGAGCGACGTCATGCGGAATTGCCCGAATGTCTTTATTCATCGAAATTCTGGGTCCCAAACGTGAGCCTTCCTTAGCTATGTGAACTTATCTGCAACTACGTACTAAATCTCCTGCAGTTTTCTCTAAATCGACAGTTGGCGGCGTTCCATCGGATGATGATATCGGTAGGCCTCAACCAATTACCCTCTGTTGAGTAGGCTCTTCTGCTGACATATTTCCCAGGAATCGTCAGTATCCTAATGTACTGGGGATTCCTCGAAATGGGAGTCGCCACAATCGGCATTTGTCTCCCTATTATGTATCGTCTCTTGCGAGACTTCTTCTCGTGGAATATACTCGAGAGTCTCAAGTCGTTGAAATCGTCCAGTACTCGACGGACATTTGGTGGGCGCAACAATTCTCATGATCACAGTGAGCCCGAGTCTTCGGAGATGACACGATTTGCACACGAACCTCTCCCGGGAGAAGAGGAGTGCAGCGCGAACAGCAGGTATGAAGTACATGTTAAGGCCAAGAGTGATCGATCTTCTGGCAAGAATGCACCACAACACAGGGAAGTCTGGGAACACGCCAGAATTACACAGGCCTCTGAGATGGTTTGATCTGAAAGACTCCAGCATATAAGAGTCCTGATGCATGCTGATAGTACTTGATCAAGGTCAATTATCCGTACAAGAATGGCCCACTGGAGAAAAACTGCTAACATGACATTATAGTATGTGGAGACTGTTGACAAATAATATTTGTTATATCCTTACTGATAGCCAGACAAATGCCCTATCTACAGGGAACAGTGGAAACGCTAGCAGGTCTAGTCTATATCTCAATGCAGGCCTTTCTTCGTTCTCGTCTGAGCCAAGAACGTGCATTCAGTACCTTTGAACCGCCCGCAAGGCTGGACTGATGAAAATGGGGCTGTGCTATATGTCTGTTATCCCAACGATCTTTGCGATTGGTTGCTCATAATGCCTTGGGCCCAACCCAAGCCAGGTCGAGGCATTTCTTTGTCTCTCGGTTTCCCTCAGACAATACATTTATATTGTACAGAATCCCATTCTCCTCCCATCTCTCCAGCGATCTTTCATCCAACAAACACCCCATTCACCAGAAACCAATCTTAATCCAACCAGATCACCATGGCTGCTCCAGTTGGAGTTCATTTTATGGGATCCATCCCTTTAGCCTCCGCCGACCAGGTTTTTCGCGAGATTACTAGCGCCCTGCCGAATCGCCTCTACACAATTCCCGACGGTGAAACTGGTATTCGCTTAAACTTCATCGACTGGGAACTGCTGCGCTTTCCTAAAGAGACCTGGCGTCCATATTTAATGGGAAGTAAAGAACTCCCAAAAGATCACCCGGGCTTCACTGCGGAGTCCGTAGAGCCCACTCAATACGACCGTGTGGCGCTAGAGTCGTACAAACGGTTCTTGCAGCTTCGAGATCAGGGCATCATTCCACCAGGTGTTAGGTTCCAAATCTCCCTGCCCACGCCCTTAGCCGCCATCCAAGGTCACTTACGTCCTGAGTTTAATACGGAGTTTGAACCGTTCTACGAGCGCCGTATCCTTGATGCCCTGAGCAACATTGCAGTCGGAATCCCGGCTCACGACCTCGCTATACAATGGGACCTACCATTCGAGACACTCGACCTTGAATGGGACCGCGGCCGACTCCCTCCTGAATATGTCTTTACACCGCAATTTTCTCCTGTTTTACAAGGCGTGGTGGACCGGATTGGACGTCTTTGCGCGCATGTCCCGCCTGACGCCTTGCTTGGGTTCCATATCTGCTACGGAAACCTCGGCGGCAATCATCTCGTTGAGCCCGAAAATCTAGGACTGGCAGTGGACTTTGCAAACGCGATCGCAGCGAAGATTCACCCGCGCACAGCGGACTGGGTGCATATGCCTGTTCCGAAGAGGAGGGAGGACGGTGAGTTCTTTGCGCCGTTGAGGGGATTGACGATGCGTGAGAAGGATACACGGCTTATCTTGGGCTTGGTGCACTTTGAGGACGAAGACGGGACTCGTCGCAGGATTCGTGCTGCTCAAGAGGCTACTGGAAGGCAGTTCAGCGTCGCGACAATTTGCGGATTGGGTAGGCTGGCTGCGGATCAGTTGGGTAGTATCCTGGAGATTTCAAGGAAGGTCACAGAGCCTGTTACGGCGTGAGAGACACTCTCTTCTGCTGATGTGTCATGTTTAATAGCATCTTTTTCGAGGCGTGGATAATGCGTATCAAGATGTAGCAACAATGAATAGAAGAAGGCGAATTTGAGATATTGTCGTTGGGTGGTTTGTTACCGCCCAGGAACGAGGGGGTTTGATACACAAGAGACTCTAGATCAATCGTTTGCTGGGGGAGACGATGATCTTCAGTCCCCGGATCCAGAGAGGAGTCCCAGGTATCAAGGCTGTTCTGGAGAACCTGGCGGTACTAAGCATCATTTTGGCGCACGGCATCGCCCATCAACACGAGTCCAGATGGGATGGTCTACATTAGACATACATTCATGAGAGAAGGGTTTTGGTAGCAAATGAAATGAGGCAGAAGCAGAAGCAGAAGACGAAGGTAAATATTTCGATACTTCACAACCAACGTTGAGGATAAGATAACGCGACCTGTAGATACCTAACGGGTAGATAAGATAAGCCCCGCTGATCCAGATCCGGCGGGCCGCGGCAAGTCTTGCCGATAGTAGATAATAATAATCACCAGTGTTCAAAGCAATAAAACGAAAAATAATATAGACAAATACAGGTGGTATATTTCAAAATCAGATACGATGCTCTGACCTCTGACAGACACGAGATTGACGTCATCTGATGCAAGCTGGATTATTAATTCAGGAGAAGCACGCCATAGGCTTACAAATGCAATTGCGTCTACGGGGCATAGCTACATAAATACGGCCAACCCAATTTCCAAAGCTCTTACTGTAAATCATAGCAAAGTAGCTAATATAAAGCAATTAAGGATGGCCTCCTCCCAGCCCAATATCCCCCGCGGTCCAACCTCAACATCTCTCGTTTTCTATGCTCCGCCTTCGGATAACTCGCAGCCCTTCCACTATGTCGAGACCCCCCCTCCAGGGTTACCCCGACGTAACTACAACGAGGAGACGCACCGCGTACAACTAACCGATCTACGTGATCAAGATCTGTCCAACTACACGCTCTCCACGGCCGCGTTCGAAATCCTCCAAGATGTCCCGACCCAGACGACCCGCGAGACCTTCAACGACGACGACCTCGTCAAGCAGATCTACTACCCGGAGGTAACCTCCCTGCTCAAGAACCACCTCCCCAAACAGCCCGGCGGAGCCGACATCAAAGCCGTCATTCTCTTCGACCACACCATTCGACTCTCGTCTCCGGACGCTCCCCGAGCCCCAGTTCTGCGCGCCCACGTCGACCAAACGCGCTACGCTGCTTCGGAGCGTGTCAAGCTGCACGTCACAGACCCCGAACTCCGGGATGCAGCGCTTACGGGCAAGCTGCGTCATCGAATCATCAACGTCTGGCGGCCGTTGAACGGGCCGGTGGAGTCGAGCCCGTTGGCGTTTGCGCATGCGAAATCGGTCGATCCGGAAACGGATCTGGTACCGGTGCAGCATCGGTATCCGCACCGGATTGGTGAGACGATGGGGGTGCGCTTCAATGAGGGCCAGCGCTGGATGTATTTGTCTGGGATGACGGGCGACGAGAGGCTTCTGCTGCAGTGCTCGGATAGCTTTGCGGCAGAGGGCGGCAGGGTTGTTGTGCCGCATAGTGCGTTTTGGGATGAGAGGACCCCGGAGGGGGCTAAAGGAAGAGAAAGTATTGAGGTGAGGGCGTTGGTGTTGGGGTGACAGACGAGCTTGGAATGGGAGTTTTGGTTGCGAACGGGTGTTTATATGTCATTTTACACGATATACTACGATAATCAAATATCATGAGCTACGAACTCGGGAAAGGCCGGCCCGTCACAGCTCGGTTGAGAAACGAAGCACCGTAGCGCAGTTTCATTTCTACGAACAGTGCCCGGTTGCGAAGTATCTTTGTGAGTCCAAGGTGTGCTCCTTATGAGTCAGTTCGTTCATCAATGAGACCACGAGTTTAATTAAATATGCGACTTAGGAAACTATGAAGAGACAGGCTGGCAGCCGAAATTGAGTATTCACTTCAAGTATGTTTTCCTGCTCATTGAGCTATCCACCTTGTAGCCAGTACTTGTGATCTTCTCCAGCGCTACAAACATGATTAGATAACTGCACGCTCCGTCAGAGGACGGCCTTCCATGATTCTCTTATATGAAAGCACACTCAAGTCAAGAGTCTGGAACTTTCTATGCGCGATCAATTCAGCAATACCGCGTCCGCAGGCCGGAGCCTGTTGACTGCCATGGCCAGAAAAGCCCACACAGAAGAGCAGATTACTAACGTCACTATGCGGGCCAATAATGGCATTGTGGTCAAACGTGTTGAACTCATAGTGGCCTATCCAGGAGGCCGTCACCCGTGCATTGGCAAATGCGGGAACCCGTCGAGAAATGACCGGCAAAATCTTTTCTTCCCACACATTCTCTGCGAAGCGGAAATCGTTCACATCCACCGCGATGTCCGGACCGATAGGCGGACAGCCGACCAGGTAGCTCTTGGCACCGTATGAGCGGAGATGGATTCCTGACGGATCGATCGTCAGAGGCAAGTCTTGAGGGAGTGGATCGTCAACCTCGAAGATGTAGGTGTACCGCCGTCTAGCCTCGACCGGAAGATCGATTCCCGCTAGTCGAGAGACCGTCGCAGCGCGAGTTCCTGCGGCATTAACCAGCGTGCCGACTGTGATTCGTTGCCCGCTTTGCAGTTCAATGCTCTGCACTGTATTTCCCTCCAGGCATATATCAACGACCTCATTGCTGATATACTCGACGCTGTTCCCACGTGCGGTTTTGCGTAACCATTGGACCATCCCGAAGGCATTGAAGGCGCCCTCATCAACAACATTCAGACTACCGGAGTCAATATCATCCGTGAAAAAGAAGGGGTATTTCGCGTCGATTTCGGCTCTTGACAATATCTGCGTGCCTGCTCCACAGCGAGCCTGCAGTTCTTGGTCCTTCTCCAACACTTCCGAGAATCTCTCCGAATCCGATAAATAGAGGTATCCGAAATTGCGAATCGGCCTATCTGGCACGCACTCGTCTGGTGGAAATTCGTGGCCGAAACACTTGACGAATTCAGCAGCATATTGAGCAATACTAATATTGATGGCCGTTGCAAATTGTTGTCGCATGCAGTTGTTACTCGCTTTGGTGGCGGAATATTGTAGTGATGGATCCCGTTCAATAACAAGCACTGAACCCTGGGCTCCTATACCGGACCAGCTTAACCACGTGACTTAACGTATCCCTAAATACCCTAAAACAGTCCCTAAAGAGTAAAGACCCTAAAGACCCTGATCGAGCGGAGCCAAGCAGATCACGTGGAACCTCCCCGCTGACCTTGTCTTGCTTTCTCTAACTTGGCATTAATATTCACCTCATCCAGCCCTACTAGCCCTACTGTGTGTCTCCAGTCTCCAGTCTCTAGTCTCCAGTCTCCACGTGGAATGGGACCGTCCCCACTCTCTTATCCATCATGGTCTACTGCGGTCGTCCCTCAACCAGTTGTAACAATTGTCGCGCCAAGAAGAGAAGAGTAAGTCATTACTGTTGGCGTCGCTTGGCAACAGATAGAAAATCATACGGGAAACAAAGTAAATAACACACTTGGCTTACATTGAACCTCTAAAAAAAGTGCGATAAAGCCGTCCCAGAGTGCGGCCAATGTCGTCGCACGGGTCAGAAATGCCACGGGTACCGAGATCCCTCCAGCCTCATCTTTCGCGATGAGAGCACTCACGTCATCAACCGCGCCCGCTCAGAAGTCTCCAAGAGGACTTCACGGCAGGCACATGTACAGAACCAACAACAATCCAGCCCCCCCTCCGACGTCGTCGACGAGACCATGCTGGGCATGAGCGACGTCGATGTTAGAGCCGGGATCTTCATGCCGGAGTTGATGAGCCCTTTCCATCTGGACGAGACTGGGCTCTTCTCCCTCCACCAGGACGCCTCGCCCAGCGCCATGCTGATTCCTGCCTCCGTGTCCGACGATGTGGCTCTCGACCAGCTCCCTGCCACCAGCAGTCAGCCCGAGGCCATAGCGCGCCCCTTCTCCTTGCCTCTCGCCATCATCGGCCTCGATTTCTTCCTCTCTCACTACGTCGTTCGGCAGTCCGGTCCCTCCTCCGGCTTCTTCGACTATGTTCCGGCCATGCTGGCGCAAGACGACGGCGGCAACGACATGCTTGAGAGTGCCATTCTGGCTGTCGGCTTCAGTGGGCTCGGCCGCACCACTAGCCAGGCCGACCTGCTGACCCGGTCCATGATGATGTACACCCGCACCGTGGAGCGTGTCAATCTCGCCCTTGCCGACCCCCAGGCCGCCCGTCGCGACAGTACCATCGTCTCCGTCCTCGTCCTCGCCCTCTACGAGTTCGGCAGGGCCTCTATCGACGGCTGGAAGCACCACGCGGAGGGTGCCACTTCGCTCCTCCACCTGCGTGGCCGCTCCCAGTTCTCCACCTCGACCGGCCTGCAGATCTTCAAGGATGTCTTCTTCCAGATCCTCACCAACTGCCTGCGCTCTGGCTCCTCCATGCCCTCGAGCCTACGCATGCTGCGCATCGAGGCCGCCAACGCCATCGGCGTTTCGGATCCCTACTGGGTCGCCTGCAGCGGCCTGATCGAGCTTCTGGATCTCTACCAGCACATTTCCCCAGGCGGCTACTCGTTCTTGCCCATCTCTTCCGGCGCCTCCTCCTCCGGTCTCGCCACCCCTTCCGATTCCTCCAACCCCCCCTCTACTGCATCCGGTTCTTCGCCCGCCTCTACCTCCACGCTCCCCGGCCCTCTCAAGCATGCCAATCTCTCCATTGAGCACCTCGAGCGCTACCTCTCACAGGCATTCGAGATTGACTACCGCCTCGAGAGCACCTTCTCCAAGTGCCCTTCCGACTGGCAGTTCACCGCCAAATCCAACTCGTCCAGCAACGGCTACGAGTCGGATCGTAGCCGGCGCGACGTCAACCACATCTACCACGATGTCTGGATCGCCTCCATCTGGAACAGCATGCGCGTCTGCCGCATCCTCGCTAACCACGCCATCAGCCACCTCCTCCTCCGCGGCGCTAACGCCGATAGCAACTGGTTCTTCGCCAACAACTACGCCGACCGTCTGCACCAAGCTACGCAGACCATCGTCAGCCTGCGCGACGAGATACTCGCTTCCGTGCCCCAGCTCATGGGCCACGCCACTTCCCCAGCGCAGGCGCAGCAGCACGAGCGCTCCAAGAACAACGTCGGCTCGGCCATCGGCGGCTACTTTGCCTGCTGGGCTCTCCTCACTGTGGGCTGCATGCATAACCTCGGCCACGAGACCCGTGCGTGGACTGCCGCCCAGTTGCGCACAATCAGCCGCCAAGCAGGTCTTGCGCAGGCAGATGATTTCGCCCACTTTGTTGAATCAAGCAACCTCCGTCCACCATTGAGTGGATAGTATGGAAGCATCATTCGATTGTAGATATTTTACACAGCGATAAAATGCATATATAGAGAAACATACACCGTACATATAGGATTGCACAAGTATATATATCCTTTCACAAATTAAGGGTTAAACCAAAATGCCCCCTGTAGAACAGTTTTTCAAGGGTTTGTACAATTATCCAAGTCTCACAAGTCGTAGTCTCGCTTATTGGGAGGATCTTTGGTTAGATAGCATCCCTGCATGAGTACCTACAGAAAGGAAAAGACGAACTAAAAAAATACCACGCAGGTGGGGTCCAAAAGCGTCAGTTACCGAGGCGGCATAGGTTACCAAATTCAGCCACGCCTCCGGAAGGATCTAGCACAGTAGATCCGTACAGTATAAGCGCTGCTGACTACGGAGTACCGGGTGGAAGATCGACTCCTGTGGGATTCACTACTCTGTAACAATGGCTAAACTAAGCTAAGTGACCATGAAGCATGAAACGGAAGGGACATTGTCTGGGCGTTTTGAGCATCATCCCCAACAGCGTTGTCTATGCTAATGATGCATTTTATGGTTGCTCTGTTTACATATACTGAAAACCGCGTATATAAAGCGAATGAAAACGTGGAGTGACAATATATGCCTCTCGATACCAACCTCAATGTCCGGGTCTAGTACACGTAATTAGCGTTGTCTTGCATCATCAAGAGCAGATAGACTATACTAGTACGGGGTAGAGGCCATGACCTTGACCATTGAGGGTCCATTTGTGTCTGATTTTGGTATTTAGTCTATCGCACAAGATTGCTTAACATTCAGATTGATGTAAAAAATCAAGAAATCCACCGCATAGCATCGCTATTCTATGTAAACTGCCAGAAAGACATGTGAGTGTGCATTATAATGAATGAAAGTTTAGTACGCCGGAGGTGATATCGTCTCCGTCATGACACTGTGACCACCTTCTTCCGCCAGCGTCGATGAAGCGGCAGCAAGAGTGGCTTCTGAAGGCAGGTTGACAACCGTCAGGTATAAAATGTTCTGCAAAAGACCACGGTCAGTCAAAAAAAAAAGACAAGAAAACAACACCACCTCCAAGGCAGCAGGAAGTAGACTTACGCTCTTGATGGATCGTTTACCGCCTTCCAGCTCCCTTCTCCTCCTGCGAAACTCATCCAGACGAGGCTCGTAGTCCTTCTCCAACCGCCTCAACTCTCGATCTGTCTCGGATTGACTGCGTCGGTCGTTCCAGATGCGCTCCCTCCGGTCGTTATACTCGTCAAGGACTCTCCTCTCCTCGTCATCAATCCTGCCGGCCTTTTTCTGCGCACGTTGCTCCGGGGTAGGACTCAACACGCCGCCGGAAAGTAGCCCAATAAGACCTCCGTTGACGGCCGGATGATTGGGGTCAAGGTACCGGTTGCTGAAGCCACGACCAGCCGGCCCGCTCAGCACGTCGTGGCCGTTCTCGGCGGTGTACGTTGCGCGAGCGCGACGGTCGAGATAGTCGTTGAAGTTGTCAAAGGCCTTCTTGGCCTTGTCCTTGGCCGAAGTTTTGCCTCCGACGGGGACGACACCCCTCTTGGAGCCTGGTGACTCAGACGGAGAATCGGACAAGGACTTCTTGTGTCGGTGGTGGTTGTCCATGTAGACAAGTGGTGCCACGGCTCTTGGCAGACTGCCAGGTCCCTGAGACTCGCCGGAAACGTGGTCACGCATCCATGCCCTGCCGCCGCCATTGCTCGAGCCATTGACAGCCAGTGAGGCGAGCTGCTTGAGACGGTTGGGATTCTTGGGCCCCTTGAGCTCAGGCTCATATTTCATAATCATGCAGAACAGACCGTGAGGGGCAAACAACTCGCGGTTGTACTTGTCCATGACGTTGTTGGTTCTAAGCCGGGGGCTGATCAGCATCGTGGCTTGAGACGAGAGAGTTGTCCTGTTTGCACTTACTTTCCTCTGACGTAGCCCTTGTTGGCTGCCCAGGCGCCCGCTTGCACCGCTGCGGCGACGCCCATGACGATGATCTCGGGAGTAAACCCCACGCCAAAAGAGACGACTTGCACGCCGGCGAGGTATTTGTTGCCCTCCAAGGCCGTGTTAGTCTCGTCAATGAAGCGCAGGAATGACGCTTGGTCGATGCCGCATGACTCCAGAGATGGCGTATAGGCGGCCATGAAGCCTCGCTCCTGAGACCCTGGGCGCCGCTGCGGGATCACGATGGGCAGAGGAAGTAGCCCTCCCATGGTGGTCATCCCATGTGAGTCGTACCTGGGCTCTGGGGTGGGCTGCCCTCCAAACATGGGATTGGGACCGGGCTGAAGCTGCCCGTAAGGTGTTTGTTCATTGTAAGGCTCGCCATACTGAGGTTGACCATATTGGGGTTGGCCATATTGTGGCTGTCCGTACCGACGTTGTCCCATTGGAGGGGCCCCGTACTGAGGATTTCCAGGTGGAGGGTGGCCGTACTGGGCTTGGTCGTAAGGAGGCGGGTAGCTAGGGTTGTTGTATTGTGATTGTGGGTGCATGCGATTTTGCCTATATATGGGCAGCTTCTCGAACTGCGCGTACATAATGTTGGAGCTGATCCGCCTTGCTGGAGAATCGCGACACACCAGTCAGTACTCGATTGACCCTGGCGTCAGATCCTAACGGCGCCTAGTAGTACGTCTGGAACTCTGGGAATGGCTTATAGTGGACCCCCAATCCTAGTCGATACCGCTGCTGCTAGCAATGCGAAGTAGGGAGGAAATATGTTTAGTCTGGCGAGGAGGTTGTGACCAGGGGACCGCGGGAGTGCAAAGATGAAATAGAGATAAAAGAGAGTTGTTGATGATGACCAAGGGAGGGAAAATCGGATTTAAGACAAAAGGAAATGATCCCTTCCGGTCGGGGTGGCAGTACATCTTTAGGATATGGTCGTTGGGTATACGAAAATAAAAATAAAAATAAAAGGGAAAATAAAATAGAATAGAAATAGAAACAGAGCCTTAAGCATCAAGCATACCCCATTAAGCTCCTTTTGCCGGACTTCGAGCTAGTCCCGTTTCGGTACTATTCTCCGACTAGAAACACGTGCCATGTAACAACCCTAGTGTCGACAGCCAGGGGCCTCTTCAAGGCGACATCTAGCCAGAAACACGGCTGACTACGTGATGGCTTTCCGTCTATATAAAAGACAACAAAACGGGGTATCTGCTTTGTGGGAATGAACATGATTTGAGTATCCATCATCTCAGCCTTGAATCGCCCTGGCCTTATCATTCGTTACACATTTAGTCGGCTTTTGTTTTCCTTTCACCACCAAAAAAACAAAAGACCAATCTATCACAATGACCGAGACCGAGCAGCGTCAGCTCGAGGTAAGCCAGCCTGCCGAGCTGCTCTGCGACAAACCCCGGCCAGGCATCTCCTCTGGGAAGGCACAGGTCCACCACTTCGCCCTCGATGACCAGCTTTACCAGGAGCCCCAGGTATTCTGCCAGCCACACTAGACATTAATATGAGAGATAGGGCATTTTTGGTCTTGATGTGCTCGATAACACCGCTATTTGATTCTCATCTGAATGTAATCAAGTACATTCGGCCACAGGGTATGGAGAACAGGGCTTCCCGTCCGCTCAGCCGTACTTAAGCCATACGCCGGCTGGTTAGTAGTTGGGTGGGTGACCACCAGCGAATCCCAGCTGCTGAATGTTTTTCTTTTTCTTTTGCGCTATTTCGACAATATCTTCTACCCCAAGGGGAAGATCGATGTCGTCGACGCCAGCAGGCTCCCGGAAGTAGACCAGCCACGGCTACCCTATCTTAATGGAGCTTTGGCCCGGACGCAACAGTGAGGACGAGAAGCTCCGCCTATACTGCACGTACACCAACCGCTGGCCGGGCTACGAGTTCATGACCCAGGAGTGGGTCCAGGGCTTGCTGCTGACCCTAAACTACGCGCTCGATCAGATCTTGCACAACCCTGATGGAGAGGTTGACCCTGTGAGATTTGTCAAGGCAAGACAACAGTAGATGTTTATAATGAGTGGTGAACTGGAATGATTCTATCCCTTTAAAAACCAATCTGCTATTTATGCTAGGGAATCTGATCAGATCCTAGATGATCTACTACCTACACTAGTTACTAGGTAGTGGAGACACCCAGGGTAAGGTTCTCAGAAGATCTTATATATCTGATAGATATTCCTTCCGAGCTAGCAAATTATGCTGCATTCAGTGTTCAGTTCCCCCTATCTTGGATGCTAGTGTCCCGATCAATTGGGTATCATCTATAGCTTCTAAGCCCTTTGGCGATAATTCTCGCTGCAGAGAGATATGGGAATATTAGAATAAAATCCGTGTCAATCTCTCCGTCTTAAAAGAAAAAGAGAAAATAAAAATAAAACAGAGACTTGAACATCTACTCATTTCGAGTGATGTGAGACGCAATCTCCGTCGCGAGTCGCGAGACCGCAAACCTGTCTGCCTTCTCATTGAGGGCATCACTCCGCTGGGCCCTTTGTTTCTCTTTCTTTGTCCTTCTTCTCTTCTCCTCTTTCTTAGAGGCGTACTCCCGCTGCAGCTGGGCTGCGATGGCATTCGCCATGACTAGCTACTATCAGGCCCTACACATTCGAACTAAGTATGGAGAGAACTTACTATAAGGAGCAGGCTAAGACTCCATCATTAAATCTGATCTCTCCTGATTAAGCCCAAGGATAACTTATAGAAAGCACCGGGGCAGACAGTTGCTAGACTAACATCAGATTTAATATATTCCAACGGAGCCCCGAAGGAACATAGCAGCTCATCGCTGGTGGCGGTTACCTATAATTTTTATTAGAGCCTAATATATGTAAACAGATAAGTAGGGAGCCTACCGCCAGGGCCGGGAGAGGTGCGGTGTTATCTAGATTAGATCCCGATATGTTCTAACCAAGTTCCTTTTGAACTTAAACTGGCCGGTAAAGGATAAGGGCGCTACTATTATCAGATCCCGTACAGTCCAGTCAAGTCTCTGGTGAACTCACCTATGCGAGGGCGGTGGTAGCCCCCTTGCGAATGTTGCATCTTGTATCTTCCAGCCGAGTGACTAAGAAAATCACGGCAGGCAGCAGCGTCGGAGGCGGCTGCGGCATCTAAAGAAAAGAAGCTGGTTATACCTAAATTCATTCCTATCGAGTGACTAGGGAGCGTTACTTGCGGTAAGAGCTACCGCGTTTAACAACGCAATAGCTGCATCGGCCCATGTGTTCTAGTTTTTCCAAACCAAGTATCAGTAGGTAGATCGTATAAGCTGCTATTATATGGCTTGGTAGGGGTAAATCTACTCATTATTACCGAGGATATACTCATATTGCTCCTGAAAGGGCCACAGAGCCTATATACATCTCTCCTCCGAAGGGCGTTGCGGCGTTTGGGTGGCTAAGCCATCGACTTCAACTTCAAGAGGTGTGAAGAAGGAAAGGGAAGATGAGGAAGAAGGTGATAAGAGAAAGAGAAAGGCTTTTTGGAGTAGGTTGCTGAGAGTGAATTCGTCATATTCACTATGTGATGGATCTGATATTCACCATTCTGACTCATCTTCCCACCACAGTTACAAGCTCAGCGGTGTAGCAAAAGATATTAGAAGTACGGCGGATCCCCTTTTAAATTATTAGCAGTCCATCTGGGTAAGCTTTCCCTACAGCTGAAATTGCCTTTCATTCGGTAGGCTCCCTAATTCTTAAGGCTGCTAACAGGGCCGGGGAAAACCGTACAAGAGAGATATAAGATAACCAAAAGGAAGCGGAGAACAATATGAAACCAAAAAGACTTATAGCTTTGAATAGTAGAAGGAACTAATCTTTTAGCAAAAGACCTAATCCATCAGCATGTTTATCACTGCTGGATATTACAAGCATATAGGATCGATCTCCTGTTATGTCACTTCCCAGTGTAATTCTAGACAACTACCTACTACTTACTTGTATGAGAATTAGATAAATATTAGGACATTAACCGTTTTCTTATATGGCCTCTTTAGCAATAACGTCACGTAAACATATCGAGCATATTAAGACTCGGCTTCATGGGGTTCTTGCCTTAAGATATCGCAAAGGATCGGTTAGCAAAACGGGGATTATCATGCCTATAATACAACAAAGCTATCTTTTATACTATAATTCGGCGCTATGTAAAGTACGGTCATAGGGACTTCGCGGCTGCCAACATCTACAAACATCTAGGCAAGAGAAGCAGCTACGGCAGATAGCCTTCTAGAGTATCCCTTCGGCAGTTCTGTAAACGTCAAGCAGCTGGACAACTACGAGGCCGTTGAGCTTGCTCGGCTGCATGCAAACATTGAACATGACATATGTGTCTTGTGCTAGCAGAAGGACCCGCTGTGACAGTAGCAATAGATGGAAAAGACAAGTGTAGACACAGAGGAAGACGAGAGAGATAGCCTGAGCGTTCCTATGGCAATCGTTCAATTTCCATCATATGTAACTTTTCTCAGACAACATACAATGTAGAACATAGACAAATCTCACCTTCTGACATCGTGTACCACAAATTTGATTAACAACCAGATATCGAACTCAAACATCGACAATACACACCACACCGTACAATTTCGCTGAAGAGAGGAAAAGAAACATGGAAAAATAAGAAAATAGGCAAATTGTCCACACGTGACAAGTTTAGGGAAGTAAGTTAAGCGGACTTCTTCTTGCGGCCACGCTTGGGCTTCTCCTCCGCATCAGGCTCAGGCTCAGGCTCAGCCTGAGCTTCAGCATCACCGTCATTTTCAGTGGCCTTTTTCTGGCGTCTACCGCCAGTTTTAGCCGCCGGGGCCTTTTTCTCGGGGGTCTCTTTCGCGGCGGCGCGTCCCTTGCGGGCTGCCGGCTTGGCCTTGGATTTGGCAGGGGTAGCAGCCTCGCCTTCGGACCCTTCGCTCTCAGCGGCCTTCTTGGGGCGTCCAGCCTTCTTGGGCTTCTTGGCCTTGGGGGCCTCATCCTCGGACTCCTCGTCCCTGGCTGCTTTGGCAGTGCGCTTCTTGGGCTTGGGGGTTTCTTTTTCTTCCGCGGATTCCTCTTCCTGCAAATTGTTAGTTATACTGGGCACTGGGTAAATATCGAAGGGGGAATACCTCATTAGCCTTGGCCTTCTTCTTGGTAGCACGCTGACGGAACCCAGACTTGCCAGGTCTGTTCATCTCGACATCCTAACAGCTTAATTAGCATGCCATGAACTTAAGCATAGCTGCGAGAAAGAAAGAAACAAAAGGAAGACATACACCCTTCCAGTCCTCATCATCGACATGGCCCTGCTCGACAGCCTTGCGGACCTTGTCCTGGTTTTCTTCAGACAAGTCCTCGAAGCCATCGATGGTCGTAAGATCACCGTCGCCCTCATCGTCGATGGTTTCTTTGATGTGACCGATGATCTTGGGCGTCGTGCATCCCCTATATGGAAGGTCAGTATTTGCTGCTATATTGGTTCCGATATGAGAAACACCACAAGGGAGAAAACATACCAATGTCTCCAGAAAAAGCTCTGGAATCGTTCGGTGTCAACCCAAGTACCGAGACGCAGCTCGCCCTTGAGGATCTTCACTTTGGCATCCTTGCACTCTTTGTTTTGGCAGCCGGCTCGGCCGGTGGACGCTTCTTCTGGGGGGATGTTAGCTGAGGATCTTTTTCTGGAGTGTTTCCGATAATTTGGAATGGTGATGAGTAGATAAAAACACAGATAATTCGATATCAAAAAAAGGGGAGAAACGAAAAACCAAGCGAAAAGTGCAGAATTAAAAGCAAAAGATGGACACAGACATGGCAGCTGACGTTGGGCAAAAGCGAACAAACTAAGAAACGAGAGATGGAAACCGTCACATGAAAAGGACAAAAAGTCAACGAAAGAATCATCTCAAACGAAAGGAAACATCACACGAGATAGATGGATCAAATGGGACAGCGACGAAAAGAAATCGAACATGGAAATGAGCCTACCCAGGCGATAAGAAGGCATGTTTGCTGACGACTCGCGCGTTCCTTGAGGTCGCGAGAAAAGGAACGAAAAACGCCCAGCACGACGCAATTACAAGGCTGGGACTAGAGCAATGATTTGCACAATTAATTAAATACTGCAAAGACCCAATGAAGCCACAGAGGGGTTAACCCAGGAGGGAGGAAAGCAAGAAACAATGATGGAGGAAAGGAGCCGAAGCGAGGAAAGGAGAGAGAAAAGGGAGAAGGACGGCGGCGCGACCGCCAGAGCGCAAAGGTCGACGACACCACGTGTGGACCAGCGATACCTGGTCCACCCTGGATGGTTCCATGAAAACAACTGCTCTTGCTATTCTTTATATTTATCTTTATTGCATTTGTTCTGGCTGGACACTTCGAATTCTCTCGTTCAGTCTTTATTCAATTACGTCATGTAGGTACAGCAAATGACCTGCATAGTGCAAAATCCCATACTTAATCCTGCAAGGAACCCTGATCGCGAATTGCCGACTCAATTACAAAGCCCTACCCAACCTCGCAGCCAGCCTATGCACTCTTTGCTGATTCAATACCTTCCAGGATGGTAACGTACTTCCTCAGCATTACCACAGCCCCCAGACTCAAGCGCGGGATGAAGGCCGATGCTTTATGCTCATCGCCGGCGTTTGTACTATTATGGTGCTCGACCATTTCTAGTGCTCGATCAATAGCTCGACGTAGCAGTCGCGGGCGCTCGCTGTCCCCTTCCTGTAGCGTCGAGGCCGGAAGATAGTGCCACGATAAGACATCTTCCATGCCGGCAACTGGATGCTGAAGCGCGTATTGGATGAACTTGCGAGTCATCATGAACGCCTTTTCCGTGTACTGTGACGATTCGAGACTTTTAGTATTTTGATCTGCTAGTGCTTCGTATCCGGCTTCGTCTGGGAGGAAAGCGTTAGTGCACAAGAGCATAAATCTCATTGCTGAAAGCATGACCATACTGTAGAATGGTGCCTTCACCAGCACAAGTCCCATGATAGACACGAGGATTTGCAGGACTGTAGACTTAGCAGGTGACCAGGTTTCCTCGGGGTTTTTGGCGGTCCACGTCCCCAGAATACTAAGGCAGACTGTTCCGTCCTCATACAAATTCGGGTTGACGCGTCCGGTATTGTTGGTCCACGAGTGGAAAAAGCTACGCGGGGCCGTGTTTGGGAAGTCATTGGTGAAGCCGAAGTCAAACACGAATGGCGCATACTCATATGGGGTTCCCTGGGGTCCGATTATCAAAACCCGGAACAGATCGACCCTGGATTCCCAGGCCCGTACGACTATTCCGGGAGGCAGCGACGACCGAAGTATCTCATATTCTTTGTGAATACGTTTGAGGAGTTTACCGGAGAATCCGTTTTGGTCGCGGGCTAAGAAATGGTGGTCAGAAGGAGGCGGGCCTTCTAACAGCGCGAACGCCGCAGAGCATCCTGCTGGCGGCGAAGACGGGTCTGTAGATGGCTTGGGCTCTGATGACTCCATGTCAGTGAGATCTTCGGACTCGGAAGTTTCAGCGTCCTCGGGGGGCATAATTTCAGACACTACGGGTGCCTCGAAATGGTCATTGCCAAATTCATGGATATCGTCGTTATTCTCGCTCTCTGAGCCCATACTGTCCTGGTCGGAATATTCAGAATTGCCAGGCGCTCTAGCTACATCGGCTTCAGTATCTATCTCCGTGTATGGATCATACTCTCTTTCATTGCTATCGAGACGGTTGGACGGTGGATTATCAGAATCCCCTGCAGGCGCATACAGCATGTCATTCGGACGTACGGTCATTACCCCAGGTATGGATGTCTCAGAGGGTGGCAGTGAGGTAGTTCGGTCAACCACTAACATGAGCCACTCCAGGGTGACACGAACGTCATGGCAATTGTTAGAACTCGGAATCCGAACCGTGAAGGTTCCGTCGGTGTCCATAGAAATAACCCTTCCGAAGAAATCTGCGGGCGTATTGGCGTTGAAGTCGGAGTAATGAAGACTAAACCGCGAAGGTACGGGAGAGCGATCGATGGCAATTGATTTCTTAAACCATTCCATGAAAACCAGGCACTCCCTCATTTGTTCTAGGTAACCGAATGTCTCGAAGAATGTGATCGGCGTGATAGAGCTCATTAGACAGGGGCCAGCATATATGGGCTTCGGTTTCAGGTCAGGTGGCGGTAATGTTGCTTCGTGAACTGTGTGGGGGACAATAAGCACCATTGCGCCAACAGACAGGTTTATGAATGAGTAAGTAGTGATCTCGTAGAAAGATACATCTGTGACATCCGACCCTAGAGCTCCAAGGGTCGAGCCAGGCTGCATCATCTTTCCATCATGCGCCAGCTCCATATCCGGGTTTTCATACCAACGGACAGATGCTACATGGTTGTGACCAGTATCAGCGCACTGCGATTGACAATGCTGTTCAGAAAGACCAGACTAACCTATCCTTTCCCCGCTATCAACAGTCTGAACCACGCCAACCTTCCTTAGCCGGTAATGGTCCACCATGATTTCGGCATTCAGAGAAGCATTAACATAAGATTTATGGTGTATTTCCGTCGCTTCTTTGAGCGCGACCAACTTTCCGGGCCACAGCTCCTCTTCGGCTTGATCAAACGCGCACAGACAAACAGATTTTTCGGTTGTGATGCTTCCATCCTGCCATTTGACTGTGACCTCTGTTTTAGTAGACACGATCTGTAGAATATTGAGGTCATACCCGAAGGACTCGTCCGTTGGGATGTGCCTATACTGAGGGTACTTTTGCATGGCATGGGTAGGATCCCGAAACCGAACGGAGTCTCCTAATTGGAGACACGAATCGGCTCGAACTGGCTTCTCGTTGGAATGTGCATCTTGAGGAAATTGACCAAAGTCACATTTCACAGCATGTTCGTGGATTAAAGCAGCTCCACACCTCTGAGTGGTGGGACTGTTGTAGGACACGCCCACAGCAAATACATTCGGACAGACCCAATCAATAGTATAGCTCGTTGCTGGCGTAGCCAGTATATAGCCCTCTGGCTCGACATCTGGGCCCCTGTCGGACTTCAAATCATTTCGGTTCATATTACTTGCGGACGTGATGGCGTACTGGCCGGGAACTATCGGTTCCGCGTCGGATGACCAGATTTGGCGTCCATCAGGCAAAGAATGAGTATGGATCTGATCTAGGCATTCAGGCATCGACACGGGATTTTTGCTATCATCCAGGATAAATCTTCCAATACTGTTGTAATCGTGAAGCGAAGTGAGCTTTTGATTTGGAAGCAGTAAGACCGCATCGCGCTCAATCGACCGAACTCTCCCCACCTTCTGTCGGTAGATAATGTAACTATCTTCGCAGTACGGATCGTGATCGGTAAGCTCTGACATCGGCACGTCGAGCAATTCTATAGGACCGTCGCCATCACTCGGGTCTGCGTCTGATGGCCAGACAGCTCGACCGTTGGGTTTTTCGGAGAATCTTAACGGGCCGTAGTCACCAGTGCGCGGGTTGAGCGGTTGGTAGGCGACCGGCTTGAGGACACACTTGGCCGATGAGCTGATTACCGTACCACTTAAGTGGCTCTGTAAATGTCTCTTGACTGACTGGCCGACGTCAAGAAACCGATCGACTAACTCGAGGTCGCCTTCATGGACCAGGGCACTTCCATGGCAGGGAGTGATGAAGTTGACAAAAACATAACCCCAAGGTAGCTTTTGATAGTTAGCTACCGTAGCGCAGGGTGAAGGATATTTAGGAATTCTGCTCAGGCACATACGCTTCCAGTTTCCCTAAATTCCGATACAACATTATTCGGGACATCCGTATGGAGCAAGATGAGAAGGTCCTCTATGCGTTCGTAATAGCCAATCTTGGCGCGACAAGTTAGTTTCAGTCCTCTAGAGATCAGATGTAACTATAGGGAACATACATGGTCATATGTAAACTTTCAAGCACCAATGAGTCCAAATCCTCAGAAAGTCAATATCAACATCATACTTACAGAGACGGTTCCCACCAAATGAGACTGCCCTTTCACGCGAACAACATCATATGCATCAAACTATGATGGCTGTCAGTTTGGAACCACGCAAAACAACTAGCAGTGTCCAGATCCAGCGCTACACACTACCTTCTTAGCATCGTCCTGATTAGATTCCATCCCAGTGAGCGCGGGGCCACGACCACAAGGCGGGGTAGATAGTAGGAAGAATGATGCAAAGATCTTGGTATCGCAATCCAGAAACAAAATATCAAAGTACTGCACCAAGCTGAGAAGGCTGAAGATGGAAACCAAGGCTCAGGGACATGATCAGAAGGTGAGGCGTCAAGAACAAGATGGACGGGACATCCAGAGTAAAGAAGGACTACTTAAAGAGCTAGCAGGGGCCATGTCACATGCCCAGGCCAGTCCAGGTCTTGGAAAACATTTGGATGTCACTTTTGTACTGTGTTTGCTAGTAAAGTGACCTGGCTGATGTTCCATCATGATTGGGCGGGTCTTACCGCCCGAGGAATCCGTCTTTCTGAGGGAATCTCGGCTTTCTGGATTTCCTCACAGCCAGCAGTTTCTGAGCTCCTACCTATTATTTTCGGACATATCCACGACTCCAGCAACTACCTACCCCATCGACCAAATCTTTCTGTCGCAAATCAGGCGCTAGCCCCTCATCGGCGCAACAAACGCACCAACCAACCGCTCCCACTTCTTCCCACCTCAAACGCCCTCATAACCTCTACGCAAACCATACCAAACCAACAAGACACGCCCAACAAAAATGTCCGAACCGGGCCCCGAATCGATCCCTACAAGCGCCGACCCGCGCAGCAAACGCCCCGTGAAGCGACGCGCCGTGACCGCGCAAAACGAACAAGCCACGCAGATCGAGACGCTCTTCCGCGACCCCTCGAAAGAAATCCGTCTCCCGGGCCCCTCGCGCCAGAAGACCTCCGCGTCGATACCGGCCCCGCCGGAGATCGTGGCCAACGTGCAGGGTTCCTCGGCGGGTGCCGGGTCTGGCGAGTTCCACGTGTACAAGGCGAGTCGGCGGCGCGAGTACGAGCGGCTGAGGCTGATGGAGGGCGAGGTGACGAAGGAGAAGGAGGACGCGGAGTGGGAGAAGCAGAGGGAAGAGACGCGGAAGAAGGATGAGGAGAAAACGGAGAAGAATCGGCGGAGGAGGGAGAAGAAGAAGAATGCGAGAAAGGGGGGGAATGGGGATAAGGCCAAGGGCGCAGATGCGATGGTGACGGAGTCGACGGGAGCTGCTGCCTCTGGTGCTCATGCTGGGGATGCGACTGCTACGGGAGAGGGTGGACAGGTTGAGGAGACGCCGGGGCTTATCATTCACGATGATTAGAGGCAGACAAACTGTACTATTATCCGGGATACAGTGTACGATAGAAGATACCCATGTAATTTTGAAGTCTAGGATATACACAGTCCAAAGGTAAATCGTGCAGCATTAAGTACGCATTTTTATTTCCGCTTACTCGTCACCACCACCGGCACCGGCGCCTACTTGCTGGGCAGTCTTACCGCTGCAAATGTCGTCAACACGGAGGAGCAAGCATGCGGACTGCGAAAGAAGTTAGCAATTGTCAAGTGTAGGATACCATAGTGCCCATGCTTACCTCAACGGCAGTCTTGATGCTCTGGAGCTTGACTGCCTCGGGTTCCCACACGCCATACTCCTTCATGTCGACCAGGTTACCCGAGTCACCGTCGAGACCCCATGTGGTCTCACCCTCGACGTGCTTGGCCCTCATACGGGTCAGCACGCGGATAGGGCTGGCACCGGCGTTCTGTGCTAACGTGCGGGGAATGACTTCCATGGCGTCGGCCACAGCCTTGTAGGGCCACTGTTGGACACCCTCGATGCTCTTGGCCAGCTGGCTCAGCTTGACGGAAACGGCCATCTCAATGGCACCACCGCCGGGGGACAACCGAGGGTGGAAGATAACGTTACGGGCGACGGCCATGGCGTCCTGCAGGTTGCGCTCAACCTCGTTGATGATGTCCTTCGACGGTCCCCGGAGGATGATGGTGCAGGCCTTGGGGTTCTGGCATTTTCGGAGGAAGGTGAAGTATTCGTCACCGATCTTCTCAATTTCGAACAGTCCGCAGCCGGTTCCGACGTCGGATTCCTGGAGGTCGTCGACACGGTTGACGATCGTGGCACCGGTAGCACGGGCGATACGGTTGTTATCCGTCTTTCTGACTCGGCGGAGGGCGGTGATGTTGGCTTTCATCAGGAAGTGCTGTGCGAGGTCTGAAGGCTGTTAGTACAACGAAAAAGAAAGCAAAGCGGGAGGGGCATTACCGGAAACACCCTTTTCGGTAATGACAACGTCAGGCTTCAGAGCCACGACAGCATCGCACATGTGCTTCACCTGCTCCTCTTCAATCTGCAGGATACGGTTCCAGTCATCCTCCTTGGACACCTCGATGTTCGTCTGGGATTCTCCCTTCTTGTACTCCAACGGGCAGTCCAGCAAGATAACGCGGGGGTTTTCGATCCTTCTCCGCATCTTCGGGTGCGTGATATCCTTGTTGACCATGACACCATCGATGACTTCGCTGTCCTCGATCTGACCACCAGGAATCTTCTCAACACGAGCGTACCGCTTGATGTCGACCTCCCGCTTACCACCACCGGCGTCGAAAGAGACCGTCCGCACCGCCTTCAAGGCCAGGCTGCACATCAGCTCCGACCATCTGGAAGAGAACTTCGTCCCGATCGAGGATTGAATGAGGGTGTACATGGCCTTGTCGTCGTCAATATCCACGGGGACGGAGACCTCCTCGACAATGGCAAGAGCGTCGGCCAAGGCACGTTTGAAGGCCGAGATGATGACGACGGGGTGGATGTTTCGCTCGAGTTGGGGGAGGGCCTGGGCAAGCATTTCACCGGCTTTTTGGTCAGTATGTGCTTGTCATTAATGGTAGGGTAAGGACAAGCTTACCAAGGATGATAACAGTCGTAGTACCGTCTCCAACCTCCTCATCTTGGGTCCGACTCAGCTCGATCATGCTCTTCGCGGCGGGGTGCGAGACTTCAATTTCTCGGAGAATAGCGTGTCCGTCGTTGGTCAGGACGATACCACCCATGGGATCCAGGAGCATCTTCAGCATAGCCTTTGGACCCAGGCATGATCGGATAATGTCCGCAACGCTGTAGCGACCAAACCCACGTTAAATTCGTAAACAGGCATCATAATCGGGCATTCACGTACGTCTTTGCGGCGGCGATGTTCGACAGCTGTGCTTTACGACCAACCTGCCTTTCACCAGAATTGGTGTTCATAACCACGACAGGGGCCTGCATTGTGACGGTTGGATAATGTCAAGAGAATTGAAGGCTGTCGTGACAAAGGAGAGCTGGAGAGGAGGGGACTCAGAAAACCCGTAGATTCTGCCGGTGGTGGGAACATCAGACCGCCCTCAGGCCTTTGGGTTGTCGCCGCGGTCTTACATAATAACCTAGAAGGGTTGACCCTTTTTAGTGCAGTGGAAATGCCACATGGGTTTCTATAGACTTAACAGGAACAAAATCCCCAAGCACAAAACATCAAAATATCCATTCATCACCAGTCAACTCCAATGCTCTAGTAAAACAAGAAAGAAACGGCCTACCCAAGCAAACAACTCCCCAAAATCCACTCAGCCAAGCTCCATCAGATCTCTAACCAGATCCCCTCACTTCCTGAAGAGCATACTCATCTTCTGAAAACTCTTCTGGACTCGCACCCGCATGGCAGACATAATGGCCTTGCGAAACCGGCCTGTCTTCCCTTGCCGCCGCTGTATCTTGTCCCCTTCCGCTTCTCCTGCCCCAGCCCCATGGAACTCAGTGACATGCTCAGCAGCAGGCTTCTTCTCTCCATGCCCACCGCCGCATCTTCCACATCTGCATCTCTCGGGGCCATTCCCTTCAAAAGACTCCCTACAGGCAAGGAATCCATCCCGTCCTGACTTACTCCTGCTCCCACTCCTGCTCCGATAATACCTGCCCGTCACGCCCTCTTCCCCAGCCCTATTGTAGCCCGCTAGATCCTGCCCGACAGGCACCAGAAGCCGGTCAAACGGACCGACATCCGCAGTCATGTCCATATCTCTAGTTCCCCGCGCAACGCTCATCTCCAAGTCCGTCGAGATGCGAGCCATCACGTTCTGCACCCATCTGTCGGCGTAAGTCTCGCGGGACTCGACGGCACGGATCTCAGTCATGGTCATGCTCGTGAGTATATTCTCAGGCCCGTGGCTGAGGCGACGGATGCGTTCGCGTTGGATCTCGCGCATGGTGCATTGTAGGTGGATGGGGAGTTGGGCCATGGCGGCTTCGTCGAGGTCGAAGACTACTTCGGGCTCGTCTTCGGTGGTGGTGGAGGAGGGGGCGCGAGGAGCCCATGGGTTAGAGAGGGTGCTGGAGGTGCTGGATGGGTAGTAGAGTTGGTTTGGGGGATGCATTTTGTAGTAGGTTTTGTTGGTATCTGTTGGTATCAGATGGTATCAGATGGATGGGTTGGTCGAGTGGGAGTCGAGGTGGGCTGGTAGGCTCAGAGTGAAGATAGTCAGTACATGACGATGACGACTAAGCGGTGGTTGTTGGCTCACTGCACTTGCGTTTGATTGTGATTGGGATATCGACTTGGATGGACTGGTGCAAGGGAAACAGCCCAGGGATGTGGATGAGGAGAAGTTAATGTCTTCATGTGGACAGTGAGTGACAGTGACAACCTCGCAACCACTACTTCAGTGCGAAGTGCACGAAGCTCAGTGCAGTCGCTCTCGTTCACAACCTCTTGCAGTCAACAGCCTGCAGTCTACAGTCTACAGTGGACCCAACAGTCATCAATCCTGTCTGAAAGTATATTACATGCATTAAGCTAGCTATATGAAACAAATATCTCACAGATTAGAACTCCCGACTCTCTCCAATATCACACACATCAAAAACCCCCTCTTCAGGAATCTCATGCTTCTTCAGCGCATCCTTCAGCAGCCTAGGCGGCTCCAGAACATCTTCCTCCGTCAGCACCCAAGTCCCCCAGTGCATGCCCAACGCTCGACGACACTTCGTATCCTGGAAGATCTGCACTGCATCGTGCGGGTCGGCATGCATGGCGCTCATAAAGAAGCGAGGTTTGTAGGCTCCAATCGGAATCAACCCCAGATCAAAAGGGCCGCGGTGCTGGCCGACTTGCTTGAAGGCCGGACAGGACGGATACGAGTACTCGGGGGCATGGTCGTCGACGTGATCGGGAAGCTCCGGCACCGATCTATACCCCGTGTCTCTGCACTAGGTTAGCTTGCAGGTACTGTATTTGCAGATACTGGAATGCACGTACCCGGCGAAATAGACCTTGCGGCCGCCAGACTCCACAGACCACGACGCCCACAGCGTCTTGCAGCGATCGAACAGTCCTCGGTTGGTGGTATGCTGGCAGGGCAAGCAGCTGATGCGCGCGGAGATATCCCCCGAGCCTCCTGCATTAGGGGAGCTGACTTCCGCGGACGTCATCGGGGAGAGGGCGATATCGCGCTGCTCCCACCAGTCGAGCTCGGTAACGTTATGGATGCCCGAGTCCGCGAACCACTGCTTGTTGCCCAAAGGGGCGAAAAAGTGGCAGTTGGGGTGGAGCCGGGAGATCTGCTTGATGGTCGGGTAGGACAAGTGGTCGTAGTGATTATGCGAAATCACGACCGCATCGATTGCGGGCAGGTCTTCGATCTTGCAGGGCATCTCGGTGTACCGTTTCGGGCCCAGCCATGAGAACGGAGAACAGCGATCTTCGAAAACCGGATCAAACAGAACTCGCAGCCCGCCCGGGAACTCGACGTAGTAGCACGCATGGCCTAGCCAGGTGGCTCGCAGGCCGGGGGTTTCTCGGGAGGGCAAGAATTCCGGCTTCTGCACCGGCACGGTGGGAGGTGTGGTGTCTGGTCGATGGCCTTTTCCGGTGATTTGGCGGCTATAACGTCAGACCACCACGATGCCATACTGGGAATGAGCTTACCCAAAAAACTTCATGATATTCTGGAAAGTCGGGCCTCCTTTCCAAGAGCTGCACGATTAGACTAGGCGACCAAATGGACGAACGAGACTCACTCCCAGGGATTGACGAAGCCATTCGTCGCATGATGGCTTTTGTCTTTTGAATCTTCGGGGCCCGCGACAGGAGGCACCGACACGGAGAGCGAGTACAGAACGGCCGCAGTCGAGGAACTCATTCTGATGGTTTGAGCGGACGGGGACGACCGACGGAAGCAGGGCCAATGACGAAAAAACGATCGCATTGCCAGGCGGCTTCTTATAAGGCGACAACGTCAACGCGGAAGCCTTCTGCAAGTCCCAGCCGATCAGAGAGTTATCAACTCAGCATTGTGGCGAGACAATAAAAGCCGTAAGCCGGAAGCTGACCTATCCCCGTTAAGTCCGGTCGGATTTAATTCAGACTGATATTGTATGTGTAGTGTATTGATGGGTCTGATGGATCTGATACAGGCAGGAGGACAGACAGTCAAGGCATCAAGGACCAGGACATCTGACTGATGGTAGATGGGTGGTGTAGTAGAAGAGTAGAAGAGTAGATGGAAGAGTAAAGAGTGACTACTGTATGCACTGTATGTCTGTCTGCCGGCCCGTCGTAAATCCGGCGCTCACATTTGCACTCGCCGCTCGCTCCGGTTGCTCCAACGAACTACTCCGATGGACTCGAATGACGGATCAACGGGCCTGCCTGCGCCTGGCGATCTGATCGCCCAGCGAAAAGAAGCCATCCAGGCAGCGGGACAATCAACAGGCGATGGCCTCCTTGCTCAGCTGACCAGCAATCCGTTCTTCACTGCGGTGAGCTCCCTACTGACTACTGACACCATCGCAACTAATCTGATAATCTCATCTAGGGATTCGGTCTCGCCGGCCTAGGCGCAGGCCTGAGCCTTGCGCAAAAAGGCGCTCGCCATGGCGCCGCCCTCCTCCGCCGCCGCATGCTCGTCGACGTCGAAATCAGCATCAAGGACGACTCGTACCCGTGGTTCCTCCACTGGATGACCCTCTACCAACAGTCGCAGCTCACGGCGCGGTCCGCCGCCAGCAGGTCTGGCTTCGTGGAATCCATGCTGCAGAAGCTGACCCCGGGGATGCGCCACCTCTCCATCCAGACGCAGAAAGTCGAGCACGCCAACGGGTCGATGCACACGCACTTCGCGCTGGTCCCGGGCCCCGGGAAACACGTCCTCCGCTACAAGAACGCCTTCATCTTCGTCAACCGCGTGCGCGAGAATAAATCGCAGGACTTGCAAACGGGCCGGCCGTGGGAGACCATCACCCTTACGACGCTCTACTCACACCGGCATGTGTTCGAGGAGCTGTTCTTGGAGGCCCACGCGTATGCGGCGCGATCGCATGAGGGCAAGACGTCCATCTACAACAGCTGGGGCGCCGAGTGGCGGCTGTTCGGCCAGCCGCGGCGGAAACGGCCCTTGGAGTCGGTGGTGCTGGACGAGGGCGTCAAGGAGCGCATTGTCGAGGACGTCAAGGACTTTGCGGCCAGCGGGAAATGGTACTACGATCGGGGGATCCCCTACCGACGCGGGTATCTGCTGTACGGCCCGCCAGGGACCGGGAAAAGTTCGTTCATCCAGGCGCTGGCCGGAGAGCTGAACTACGATATTGCCATTCTGAATCTCAGCGAGCGGGGATTGACCGACGACCGGCTGAATCATCTGCTGACCATCGTGCCCAACCGCACACTGGTACTTCTGGAGGACGTCGACGCGGCGTTCTCGAACCGACGAGAGCAGACGGACGCGGACGGATATCGGGGTGCTAACGTCACCTTCTCCGGGCTGCTCAACGCCTTGGACGGGGTGGCCAGTGCCGAGGAGCGCATCCTCTTCCTGACGACCAACCACGTCGAGCGACTCGACCCGGCTCTGGTGCGCCCCGGGCGGGTCGACATGACCGTGCGTCTGGGCGAGGTGACTCGCTACCAGGTAGGCTGTCTGTGGGATCGCTTCTACGGCGAATTGGATACGACGGGGACATACCGGCAGGCATTCCTCAACCGGTTACACGACCTGGGTCTGGTCGAGGACGAGCAGGGCAATAAACCGGACGGGTCGAAGAGCACCAGCGCCGCCGCTCTGCAGGGGCTGTTTTTGTACAATAAGGGCGACATGGAGGGAGCGATTGCCATGGCCGACGGCCTTACAGTTAGTCTCCACGAGGAATAGCCTGTATAATATGTATACTAGTATGAATGTGACGGAAAAGGACGGCTCGTCACAGTGCATCCACGATATTCACGAGTACATTCTATGCGAAACCATCCATCAGTTTGACTTCTTCACGGATGCGATGCACCACCTAGGTAAACCTAGTTCTCTCGGCGTTACATCAAAACAAATCACATCTCGAGATCACATCTGGGTTAGCACAAGCTAACATGAATCGACAGCTCGACGCGCCCACCGGCCTCGTGCCAACCAGCAAGAGGTCGACGTTAAGCGCCGACCAGCCACGATGCAGCCCAAGCCTGTTCTTCACGCTAGGCCGAGCCTCTCACCGTTCAATCCTTGACGCCTTCCTCTGATAGGCTTTTTGGGGTGTTGAATCCTTCAGCCAAGATGTGACATGAGGGGTATATGTGCCTGCCTGCCCTTCTGCCAGCTGGTTGTGTTTGCTATTCTTCTTCGATCACTGTTTTCAGTGTTAATCAAGCAATCATGAGCCAATTCCATCTGTTTCCACCTCCTTCGCCGAAGAAAGTCTCTAAGAATCCCTTTCGCAGGGAGCTCAGGAGACAGTCGGACAAACCTGCCAGTCCAATCCCACTGGAAGACTTGAGCAAGGAGTCCCGGACAGAGGCAGTGCTTTTCCAGATCATCGAGGATACCAACGACATCAAGCCGCCACCAAAGGCACGCATCCCGAAATCCAATGCTGCATCATCGTCGAAGGAAATCGAGAAGCCAAGGAGCAGCTCGCGCTCCCAGAAGGCTCATGAATCGCCCGACATCCCGGACATCCCCATGAAGTCCATGTTCCCCCGATACAACCCCAACGTGTCTCTCAGCGAGCAGCAGTACTATCCTGCGGAGATCGATCGTGCTCTCGGCCCTAAAACCGTGCCAGCCAGCGTCATGAACTTCCCATTGGGGGGGCTGGAGCCCGACGAAGTGCATTATGCGTCTGCTGCAGAGCTGCAAGGGCTGTGGGAAGCTGCCAACGGCCAACGACCGCAGGATCTCTCGGGGACGTTCAATCTGCGCATGGCCCGGTCAGTATCATGAACTATGATCAGTGTCTGCAGGCAGGATACTAACAGGACCAGAACCGACTCGGCCACCTTCGTCTTCGGCGATCCTCAGTCCCCCTTCTATGCCCTGCAGACCTACTCCACCGACGAGCTGTCCATCACGCGCACCAACCCATCCAACGCCAGCAGCGTGCCCATCATGATGCTCAAACTCGAAGACCGGCGTCGTCGCGACCCGCCTAACGACGGCCTCGTCTCGCAGCTCTTCTCGCGTCTCGCCGCCATCCTCGCCATCGAGCAGGCCACCGACCTGACGCGCCAACATCGTCTGGGCCCAGCCGAATCCGCCGAAGTCGAAGGCGACGCTCTCAAGCGTGCTGCAGCGCAAGAATCCTGCCGTCTGACCTGGAACCATTCCAAGAAGCTGTACGAGCTGCAGCACCCGTCACTCGACAAGCCGCAACCGCCCGCGCTGGTCGGCGCCGTGGGCATCCCGCTGTCCCCCGTGCCATCCAAATACTCGGGGACGCTACATATCAGCATCTCGACGCCCTCGCGGGACTCCAAACACGCACAGCAACCGCCCACCATCCTCGTCACGACGCCCTTGCCCGCCAACGCCGTCGAGTCCGCCAACGTGGCCGCCACGCCGCGCACCTCGACCCTGCCGCTGACCGAGTCCGACGACCCCCTGGCGTCGCTGGACCTGGGCACCATGACGCTGTCCATCTCGGCCGCGGCCATCGTCACCATCGTCCCGTCGCTGTATGCCATCGACTCGCTGGTCAGCGCCGTGCTGGCCGTGGCTGTCTCGGACGAAACCACGAACCCGATCCTCGCCGACATGCCGCTCTATCAGTCGTCAGGCCAACCCTCGTCGTGCTTCCACGACGCCCGCTTCAACGGAAAGCTCGTCGCCACGCTGGCCGAACGCGACGATGCCGACCAAACCCCAGCTAACCAGCTCATGGACCAGATCAAGTCCGCGCCCGCGCAAAGAACCAGAGACCCAAGGACATGGTTTCGATGGCATAGATCTGACAAGGCCAGCAACGAACCCCAGACTAAGAGCAAGAAGAGCAAACCCCGCAAGATTGTCGTCGAGGAGTTCGACCTCGAGCGGTACGGCCGGTACGGACACAGCTCATCGCGCGAGGGGGAGAAGCTACCGAGTGCGACGCGCGGCGTGCTGCGGGTTCTTTTCTGGGGGCTGGATCTGGTGGTGCATGCTTTGACGATGGTGGTGAAGGTGCTGGCGTGGGTGCTGGTGACTGTGACGCGGTGCGTGACGAGTCGGAAGTTTTAACTTACGGGGTAAATCATTATATGGATTATGTGGTCTATATCTTTGTTTTGCTTGATTCAGCCAGTTTGTTGGCGTTAGGTTGGTTATTATGGTTACTCATGTTCACTTTTCTGTTGATATGAACGAGATTGATTATTGATACCTACGATGAATGATACATGCCTTCTTTCTTATTTCATCTGATCCAGCTTCAAATTCCATCCAATTCCACGAAACGCCCAACATACCAATGAAGTTACCTCCACCACCGGCCGAAGACACAGTATCTAGTAGAGTAGATGACCTACATACCATTCCAAACAAGCTCAAGCCCAACAGCCCATCAGGCTTGACCACTTAGAAGTGATCTCCGTGTCTCAGACCTTCGTTCTACCCTTCGTGATGGGCAGTACATTCCGATGAACGCCATGGCCCATACGGAATACTTCCGTGTTACAGGCGTCGAGGGCTCTGCGTGGTAGATACGTAGATGGCTTCATGTGGCTTTTTGGATTGAAGGTGGAGAGTAGGTATATCGATGGATTTACGTGGAGATTTACGTGTTCTGCTGTCTATTGAGGATGTATATAGATTGGACTTTTGGGTTAGAGTTATCCCTAGATTGGGGTTGGATGGTGAGGTATACCTAGAGTTCTCTATGGAGTAGAAAAGAGTTGGTAGTAAATAGGGAGTAGGAACAAATATATACACCGTTGTAACTGTATACTTTCTCTCAATCCATCACTGCTCCTGATTATACCTCAGCTCACCTCTGGCTACTATGAAATCACCCCTGAAGACTCCCAGAATACCCAGACCAAACAACCAACCTAACAAAATCAAAATCAAATTCCAACAAATCTACCTCGCCATCCTCAAGAAATCCCCTGATCAAGAAACCCCTCGCATCCCCATCCAAATAAACCCACATTCCACATTCCTCCTCCTCTCCCCCTGCCCACCCATCCATCCCTAGGAAGTAAGATCTTCATCCCTGCCTTCTACAAACCACTTCCAACCAGAAGCGTACCAAAGAACTCACCTTTCAAGAATCCTCCACTACAACATGACACGACACGAACGCGCCTCTATCTAGGGATGATGCAGTTCGCGCGGATTATGCATGCACCTACCCACCTACCTACCTACCTACTAGCAGTACTAAGTACCTAGATGTATGCAACCTTTCCTGCGTATGTTATGCTGACAGGGACAGGCGCAGGGACACGCACAGACAGACAGGCACGTCGACCCACCATATGGGTTCCTGCAGGTGGGTGTACTCCGTAGGTCGAGGGAGTAGAGGGTATATAGGAAGGGATGTCTCAGTTCCGGGGCGCTTGCTGGGTTGTTTTTATTCTTGTTTTGTAAGGTGAATTTACTCAACTCGTTGTTAGACATACGGACTTCCTGTTCTTGGTTGTTGGTCTTATACTATTCTTACTTACCTTCGTTTTGCCTACTTGCTCTATTATATCTACTTATTATTATATTCAAACTGAGGAAAACAGCAAAATGCGCACGGCATTCATCCTCGCAGGCCTAGCCACCACCCTGGTGGCTATGAACCCTAACACTGACAACGAGGTATACTGCACCACTTCACCACCCACATATACTTCATCCTTAGACAAAGCTAACTAACAGCAGAGCACAACCGAAAACTCCTCCCTCCATGTTCCCCAACGCCAAAGCTCTCCCATGATGCGCGTCAACGAGAAGCCCGCAGACACCGGCACGGACGCAACCGCGCACGTCGACAACAGCGGCAAGCGGCCGGAGATGGTCGTCGACTCGAAGGATCCAGCTGCCGCGGAAGCAGCCGACAAGCCGTCCTCTGAAGATAAAGGCGAGGGCGAGGACTCGACAAAGGGCAACAAGCCCGACGCCGACGCCGACGACGACAATGGCGGCCGCACCGGCATCCCTGGGTTCCTGCACAAACTGGCCCCGGGGCTCGAGGAAATGCTCTTCCCCGAGACCAGCTCGAGCAGTAGTGCGGTCCCGACTCCCACGATGGGCTCTGCGGCCGCGGCGTCGGCCAAGGGGGAGCTGTTCCATTTCGAGGAGCAGGGTTCCGACTCGACGCAGAAACAGAGGAAGAGAAGGGCCGTGGCGCCTCAGCCTCATGCTGCTCCGGAGGCTGCGGCCACGGGGGAGGCCAACCTCAACGCGGACTCCGTCGTGTATCACACTGTGACGAGGACTGAGACGAACTTTGCGTGCGGCGGGTCTGCGAATGGTGCTCTGGCTACTGCTACAGCGACTGCTACAGCCAGGGAGACCCCCGGAGCAGCGGCTGTTGTTGCTCCTCCGGCTGTCCAGACCGAGAGAGTCCATGCTATGCCTCAGCCCAGCGCAGCTGATCCTATGGGTCAGATTCCAGCTGGGCCTGCGAACTCCGCACACGGCGCCATGACCGAAGGAGCAGGAGCTGCGATGCCGGTGCCCAGCGGCGCAGACCCGATGGCCATGCACCCGACAGCCTCGGGGCCGCAGCATGGGGCATTGACCGTGACGAAGGAAATCCACCCGAGCAGCGTGAACGGGGTACAGACGATGGCATCCGGGTCTGTGCGGGTGCACAGCGTGTCGGCGCCGGTGATCAAGTCAGCGACGCAGACGGTGATGGCGTCTGCGACTGCGAGTCCGACGGGAGGAGCGTCGCACAGTGCGTTTGTGGGCGCGGTGCCTTCGTCGTCTGGAGCGGCGGTGCCGTCGGGCGTGGATCCGCTGTCGCATGGCAAGGACGAGCAGATGTTTACTGGGGGTGCGGTGTTTACTGGGCCTCGTGAGATGGTGGTTATGGGGGTTGCTGGGTTCTTGGCTGTCATGATGTTGCTGTAGGAGGATTGGATGTAATGACTGTTTATGATGGGGTTGAGGTGTGCGCTTGTTTTTAATGGGATTGATTGTTGTATTACTAGGTATACTATAGTGATTAGTGCGTTTGATTACCATACAAATAGCAAATGAATGAATTTTCCCTGTTCCAAAAACTCGTTGTTTCCCGTATAAGTATATCATGCGTGGATGGCCTGCTGCACCTTCGGGTACAGTTGGACCAACCGATAGTAGAGTTCAGAATGGTCCTGGATGAGAACCTGGGGATCCCACGCCATGGCGGAGAAGATCGTCTCGATGCCGCTTGACATCGGCGTCATGAACACTTGGCACACCTGCAGACCGATGACGAAAGAAAAAGCCATGATCACCGGCGTGAAAGTGCCGCCCTGGTTGTAGCTGGGATTGGTGAATTGCAGATAGAGATAGGCCAGGAGGGCACAGACATAAGACACGAACACGGAGCCCATGGTCAGAACGGGGCCGACCAGACAGTCTGCGGCCAACGCATCGACACCCCGGTCTTTCATCATCTTCCACGTATCCTTCGCGGACGGAATATACGCCTTGCCATACAAGGCAATGTGGCAGAACGCATACCGGTTGAAGAAGGTCACCAGCCAGTCCAGCAGCGAGATGAGACACCCAAGGATCCAGAACGCAATGCTGCCCACCAGACTGCCCTCGGCCGCTTCGTGGCGCTGCGCGACGGAGCACGCCTGCCGCAGCATGTTGATGATGGCCAGGATCAAGCTCCCGAAACTAATGCTGCCGAATGAATAGGTCGAGGCACGTCGGAACGCACCGCGGGTGGCTCCCTTGGGCATTCCATTGGGCGAGCCGGCGAAAAAGTACCACGAGCCGTACACTCCAGCGATCGTAGTGTGGATGAGATGTTTCCAGAACTCCGAAAACCAATACATGGCGAACGTCACGTAGACCACCAGGCCGATCACTCGGCCCGTGCTACAGCCGCCATCCGCGCAGGCCGGGTTATCGCCGGGCTCGTAGGCGACGTAGATCGACACCAAAGTCACGGAGAACCACGCGGCGAACGCCACGGTCACGATCCCGCCAATCGCGCTCATCAGAAACATATGCCCGTAGCGTCGAGACACCTCGATCGAGGTCTCCATCATGAACGCGGTGAACGGGATGCGTGGGATCCAGCTGATGAAGCAGATGATGGCAAAGACCCCGAATACCAGGAACACGATGCCGCCTCCATACTGCTTGCGCACGATGTAGTAGATCCCGGTACCCAGGGCGAAGACGATGTTCAGAATCCCGGTCGCCCAGATGAAAAACTTGGGGAAGTAGCGCGCTCCGAGAAAATAGGCCCAGGAGAAGGCCAGCGCCACGCAGAGGACAAAAATAAACAAAACTAAAGTGTTTGTATCGAGGGAGAAGGTGTTGGACGAGCCGTAAATTCCGCCGCCGTTGAATCCTTTGTACTTGGAGTATCGGTAGATTGCGACTCCAGAAACTGCGACGTAGCCTAGAAAGACGGCAATGAGCTGTACTGGTTAGTCCAAACTTCCAATTGCGCAGGATCTCAGATAGGCATACCAGAAGCCCTGCCCAAACGTCGTTGTACTTTGGTTTCTCGACCTTGAATGCCTCGTCAAAACCATAGACCGCCTGGTTGTAGGTCGGCGGAGCTCCCTGCGGTGGCGGCGGTGCCTGCGAGGGTTTGGGCTCGCCCCTTTGATCGCCATGATACTGATAATTTTGGCCTGGGTCCTGGTACGCAGGCTGTTGGGGAGGGTACTGAGGTTTGCCTTGACCGTCGCCGAAGCTTTGGCCTGGATTATAGTAACTTGCAGCCTGCCCGCTCATGATCGCATACTCTAGCCAGACTAGAGCAGTATAGTTGAAGGGGTGTCAGAAACGGTCAAACGGATGCAGGAGAAAAAGAAAGCAAGGTTGGCAGAGACTGAGTGGTACAAGGCAACGAGGTGGAGCCAAGGAACGAGAGAGGAGAGAGCGAGGGAGGAGCAAGCGAGCAAGGGAGAACCGGTTTTAAATCCAGGGCGTCACGATTTCTGCGCGATCCATGGTCGAGGCCGCCTGCCAAGAGCGCCCAGCTCTTTCAGCCCTACAGATCGTCAGTTCTTCACAAGTTCACAACACAGGAAAACATCGGAAGGCACAGGGGGAGTCCAAGAGAGACCAAAATCTTCATGCTATTCTTATATACATCGTGAAACATTCAGGTTCCAAGTATTCTTTCTTACTCTTCATCGTCCTCAGCTCCACCGAGATCATGATCGCCAAGATCGCCTTCCAATGCGGTTCCAAAATTGAGCCAGACCCATAAGGCCAGAAGCTACCAGCCCGTGCCAAGTCGCTTGGGGGCAGGAAATTATCATAGTACACATTAGAAGGGCTCGTGGTTTTATTCCACCCAAAATAGAGAAGGGGTATTGTAGTCCAACGCAACCTGGAAAAAATAACACTTGTCGGGTATCAATAAAAAAAACACAAAATTCAAAAATATCCCAGAATCTCCCACATGTCTTCCAACCATTATTGGCCCCCCCATCCCGGGTCGTCTACCGAAATGCATGATGCTTCATGTGTCGCCATGAATCCGCTATGCTGCGTTCAATGCCTGGAATCGGGGTGCGGGAGCGAGTAGGCCATTCATCGGTGGCAGCCTGAAGCTGGCCTTTGCTGAGAGCCTGCGATCGCCGCAGCTTCTCCTGTCGAACGGCCGTTCGTCGCGATGCCCGCAGCTCCTCGATGCGGCCTTGTCCCACGCGGTGCCGTCGCGCAAAACATTCATCCATCAAGTGGTTGGCGTCCAACAAGCGTTTCGGTACTGATTGCACCACTTGGAACACCTCCATCGGGTCCGAAACGGCCATGATATCTCGCTCGCATGCCTTGAAGATGGCCAGAGACACGCGAAAGAAGGTTTTGGACCCTTCAAAGAAAAACACATCCCACACCCGCAGCGTTGTCTCCAGCGGTAGCGTGCCGATGAAGACGGACATCAGCCAGTTCGTCAGCCCCAGCGTGATATCCGGCAGGCGAGAGTGCACGGTCAGCGGCGGGGTCTTGGCCCTGGGCGAAGAGCCAGTGTTCGCAATTTTGTTGTAGGCACTGGGTAGAGCTTCCTTCAGCAGCACCATGAGGATCCAGAGATCGATATTTGCCCCCTCGAGGCTGATCTCGTGGGTGCCGGGGAGGTAGACCGATGTAATGATGTGCAGCATCCAGAAGGCTTTCTCTTCCGTGAGGAAAAGGAGAAGCATCCCGGTGATGAAGTTGAGCGACTGCGTGTATCCCACCTGTGGATTATGCAAGGAGAACGCATACAGCACGCGCCGAAGAGACTCGATCATCTGTGTCTCGACGATCACGGAAGAGAACTTGGGGTTGCTGCTACCAGAATCGCCAGCCTGGGTTTCCGGCTTGAAGTGGAGGTTGTCGGGAAAGGTGCGATGCAGGTCGCGTTCAATGTGTTCCTTGTCGTCGTTGCTCGGCGAATCCATCGCCTGTTTGACGAGTTGCTCGTACAATCCCGGGTTCCGATTGAGATGCTCAAAGCCTCCGGCATACCAGAACCAGGCCGCGCCTCGATATTCGGACGGGATGCCTTTGCGCACAAAACGCTTGATTTTATTCGATTTCGCAGGGAACGCGGTGGGATCTTCGGTCGGCAAGCCATGCTCTCTGAGAAGCTCGGTCCATTTGACCTTCCGAGTCGCTGCGAATGCAGCGTAGGGGCCATTCCAGGCCTCGTACTGGTCAATGGTAACGTGGTGGCTGGCTTTGCGGAATCCATAGCGATCCCGACTGTCCGTCCCCGGTAGAAGCGGTGGAGGCACGATCCCGGGGATAACCACCTTGGTTTCCTCGGGGACACTGGTGACGGGAGGTTCTGGAAGACTTTCATCCAAAATCTCATGGGGCGCTTGCTCCTCCGGCTTCGCCTCGCCCAGAAATTGCTTGTCCACCGTGTTCTGGTCCGGTGGATTCAGAGCTGTCAGAGCTGGCATAGGCGGCACTGGAGGCAGATCCTTAGTTGCATCAAGGGCTGGCGAACGCTCGTCGGACGTGTAGCCATCGTCAATAGTGAGCTCCGTCGGGGGACGCGGACTCAATGGCCTCACTTTGGCGTCCGCATGCAGGTCAGGCGATGCAGGCTCTTCCGTCACGTCGCTAAACCCATCCAAGTACATGGAGATGGCGTCTTCCACGCTCATGCCTCCATCTTTCTCGTACGGCCCGTCGGGCGTGTCCGGAGAAAGATCGGTGATCGAGCTACTTTTGGTTAGAACGCTGCTGCGCTCCGTACCGCTGGCCTGTTCAATGCTGGACCGAGAGGTCATGGCGGAGTTGACGCTAGACCGCAGTACGTCCTCGCCTTTCGCGTCGGGCGACGCATGGGGTGGGCGCGGTAATGCGAGTCCCTGCGTGACGAAGGGGTCGTTGGAGGAGGGGCTGTCCTGAAGACGAGGACGCCGAGGGTTCAATCGAGATGTAGACTTAGACGCCCGCAATCCGGGGGCCTTCCGGTGCGAGGGACGGTCAAAGTCGCCATCGCGTCGGGTTGCTTTAGAGGGACGATCGTGGGGGGGAATCGGGAAAGTTGGCGTGCGCAATGCTGGGCCGTAGATGCTGAATTCGTCCCCAATGGCATGGTGAGGGGAAGCAGAACGTAGGAAGGGATCATGCAAGGGCGGCGGTTGTTCCAGGTGCTTTCGAGGAGAACGAGGGATCGGCAGAGGGCGCTGGACGGGGGGCGGACGAGTCGAGCGCGGAGAGGGAGGGTTGATTCTCAACGGATCAAGGCGAGGGGGATTGGGAATTCGGCGACGACTGGGAAGGTCGTGATTGCCCGGGGGCAGTGGATAACGAGAGTCTCCATTTCCTGTGACCATGGCCACGAGATAATACCCAGAGCCCGCTGGACATTTGTCGATCCGAAAGAAAAGAGCGAAGAAACGAGCGTGAAGCCAGGACAGGGCCGGACAGTCCAGGCGAAATGGGCGCAATGAAATATGTGTCCCTTTTTCTGTTTCCTTCTCTCCCCTCAGCAGGCGACCGAGTGGAATAAATAAGAGAACGAAAGAATGAGAAAGGAGCCGATCGGAATGGACAGCGCGGTAAACGAGAGAGAGAGAGAGACGGGGCGGCAAGTCAACGAGCGGATGCGAATCGGAGAGCAGCTCAAGCACGGCGCCTATCGAGACCGGATCACTCAATCCATTGGCGATTCACGATCCTACCAGCGGTTCAGACACCAGGAGAGGGAGAGGGAGAAAAAGAAAAAGAAACACGAAGGGAAAAACGAGGCCGAGCGGAAGAAGACGAGAAGAAAAGAAAGGAAAAGGAAAATCGAGGGAAAAAGGGGAGCAGCGCCGCTTCGGGTTTAGCGCGCGTTCGACCTGGTTTGGTATTTTTGGTATTTTTGTTTCTTCTTCTCTGGCATGTCGGGGTTTCACTTCATGCCAGTCATCGTGATTATTGGGTTCGCTTCTCGACCTTGTCAATAATTTGACCTGAAATGTCACATCCGACGTGAGCCATCATCTCCACCCTTGGATCTGTTATATGCACGCCTGCCGCGGAACGGCCCTCATGCATCCATGGGTCGTCGGTCGTCACTCAATATCCTCGGGGTGTACACATCACAATCTGGATATTATCCATCCATAATCCATCCATAGACATGATCTACTATCGAATGTGTCGACAATTTGAATCCATATCCCGGGTATCCTCTCTACTATGAGCCTATGACGACGCCATGCCAATTTCTCCCTCGCCTCCCCAACGGATTGACCAACGATTGCCCAGAACAAACCCAAACCTCCAACGCAGTCTGTAACCCGGGTCAACAACTCTCGCTACGGCGAACGTCTTCAATAAGAAGTCCAGCGGAACGGCGGTTTCATCTCCCTTCTCGCGATCCACCCGTCGAAGGCTCCAAGAAGCACCGTCATCCGGAACCCCTCCGGACCTGAAACGGCGCCTTCTCCTAAGGAACTAGATCGGATGATCCTGATTCGCAGGCGACTCGCTCTCCTTGCGTTCATTCGAGGGGGCTGTCCTTCTGACCATTATTGCCTCGTAGGCTCGTACTCTCGTCATCCCTTGTTGACTAACTAGTCGGGGGCGGAAAACCAGCGCATGTGGGTGTGATTGGCTGCATTATCTCACTGAGACGGAATACTGAATATTGGGCGATTCTTCTCTCCTCGCCTTGTTCCGCCCAATGGAGAGTACACATTACCTAGAATCGGGCGATGCCTGACCAGGAACTCTCCCCGGTAATAGTCTGATCGAAGAGACCCTGGCGGGCCAAAGGAAGCCGGCAAATAATCCATCCCCATTATTAATCTACCAAAAGAGAGAAAAATCTGCGCTTTCATTTGCGTTCGGTGTCCATCGGCCATCCTTCCGCCGCGGTGAAATTAGCTTGGAGACGCTATACTCGATTGACCTCAACCAAGCGGCAGATCTCGTGGGTCGATGACTCGATGTCTTCCAGGAATAGCGGCAACCTCCTCCAGAGTACAGGGTATGCCAATTTCTCCGGAAGTTAAGAAACAATCGAGGCGCTCAGGATGATTATACTACGTGTGATACTGGGCATGCCTCCGACTTCCTTCCGTACTGTAGATCTTTCTTTGCCGGCGGATCCTTTCAGTCGGGATTCGGTAAACTTGACGATCCGCGTTAAGGATGGACAAGAGTAAATGATTCAGCAGATTCTTTCGGGTCTCTGCACGAGCCAAGAAGCGTCGATTCAATCTGGACGGCGAACAGACTTTTTGCGTCTTGTTTGTTTACCTTGAGGCTACTAGCAGCATCACTTCGTGAACCATGAAGTCATGCCGGTGGAAACCCGTCGTTTTAAACAATCCCCCGAACCAAGGAACCCTCCCGCTCGAACCGAGTTCATCCCGGTTCATCCCCGGTTCTAAAAGCCGTTTCGGGCTTTTCGGCGGCACAACGCGGCCTCGAAATTTGATGCTCCAGCTTCATACGAGGTCAACACCTCAACAGCCTGTCGGGTTGGTCGGGGTGGGGCCATCAATTTCAATCAGGTATATCAGGTATTCAATATGATTAACCTGTTTCTGCATCCATGTGCTTGTGGTGCCATGTGATTCCCATCCGGAGTAGTCCTCCACGATATATTTTCGTGGAGGTACGGAGTAGTTTGACACTGTATGCTATTGGGACAGCCAGGTACCTACTGTTGCATACTTTATTTTACCTGCCTTTCGACTATTGCCTTGTTACTGCCTTGTCTTATTGGGCTGCCATCACCACCCTATAATAAAAGATACCGCCTCACTAACTTCCTAGGAAATTCGCCCCCTAGAAAACCCCATTTTCGTCCCTACACAGTATTATTTAGAGCCACGCACCCCGGGCAGCGGGAACACGGCTGGATTTAAGCCTAGGGACTAGGGTAAAAGACATGAAGGGTGGAAATCTTACTAGAGAGTCAAGAGCCCGCATCGTTCCAGTCAGCGCAGCCGCCACATGGAAGCAAGGACATGACCACACCCACACATGGACCGCGCCACGCGAAGCGGTTACTGGATGGAGCTTGGTTGTGGGCAGTAGGTCTGTGCTATGACTTGCCCTTCATTTAGGCTGGGAGTCATCATTCTCCGACCTAGAGCCATTAGACAATTGCCGTACAGGATTGCGGTGCTGAATTGGCTTGTCAAATGATATTACGCCCAGCCGTTGTTGATTTCAGAGAGCTCAACCGCGAGAAACCAAATCAAGTTATCCTAGGTATGTCGCCTGAGTTTGAACAATCAACGTTATAGGCCGGAGTTCCAAAACTGGCCCGGATGGTGCATTGTTACTTCCCATAATTCTGTATTGAAGATTTTATGTTCTCCCATGTGCCACGATCCGCGAAGAACAGCGCTAGCTGCGCTACTGTAAAGAAGCGAATGTCTAAGTACTTTAGTTACTTCTAGTAGTCTATAAACTAATGGAACTATCCATTCGGTATTCGTTCCTAACGCTCGCAGTGCGCGATCTGATGAATCCTGTGCCATCCATCCTTGCAGGTTCTTCCGCTTCCCGTCTGGCTATACCGAATGGCGCCCCGATGCTTGCCGTACTCCAGCAGTCCAGCATGTCGACCTTCCTCAAGGCGGGCAAATAGGATAGGCTAACCACCGTGCAGCACCTTCGGCTAGGACTGAAAGAGGCTCCATTGCGCCGTGTTCATGCTACGATGGTATTCATGGTAAAAAAATTTATGCTTCCGTCGTTGGAGCTGTGGTTGGGCCATATCCCCATCGACGTGAACCTGACAGGTAGCGAAGGCGTGCTGACGATTTGGTTAGGCTGACAGGTGGTGGCCTATATGTATGCTTTATGTGCAACACTTGAATATATTGTAGCATTGTCCACTAACAGTACGCAGTACTAATAGTAAGCATGCTGGACCTACTCAAGAATTAAGCGCAGGCCTACCCTCTAAACTGCTTCATGGGTTCTGGCCATGTTGACCGTCATCTGTGCGGGCCCAATCCCCTTCCCTATATAAGCTTCGGTAGCCTAAGCTAGCACTTGGCTCAATAGGGCGCGGTTCAGCTTCGAGACCCTGGCTGGGAATATAAACCAGATCCTGTCCAGGGCTGTACCTAGCTTTGGAAGATCTCCTGATGTCGGTTGCTGTGGATAAGTCCTTGCGATATCATAGTTCTCTCGCCGGAACCTCTCGCAGACTTTATTGTTGGTTAGCTTTTGTGGGTGAAGGCACCCACCCAGTAAACTCCGCCATACCACGGCCAATCCCCTCTCGCGGTGATCACTGCTGTCTTTCTGTCGATTGAATTGGCCATTTCTCGGAGCAGCTGCTCCGGCGTGTACTCACCTGCTCCGATTGCCACGAACATGTAACTGAAAGTGGCGTTAGGCCGGGTCTGCTGTGACTGGAATGCACGTTGGTTGCACACAGACTGAGTAAAGGAATTGAACTCGACTGCCCAGGTGGATTGTCGTTTACACGTAGCATCAATGAGCGCGACATCTTCACAGTTCGAAAGAAACTTCTCTGGCAACGCAGAGGTTTTGTAGGATTGAGGGAGCTTGAAACTATCCTATGAGCCACTGCTTGGGGTGTCCCGTTGACGGATATGCCAGGAGAGTGCTCATCGAAACGACTCGGGGCCCCTTTATACCAGCTGGCGTCGATATTAAAGGAAATACCGAACTTTGAGAAAACTGGCACGTGGCATCTTGGTAGGTTCCCAATTGAGGGTTTGTCAACGATGCCGCTTGTTTAGACAGTGAATGTTTAGTTGGAGTCTTGCACATGATCATGCATACTTTATGTTGTAGATTACGCATCAAGCCTCTCTTGACAAAAGGAATCAGCATTCACCTTCTGGCTGCCGCATTTGACCATATTTTCTAGCCCGCTATCTACTCAGATCCGCTAGGGAGCTAAATCGGAGATGATATCAATGGGAGGTGATCGTCTGATTACCCGACAGGTCTGACTTACCAGGCCACTCGATTGAAAGGGTTTCTACGGGTGATATTAATGATGGTTGGAACTTTTACCACATCTGAAAAGTTTCAGGTACAATACCTCTGGAGAATTTAAACTGTGCTCAACGGTCTGATGACAGTTGATAGCCTCGCAATGTCATATTGAAAACGATCCAGATTCCCCTCCTGATGAGCGAGATCTTCCGGATATCGCTGCGAGCCCAAGCTGCAAATTCGAGGTCTTTGTGAAAAAGAATTGTTTCGGCGATACAAAGCCTTCACATCAGCCGTTGGCCCCTTTCCCCACTCTTGGATGATCTCACTTCGGAATAAGAATCATCTGCTTCTAAGGAGGAACTCGACATGATTCCGCAGCTTTTGATCATGATCGAGGACACCGGTCATACACGAGGTGATGGTCGTGGCTCCCGATTTCTGAACTCCTCGCATCGCCATGCACATGTGCGTTGATTCGATCATGACCACGACCCCGGACGGGGCGAGGACGTGGTTGATGGCATGTGCTATCTCCTGCGTCAATCGCTCTTGGACCTGGAGCCGGCGGGAGTACACCTCAGCAATACGTGCGAGCTTCGAAAGCCCCAGCACTCGGCCATCTGGCACGTAACCGATGTGGATCTTTGTCACCAGTCTCAGCAAAACAGAACACTTTAGCCAAAGGAGAAGGGATGTGGGAAGCATTACCTTTCCGTGAAATGGTACCAAGTGGTGTTCGCACAGGCTAAAGAGCTCAATATCCCGGACGAGGACAAGCTCGCGGGTGTCCACGTTGAAGATGGCATCATTGACGACGTCAAGGGGATCGGTCGCGTAGCCCTGGGTGAAGAAGAGCATTGCGCGGGCGTAGCGCGCCGGTGTTTGCAGCAGGCCCTCGCGGTTCGGATCTTCCCCGAGGCATTCGAGAATTCTCTTCATGCAGGCGCTGATAGTTTCCTCCCTCTGGCACCTCTCTAGCCGGTCCACAGTGAGCGTGGGTCATGGCAGGGCAGACACGGCCTCCAATATGCATCAACGTACCGATAGCATGGAGATCCTCCCGGCACAGCGATGGTGTTCCCACCGACCTAGGCGTATCGAGTGTCACTGGCGGAGTCATAGCTGTTGTTGCAATGAGCCCTCAGCAGCCGACCTCCTGGATGTCGCCGGGAGCAGTAACTCACGAGAGTAGCACGTACCTGGACTGTATCGCTGACACGACTGAGCGGAAGACGGTCCCTTTGGAGGCACCAACTGGGCCGGAGGAACCCGCACATCATTTCGTTCCGAACCCATCGCCTCGACACCGTTACCAAACTGAATCGGTTGCCCTGTGGCCATTTTCGCAGTGTGTTACACAGAGGGTGATATTGGACTGGAGAGCGCGGCGCCTAAGTAGCCCTAAGGAAATATAGTCGGGCAATCGAGGAGGATCATAACGCACCTGGATCGGGGCTCTGCTGAGGTGTCTCAGTCTGCAACATGAGTCGCGCTTGCGTTAACACCGCAGGGAGCATCGAATGATGGACTGAGGAAGCCCACAGAATCGCCATGAAACCGCACAATTCCACAGGAGACGTACATATTCCGAACTTTACCTCGACGCTGTCCACCCAGGGCTACTATCTCCATGCGGATCTTATGTTCACGGGGCGGCATTCCTGCCTAACGGGCACCCATGCGGTGATGCGTCGGTAGTGCGTTACTCGTCATATTCTGTCCTGGTGTTTGTTCACCGCTAGTCTTTCCCAGTGTTTCGCAATGAGCGAGTGTCTGCTCCTGGCACTGCCAGCGGAGCAAAAGTGCCGGTCCTCTCACACAGGTCTATGGATTTCGGATTGTACTGCAATATCAGATCTCTTATGCATGACTAGCCACCCATGTGGACACCTCCCTAGGTCAAAGATTCCCCTCCATCTCCACAGGCGGATGGACGACATCTTCGACCGCCGGGTAGCCCCCCTTCACTCGACCGTCTGGGTCCCATTTCTGGCGCACGGCCTGGAGCCGACGCATATTTTTCGGAATCCAATACCGCGACAAGTCATTTTTGAAGTGCGAGTCCCCCAGATAGGCGCCAATGGTGCTGAGGGTGGTGTTCCGCATGGCCCTATCCAACCAGGCAATGCATCGCGTGTCGTCGGCCTCCGCTTCCCATATTGTATATACGGCAAAGTAGTGATCCGATTGCATACTCAGGGCCATCTGGGGCAGCTGACGCCTGCTCCATGGGTACATCGAGGTCCAGAAGGTAAAAGACTTCGCATGCGGGAGCGTGAGGAAGGGCTCGGCAAGAGTGGCCACCACGTCAGCCGTGTTTCTGAGGAAGCCGCTGTCCACCCGGTAGCGATGGTTGTTTGGGTTGGCCTTGGATTGTTCATGGTACAAGTTTGCTAGGCTATCTGGCTGACAGAACCATTCGGAGAGTGCCCCCTGCGGACGGCAGTCGTGAACTGGCTGCAGAGCACGAACGGCATCGTCAGGGGCATCCTTGAATGTCGTCAGGAGGACCAAGAAGCACAGGGTCCCATTGATGTATTGGGACTTGGCGGAGATCTCGGTGTCAGAATCCAGCTCGTGCTGAAGCCCCAAAGCCCAGGCGAATGCCTTTGGGTAGAGCTGTGCATGGAAGACGTAGCCAGACGATCGAATCAGTCGCGGTCGACGCATCACATGCAGATGAAAGCGGGTCACTATGCCCGGGAATGCTGGCCGGATAGTTATTTTCTGAGTAGACTTGATCGGGGTATGGGGACTTCCTCACCTGGACCTGCTCCTCGCGATGCCCAGTACAGATCACTGTTCTGCGTTGCGTCGCAATACAGGAGCTGCCCTTGTGCTGTGACCACGTCAACTGCCTCCACAAACTCGGCGCCCCAGCCCCAGTTCTGGAGCCATCAGTTGCTGTCGACGAATCTCAGGGTCCGGTCCCTTCACACATACCGCACAGTTCCAGCCCATGCCCCCTTGCAGCAAGAAACCCCCCATCCCCACGTCCGGGCAGTGGCCACCGGGGAAAAAGAGACCATGCACCTGCAAAAGATCGTCGAGCTCTTTGCTGGTCACACTCGGCGTCACCGACACACGCTGGGTGGCCGAGCTCACTTTCACCTGTTTGAAGTCGCCCAGGTCCAAGAGGATGGCATCATTCTGGACACTCCACGCTTCAAAGGAATGGCCGCCTGACCGCACGCAGACCCCTAAGTTACGGTGAGCTGCCAGGTGGACCCCAGCAATAACATCGGCCTCGCACTCGGCCTTAACAATGGCGGTGGGATGGAGGTTTGGACGTCGCATGTTGAACACATTGGCCCATCGTGCAGTCTCGTACTCCGCGGCGTCGTCGGAGTCTTTCCAGATAGTTCGCATTGTCGCCCTTGAATGAGACACATGGGGATCCTGCCGGCCGTATTTAATCCTTCTCTCAAGGGCGGTCTACACGTGGGAGCCTGTTATGTAGCAGCCCTTGCTTTGTGAGTGAATGACCGGATCGCTGTCATCTGCATATTGACCAGCATTTGACGCTGGTGAATCAGCCAGAGTAACAAAGCCACAGGGGCCCCAGTCAACTACCAACACCTTCCATCCTCCAGCAAAATCAAGCAAGACACCATAATGGGCGACCATCGTACCACAATAGCCATCCCACCAAACCCGTCAACAGTAGACGTGATCAGCCTACGCAATGTCCAGCTGCCTCTGCCGACTGCTCCCGAAGCATGGCACCGTCCCGGCCAGCGTCAGCCGTGTACAGCATCTATCCGCCTTTCATATTCCTCCGCCATGGCAGCAGCAGCCACTGACGACGTCTCCCTGTCCGTGGACTACGGTAAACTCTATCGTCGGGTCGAACAGACACTCAACCATGGAGTGAAGCCCGCTCGACGTCTACTCAACTTAGACGGCTACGCGCCTAAGCGATTGGCAGCCCAGGATGTGGGCCAGGACATCCACATCACGGCCGGGACCATAGCCAGTTGCGCTTTGGACTTTCTGGCTGAGACCGCTGTCGACATCCGCAAAAGGCGGCCCCAAGCACTGAGAAACGACTTTGGCCAATGCGAAGTCCGCCTGGATCTGCCCAAGGCGCTCCTCCGCGCAGACAGAGGGCTCTCGTATTGCTGCGTCACTGCCCATTGTCCTGACCCGAGCAGCACTGGTCCCGCGACGGTGATCCTGTCCGAGGAGTTCAGGATCGAGCGAATTCGCTGCTACTGTATCCTTGGAATCAATCCGCATGAACGGGTTGAGAAACAGGGCATCTTCATAACCCTTTCCATCGGGAGAGCCAGCGCCGACGCCTGGAGATCGGCGTTTCTGCATTCGTACCAGGAGATGGTCCGCTGTATTGCTGAGGTTGGTCTGTCCTTTCTCCTGACTGAGTGACTGCGGCTAACCTGATCTGCGTTGGCGGCAGGCTGTGGACGCCTCAGACTTCCAGTCTGTTGAGGCTCTTGCCACATTCGTGGCCCGTATTGCGGTCATAGATTTCGGGAATGATGAGGTAACGGCGTTGGTTGAGAAACCAAATGCTCTGGCCTTTTCTGAAGGAACAGGTGTCGAGATCACGCGGTCTCGAGATTTCTTTCTTGGCGGCAGTCCTTGATGGGCGGACGCATGATGTTTATGAGAGGCAGTATGAAAACAGGAAAGGCGGATGGGGTTCTTGGGGAGGAATGAATTTAGTACCAGTAGTGTCATCAAAATTTCAGTGCAAGTGGTGTCCAAAAGGTGGTTGATGTTAATTTTAGCATGCAACAGTCAATGAAATACTATGTATTCCATTGTATAGGTCTATTAGGTCATAAGATTAACGGAACTGAGAAGGACGGAATGGAGAGATAACATGAAGCAAGCCAGCCCTGAACGATACTGGCCAGATGCATGTCCAAGGATTTCAGTGCTTTACACACAAGCTGCCACGGTCACGCCCAGTGAGGACAGCAACATCAGCATCCTTTGATCCACCAGTCTTCTGCCCACGGAGCGCCGAAAACTTCGCTCGAACCCAATCGTCACAGCGGAGGGCTTCTGTTTCTGATCCTTTCTGAGAGGGCTGCATCAGAGAAGCCATTGGCGCCGCCTTGGCCGGGCGCATCAAGAAGGCAAAGCTATATCGTTCGCGCATTTCCTGGCCGGGCATCGAGCTGACGCGGTGTAGCACGCTCTGGAACATCCCATCCGTCCAGATAGTCATGGCATCTCCCAGATTGACGACCACGCTGTTCTCCCGCGGCATCACATACAACCAATCTTCGGAGCCCTTAGGACAAATCTGCAGGCCCGGAGTAGAGGCAAATAACATGGTCAGGGAGCCCATGTCTGTGTGCGCCGTCTGCGGCACACATGGGGTGATATCGCCCGGGGAGGCTGCCTCGTATTTGAGTAGTCGAATGATGTCCAATGAAGGGTAGTATGGACGGTGGAACGATTCAATGGTCTTCTCGGCGGGCAGATGGAGTGCCTTGGACAGTTTCTGGAAGATAATGTCCGCGACATCCCGACAGCTGCGAGTAAAGCTCTGCATTGTGTGCCAGTGCTCGTCGACTGGGGCCGGTCGAGGGAAACCCTTGTCGGGAGGTGAATAGAGGCCGTCACAGGGAATCTGTAGCCAGCCGGTTAGAAGAAGACCTAGGCCATGGCCAGATCAAGGCAAGCAGGTGGGAGCCATGCCGCGTAGCTTTCGAATCCGTCCCTCTGACCGGGCAGGCCGCCGACATTGCGGTTGATGGGCTTGTAACTGAAGCCGTAATCAGCCTTGTGTCCCCAATCCCACTCACGTTCATCAAGCATACCCGTTGAGTTTGAACATCCCTATTTTGTCCACATCATACCGTAGTTTTTCTTCCAGACCAAGACCGAACAGTGACCGAGACAGCGAATATATTTCATCCACCAACCCAGGAAACTGGCTGGATGCGTGGCCTGCGAAATCTAAATAAAACATCCCATCCTCCCTGGCGGCCAATACTAGTTGTTCGACTTCTTCGTCGACACCGTCAAGGAGGTTGCCGAGGCTGATTGCCCTCAATGGCGCCGATAGAATCTTGGGAGTGTCACTCACCATGGCTGTCCAGTCCATCCCTGAATCACGAAGATAGAGGGAATCCGGCTTCTCCGTTACATATGTGTCTGTGTAGACGCGTCAGCCCCATGTGAGGAATATTGCAGCATCTAATGTGTCGTATGGTCATTGGACGGGAGATGTCACCCTGAACTTGTGGGACAGCTCATCGACACTTATGTACTAGGACCACGTCCTGCGTGGGCACCCACCCGGCACAGCGTCAATATCATACACCCAAGTTCACCCTGCCTATGGCGTAGCCCATTCGGGCATTATATCGCTAGCCCATTCGGGCATTATATCGCTAGCCCATTCGGGCATTATATCGCTAGCCAGTGAGGGCATTGAACCAACCCCCCACCATCCTTTCAACGCCATATCGTGTATGTTGTGTTCAGTGCGAACCGTCTACTCAGAATGACAGCGATAGACCCGGGGTGTCAAGCCCATGCAATGACGATTCGTGCAATACGGTCCTTCCTATGTCCACCTCGCCGGGCCAATCATCATGTACGCTGGTCATAACACTACCAATATTCCCGCCAACAATCAACAACCCATTAGCAATGGTCTGCTTCGCATGGGCGGTGACCTTGGGAGCCTATCTAGATTCCCAGGACCTGGTCATCGGCTTCGCACTCGGACGAGATGGGGACACCAGCAACGCGGCAACAGGCTCATGTTGTATACGGATTCAGCCAGAGCAAGACATTCACACTGCTTTGGATGCCGTGTCAGCCGATGGGGACGAAGGGCTCAAATTCTTAGTGGCGAAGGGGGCAGCGATTGGAACTGATATCACCCTGCGGAGGAAAGCGGCCGGCGACAGTCACCAGCGGCCAGTCCCCGACGACGAAAAGCTCTCGCCTGAGATAATTATTACCCTGGATGTTAAACAAGGGCATTTTCATACTCACGGGAGGTTCGATCCCAATACCGTGGTGCCCGCACTCGCACACATGATGATGCTTCATCAGTTCGCGTTTGCTGTACCCCTGGGCATCGTCAAAAGCCACAACAGCAATGCGGCCACCCAGGTGAAAGACCTTCAAGCTATCAGCCTCGATGGCATGGCACACTTGACGAGATGGAACGGGGGGCCTGGGCCGGAAGGGAACGGCGCATGCACGATTTGATCCGAAGGAAATGCCAACAACAGCCGTAAGCCATGGTAGTCTGCGCCTGGGATGGCTTGTGGACTTACCAGGAACTTGACCGCCAGGCATCCCACCTGGCATCACAGCTTTGCGGTCGCAGTATCGGACCAGAAAGGTTTGTGGGACTTTTATTTGAGAAATCCAAATGGACAACCGTGGCCATCCTAGCCGTACTCAAGGCCGGCGGCGCATTCGTGCTCCTTGATCCCACGCAGCCAGCGGCATATCTGTCGGATATCTGCTCCACGACCAGGACCGCCCTCGTGCTATGCTCTTCTTCCCACCATGCTCTCGCAGCAAAGCTTCGACGAACAACCATTGAAGTCCCCCGAAATCCTTACCAGGGACCACCCCCTACCAGCGAGTCTCGAGGCAAGCCTTCGACTGCAGCCCAGCCCCATCATGCCCTATACGCAGGGTTCACCTCTGGGTCTACGGGCCGGCCCAAAGGGTTCATCGTAAATCATGTGGCATTCAGCAGCGGGTTGCAGTCATACGTACACGCAACCGGCTTGAGAAGCGAGTCCCGAGTTTTCCGATTTGCTTCGTATAGCTCTGCACCCCGTGTGACGGATCAACTCGCCTCACTCGTTGTTGGGGCTTGTGTCTGCGTGCCGGCGGATATCACTGACCTTCCGAGACTCGCTAGTTTTGAATCTCTGCGCTGATCAGTGGAGCGACTCATCCACACACATGCGCCCTGTCTTCAACTACACTGCCCATTCTTCCCCCGAGTACACCCCCCGGGACAGGCAGCGGATGCATTATACTGCCAGGCGAAGTATGGATCTGTTTCATGTGCGAGTACGTGCCCAAGTTGACCTCCTCCTCCCCCATCCAGATCCGCGGACCGTGTCCAAATGTCGGCCGAAGGAATGCGGATCTGCTGCCAGCCGGCAGCCATGAGCGTTCGGATGGACGTACCATACACGTATTCGCGAATGCCAGCCCAGCGCATGGCGGCAGCACACTTTTGATACGGATGCGTTAGCTGCAATTGTACATAGACGAGGATAGATGGCGAAGATGGGGAGAGAGAGAAAAGAACACATGCCATCGCGCAACTCTCTGCATTGGTGTACAGGGTCAGACTGGCCATGGCGGTGCGAGCCTCATCGGGGCTGAGACGGAAGCGCCCACGCGGGTCCTGCAGAACCCCTGAGCAGTTCATGATAGCTGAGATTTCTCCTTTAGGGGATCGGGTCAGTATCTGGTCGCGCGATGGTTGGGGGTGCCAGCTAGGGGATGAATGGTACCATGCAGGATGGGATTTCCCTTCTTCCACCCTTCGTTCAACCCCGTGCAGATCAGGTCGCCCAGATCCCCATCATCTGTATGTTTGACGATCACGGTTGCGAAGGGGTACATCGGGCATACACGTGGGTGATACGCTTCGCTTAGGGTTTGCTGGGCCCCGTCGCATCCAGAACTCGCGTGTGGTCAGCGGGATGCCGTTTGTGGCCAGTTCCCACTCGGGGCCTCGGATGGATTGGTTTGTTGATGGTACTGGATACATCCCTGGCCAGATGGTGGCCGCTGTCAGGGACGTTTCCAAGAGGACAAGTGCGACGACAAACAGCATCATTCTTCAGGTGCATGCAGTGTAGAGAATGGCCATCCGCCCCCATGGATGTGCTCGGAGCCGGAAGATATATTCGGATATATTATGATAGAGAAGCGAATCATAGAGGTACAAGGGAGAAGGGAGAAAGAAACAACTCCAATCTACACTCTGTTGTTGACAGACTTGGGGTTCTTATTGTGCAACATCTGCAAGGGGAAGACTTCCTCTCACCGCTGTTTTCCTGGGTGCAGCGAGACGATGAATCTAGTAGGCAAATTTAGACTGTCTCCCCTGGGCGATGCCTACACCCTCTCCACTGAGCAGAGGGCCTCTATTGCAGATCGGGAGCGGTTCTTGGCGAGATGACTATGAGTAAAACTGTATAGATTAGAGGTATGTAAGGGGCAGCCTGCAGTATTGAGGTCAGACACTTGGCTAAGAAGAGTGTGCTTTCCATAGTTATTAACGGGTATACAGTCTCTAGGTCTACGGCCGTTAACTGAAGGAAGACAAGTATCTAAGTATTTAACTATTCTATTTATCTAGTAGGGAAGACTAATAGGATTTAGAGTTAGAATATATTACTTCTAGTTCTAGCACCACGACCAAGGCTGAGGCGCCTTGGGGTCTTTCACTATGAGATCCTCAAGTACAGAAAAAGCAAAAGTCAAAAGATTTCGGCAGATTCATTGTATACCTATAGCTCGATCGCGGAATTTCCGAGCATTGTCACAGCCGAGGACCTGCAGCCATTGCTAAAGCAGGCCTACAATGAGGTGACTGATATTCTCGCCGTCGGAACCTGATTCTTAAGACTCCATCGGTCATGTCTGCTCTGGCAGTTGGGAAAGGGGTCTATTCTGCCTCGTCGATGAAGGAGATGAGTGGATGGGGAATTCCCAAAGCCTACACTACAGACAAAACGATGAACTGCAGGCTAAACATGGCTCTAGAGAAGGCCACGAAGGAGACTGAATATAGCTAGGAAAATAACAATTCGTTGTTATCAATTATAATATATTAAATAATGATACATGCGAGACTATTTTTAATTACTAATTAACTATTTTAGATTTTAAATGGTTTTATACCTCTTATTCGTACCTTATCTGTTAGACTCCCGTACAGGCTATACCTACCAGTCGTAGATCGAGTGCCAGGGGACCAACTGTTGCAGTGTGTAATATCACTCTTCTGTTTCTTGGCCGGTCCCCCTTCCTCTCCGGTTATCCATGTCTGCTTATATGTTTCTGCTCATCTATTATGATATAGTCTCTCTATTCGTGGTCTTGCCTTGAGGATGGCATCACGGGGTTTGTTCAGTACAGTAGTAGATATCTGATGGGCTCATCGTCCGCGTCCAAGAAGGGGTCCAAGCAAAATGGGCCATGTTTTCCGACTAAGGCCCTTACACATGGCATCTAGACTTAAATGGAGGGTTGCTGTCTGTCCTACGTATACAAGCCATCAAGGATGTTATCCAGGAGGGCCTAAAGGTAAACATCTTTATCCGATGGAGTCCGGTGAAAACGGCATATAGACGCCATGTACGTAAATTGCGAATAACACAAGCACTGACACTTCTTTGTGAAGCGCAAGAGGTGAATATACTATAACACAACTACAGAGACTTTAATTCGTCTGACGCTAGCTCGGCCGATATGCTCTTACAGGAAGATAGAGTAGTATGTGATGGTAGGTAGGTGATGGTATGCGTTATGAGGTATGATTTGATAAGATATAGCAATATGATATGATATGGTGTTTATTTCAGGATTGGTTATATTTGGTTGGTTTGGAAGCCATAGTGATATTGGGAAATTTAGTAGAAAGAAAAGTACGATGCTCAGATTGGCATATGTTCTCTACATGGTGACTATATTACGTTCTACACACAATGCAATAAAACAGTGTATCATGCATCATAACATTGACCTATTTACATCTACATCTCAGTAGTGCCGAGCTCGTCTCACACATAACCATCCCAGATGACCTCTGGAATCTTGTTCTATTTTCTAGATCGCCCCTCATCGACTTGTCAGGACCATGTACCATGCATGCCCCAACAGCTCTACCCAGACCACTAAACCCACCTACGCCTTCGCATACTTCCTCGTCCAATCCTTCGCGATCTCCTCATACCGGGCGCGATCATTCTTATACTGCTCTGCGATGCGCCCCTCGACCGCATCGTCCGGCATGGGCTCCGCCAGCAGCTGGCGCGCAAACTCCAGGACCGCGGCAATGCGCGAGCTGGGCTTCCACTCGTCCGACTTCAGCATGCCCAGGCACATGCTGCCTTTCTCGTCGTTGGTCACGTTGGGGTGATAGATCTTCGTGCCGAAGGATACGGCCGGCGGCTTGAAGGGGTATTCGGTGGGCAGGCTGAGTTTCATGAGGAAGCGGCCTTTCTAAGCGGCGGGGTGGTTAGCTTTGCTTGGTGCTGTTAGGATACCGTGGTAGGCGGTCGTACGTGGTACGGTGACCCCTCTGGGCCTTCCATGTAGACTTTCCATTCGTACAGGTTGGATTCATCGACTAGTTCGACGGAGATGCCGTCGGGAGGCATCTGGATGAGCTCGGTGAGCTCCTGGATTTTGGATTAGCTAGCTAATCTCTCGTGGCTTGGTGGGGTGTGTTCATTCTTAAGAGCGCACGTACCTTGGTGATTCGCTTTTGGCTGCCCATTTTGGCGGTCGAGAAATTATTCTTATACAGAGAGCAAGTACCAGAGCCCTCTAGAGAAGATAAATGATTGAGTCAAGAGAGAGGGAGAAAGAAAGAGAAGAGGGGATTTCTAGTGAAAGGTAAAACCAGGACCGGCTCATTGGCCAGCGCAGAGCAACCTGTGACAGAGAAATGCAGGGGCACCAGGCGCTAGACGCAGCACATGGAGCTAGTCAGTTCGACTAGATACAGCCTAGGTGGACTAGGGGAGGACGAAGCAAGAAAGCAGGAGTCATCATGGTTGCTTTGTCGGGGTTTCACTGGCGGGGGTGGATTGGGTGGGGTGGAGGCGGTCACGTCACGGTCGGCTTTCTTTCCTTTGCGGCTTGCAAGTTTTCTACATTCAAGGCCACTTACTCCTACAGAAACAGGGCTGACAATCACAAGCACTTGATTATGCTCTACTAACACCCATCTACTCCCGTTGTAATATCACCATCAACCCCATAATCCCCAGCAGCACCGTCTTCAGCCATGGATGCTCGCTGAGCATGATCGTCACATATCCCACCATAGGAATATACCCTCGCACGCTGCCCACGATGTCCTCCTCGCGGTTCAGGTAGTCCTGTCCAGGCGCATACAATTCGGTATCGTCGGCGATGTTGTTGTCGCCCTTGGTGAGAAGCATGTTGTTAGGGGCCGGAGAGGACCTAGAATGGAAAATGGCCGACGGTTAGTGTTGTCCTGTCAAGCTGGAGAAACAGCGCAAAGTAAACGCAAAAGATAGCAAACATACTCCGGGATCTCCTTCACTTTCTTCGTCTTCCCTTCGATCTCGGGGTACGTGCGCACCACGCGATGCACGATCGGGATATCCTTCCCCTTCACATTGTAGACCACGATCTCGCCGAGTTCCGCCCGGGGGCTGCGATTCCATAGGAATAGGAGATCGCCTCGCTGGAAGGCAGGCTCCATAGAGCCTGACAGGACGACCTAGTGACCGACATCCGTGAGCATGGTAAATGGAAACAGGCACAATAGCTAGCTAGCACGCACCACAATCGGAGAGCTGGACGCAGTAAACACCGAGAGGCCCTTCCAGAGCATGAACGCCGTAGACAGGACCAGTGCGAAATTGAGGACTTGCGCGAGCGATTGCCGCGGGTTTCCTAGAGATGATAACATTTTGGTGAGGAGGGAGGGTGTTGATGTCTTGAATGGACGGGGAGATTCGACGCGATCGGTGGTGTCGGGAGGTGAAAAGGGTTGGGTGGATGGGTCGCGAGGGCGACCGCTAGCGAGGTCAGATAATTGTCTGTCGGTCTTGTTTCTTTCAAAGGTCTTGGTGCAGAGACGAGGTGGAATTGGCTGGTGGGTCGCGGAGGTGGAATAGAAGAACAGAAGATAGAAGGGCGAGGTGGCCTCTGTTGCTCTGCTAGGGAACTCTGTCTGCCCCAGGCATCCCGCGATTGGCCGCTTTCTACAGAGTACTTGCTTTGTGGGCCACCACTTCTTGAGTCTTGACCATGGCAGATCGTTTTGATAAAATATAATAAATGCAATCTATTACTTGTAACGGTATGAATGAGATATACAAAAACAAATGGATTAAAAATCAACAAAGTTCCCATTCCCAACAGCCCGCCCGGTTATACATGGGCATCCGCCGGCCGTGCATTGAGTTGATCGATTTCCCAGAATTTCTGGGGCTTCTCGCGCCTCGTGATAATGCCAACCACGTCAAACGGATCGAAGAACGTCACAATGGCTGGTCGAGGATCCTCGTAACCCGGTCCCTCAGTTTCGGTCACCCCGTCCTTTGCCAGGTAGATCTTGTTGCATCGGGGAAGCCAGCGCATAGGATGGAGGACGTTCAGCATGGTAGTGTTGCTATACATGACCACCGTCTCGAAAACCCAAAAGAACCACTCCTCCTTGATGATGGGACTCAGGTTGTCAAGATTGCTGGTGTTCAAACTGGCCGCCGTAAAGTACTCGACGGTCCGAAAAATAGTGCGCACGGTGATCAGAATACAGCTGCAGAATAGCACATAAAGGGCTCGTTTGACCTTCGTATTCAGCACGCCGCCGCGGGAGCAGTTGTAGTAGAATCTCGAGGCCAAAGCCATGAACCCGACCATCAGAGCAATCTGGAGGATAAGAGCCGCCTTGAGCAGTGCCTTGCCCGTGTTCTGAGTGCCTTCGGGGTTCGACGTGTTGGCCACCAGGGCAGCCCCGTTGGCCGTCAGGACTTCGATGACGACGCCCATGGCGACGAACGTGGTGAACACACGGCCCGGGTGTATGGGGGAGTGGTAGGGAATGTAATATAGGATGCGACCCAGGATGAAAAAGTTGGCTCCCTCGTAGACAGGTCTGTGATTGTCAGTTTATCATCCTATACAGGTAAGAATGGCATCGAGGATCACTTACGGGCCTGCTAGTAAAAAGACCGTACTCGAAATGAAGACTCCAAGGTTACCCCAAGCCCCAAAAGCTCCGACGGCGCGCATTATAAATCCCACTGTGAAAAGAAGAGCCGACCATGGAAGTAGGCCTGTCACCTTCCAGGACTTGTATTTGCTTGGGTTGACCGTTAGCAATGCTATTTCCCAGGGGATCTCTTTCCTTACTGGCATTGGTACCCATGGATAATTCCAGAGATAGCAAACAGAATGGCAAAAGCAATAGGTGCTCCTTTGTTCGGTGCATAGAACCAGAGACTCCCCTCTTCTGCACGCAGTTAGTTTCGCACGCGGCACTCGACAGAGCTGAAGGGAACTAACGGTAATGTGATCGCTTCTCAAGCATCATGATGTGTGCTACTCGTACCAAAGGGTATGCGGCAGGAATGGTCTGGTTAAGGACACTGGTTAAGGACAATGATATATATATGGTACAGCCTGATCAGAGCCCGACATAGTCAATGACCTCTTGGGCCGCGACGGCCATATATATATATGGCGAAAAACATGACGCTCCGATGCACTGTAGGGCTAGCGAACACGAGACTGCCGAAAAAGGCAAACGAGATTTCTCTGAATGACATCCAAGCCTCTGAAGAACCGCAAGCCTACGGTGGAGACGAAGGCTTGTCCAGCCATCGTAGCCAACTATTATTGGCTGCCACCGACGTAGCGAATACGAGCAAGGCTGTGCCATGGCTCTTGCACACGGTTCAGTGCCCGGAGTCACAAAGCCTCGTTGCGGGGCAGAAGGCTTCGTGTAATCGGGTCAGGGGCATGGAGTCCGACATGGATACCGTATTGAGAATCCATCGCGATGCCGTTTTGGGTGTTTGATGCGATTGGCCAAAGTTGGTGCCTGAAGATCAAGGCAGAACCCCCAGATCACATGCGTTGCCCCGACAACGCAGGCTAACCCGATAAGGAAGGCACCCCCAGAATCAACGAGACTCGGCCATATTTGGTCGCTCAGTCGCTCAGTCTCACTCGGTCCTTCTCCTCTCCACCTCTCGAGTCGCCAACCCTCTGCCTTCCTCGCCATCCCGTATACGACCAACCGGCAGAGCACACCCAGCAACCATGAGTTCAGCAAAGTCCCCCCAGCCCTCCCTTTTCCAGGTTTATCTCCGCCTCCGCCCTCCGATCTCGCAACAACAAGATGAGCATGTTGAGCGCTGCTTGACAGTCGATACCCCGGAAGCACCTAACCCAAATGCAGACAATGGTGAAGTGTCTAAGACAGCTGGTCCCACACAAATTGTCCTTCAGCCTCCAAGTGATGTCAGAAAGCGCGCGGTTGAGAAGTTTGGCTTCACCAAGGTCTTTGAGGAATCAGCTTCCCAATTGAACGTTTTTGAAGATACCGGATTGGAGTCCATAATTAGGGGTGTCCTTACAGAGGGGAGAGACGGCCTGGTGGCTACCCTGGGTGTCACTGGAAGCGGAAAGGTAGGCAAAGGTCTGAAAGAACTATCCGGACAGAAATCTAAAACTTCTTCAGAGTCACACCATTCTAGGATCAAGGACCCAAAAAGGCCTTACTCAGATGAGTCTCGATGTGATCTTCAAGTCTCTAGAATCAACGATCAAGCCCCCAGACGATTCCATCAACCCGCTCCTTCTCTCGACTGTTTCTGCGTCGGATCCATGTGAATCCCAGATGTTCACGGCGCAATCGTTCCTGGAAGCCGTTTATGGTGACCCCAATGCCGATCGTGGCAGGAATTCTCGAGCCCAGACTCCCATGAGCTCGGGAAGAGCTCACACACCTATGGCGGTATGGTGCCCATTTCCCAGAACTCCCCAAAGGACCCAGACGCCGCGACCTTGCACCCCCAGAACCCCTACCAACACCCCCATTGTGCCCATGACCCCACATAGAACGCCCTCAAGAACCCCAGCTTTTCTTGGTATCCCAAATTTCAGTATCAGCCCTGCCAAGAGAGTTCCATGGCTTCTCCCAACAACCATTTCCAATAAACGTTTTGAGGTCCCCCGTATGAACCATGCTAAATCATCATTTTACACTTCAAAGGAACCTACGCCCGCGATTATATTCCCTCGCCGGAATCTGCCCCAGCGTCCCAATGCCTTGCCACGCTCCCCGGATGTCAGCCATCTTACTGTCGACTTGAATCCCCATTCAGAGTATATTGTTTTGGTATCGATGTACGAAGTGTACAACGACCGTATCTTCGATCTCTTGTCGCCAGCTATTGTCCCGGGCCAAGGAAGCACCATGTCGCGTCAAGGCGGAAACGCCCAGAAAGACCGAAGAAGGCCTCTGTTCTTCAAGTCGACGGAAGGGTCGCCTGATCGAAAGGTTGTCGCGGGCTTGCGCAAGATTGCCTGCAGCACATACGAGGAGGCATTGGCGATCCTTGACATTGGCCTGACCGAGCGTAAGGTCACAGGAACCGGTGCCAACAGCGTCAGCTCGCGTAGTCACGGGTTCTTCTGCCTCGAAGTTAAAAGAAGAATGCGGAACAAGAGAACTGGCGAAGAAACATGGATTGGCAACACGCTTACAGTGGCCGATCTTGCCGGTATGTTCAGAACTGCTTAATCGTCGATTTAATGTCAATACTAATGGTTGGTTAGGTTCTGAGCGTGCCAGAACCGCAAAGACTGCCGGATCTACTCTTGCCGAAGCAGGCAAGATTAACGAAAGTTTGATGTATCTTGGACAATGCTTGCAGATGCAGAGCGATATGCAGGACAAGAACAAGGTATTTTTCCGTGGACGTCCACTTTTGGAGGACCTAACTAACTTCCGCAGACTGCAATGGTGCCATTCAGACAGTGCAAGCTGACCGAGCTGTTGTTCTCCAACTCTTTCCCGTCTAACCAATCATCGGGACCTACTCGTCATCCCCAGAAAGCCATCATGGTAGTGACAGCCGATCCTCTGGGAGACTACAACGCCACCTCGCAGATTCTGCGGTATTCTGCGCTGGCTCGGGAAGTTGCAGTGCCCCGAGTTCCGTCTATCTCCGAGTCTGTGTGCTCCGGTTCCGTTGAATCCTACAGAGCATCTGGTGGACGTAGTTCTCAGAATATGGCTATGAACGAAGAGCTCGAAAGCGCCCTGGCCGAGATTGAGCGCCTCACGAAAGAAAACAGCAACCTCACCATGAAACTCGGCGAGGAAGAAATCATGCGAGCCGAGTTAGAAATGAAGCTGAGTGTCAGTGAAGAGCGCTGCATGGAAATCGAACAAGACGTTCGTGAAGAGTGCTGGACCGAAATGGACGAGCGAATGGAGGAGGAGAGAAGAAGATGGCAGACTGCCTTGGAAGAGCAGGTAAGAACCCTTTTCTACCGCGAAAGTCTGGCCTGCTGCTGACCCATCCAGGCCGATCACAACGATGAGCATATCGACAAGAAGATTGAACTTCTGTCTCGGGGCTTCCAGAGTGAGTCTTTTCATCACACCATATTAACGAACATACAGCCATGCTAATGGGCATGATCAGTTCACGAAGACCCGCCATCATCCAGAGACGATAGGACCGAAGAGCTTGAATACGAGAACGAGCGTCTTCGCAACAAGATCGCTGCCCTGGAGCGTGAACTCAACTGTCAATCGCCTACCAAGAAGTCCAAGGCGAAGAAGCCTCTCGAGCCCACCCGCAGCAATGCTCTGGGTCGCGAAAGTGATATCGACCATGCGCTGAAGCGAATGGACCAGTTGAAGCTGGCCGATAGCATGTTCTCTCCTGCGCCAACATTGACAGGTTCCCCTGGCAAGAAGCAGAGAAAGATGGCTACGCGTAGATGGGATTTGGCTCCTGAAGAGGATATCTAAACGTGGACGTCTCCCTTTTCCTTTTCCTTTTTTCCCCCTTTTGACTGTTTGTGTATATTATGAGAGGCGTTTTGGGACTCTTTCAGTGATACCAATTTTTGTTTTTCTTGTCTCTTTAAATGTGTTGTTAAATTAATTTCTATTAATCGTTTATATGGATGGACCTCTTGCCTTGCTACTCCATACATACCACACCACGTACATATTGATCGCCCGAACGCCTGCCCTTTTTCCGCGGCCAAATATAAGAATAAGAACAATACCCGAGACTTAACCAGAACCAGGCTAACAATGCAACAAACGAAAGAAAACTGGAAGAAAAAAAAAAGTAAGGACAGTACCACTAACAAATTCTTTCAACAATCCAATCAAACATTCATGGGCTCGGCCTCCGAAACAAGCTCGCTTGCATCGGCCTGTTCGGTATCAGGCTCCACGCCATCCATGTCAATGGTGTCGTTGCCGTCTTCGTTGTCGCCGTCGCCGTCTCCTTCTTCGTCTTCTTCTTCACCCTCTCCTTCGCCTTCACCTTCGCCCTCACCCTCCATGTCGACATCTGCTGTTCCTTCTTCGTCAGCGTCACCTTCGCCTTCAATCTCACCATCTCCTTCTCCTGCTTCTTCTCCCTCACCCTCGCCCTCATCGTCAACTCCATCTGCACCTTCGTCACCTTCATCACCTTCATCACCTTCGGCCATAGTCTCGCCCTCTCCTTCACCCATGTCCACATCTCCCTCGGTCTCACCGACAGGTTCGATCGTGATGTCGCCGTCAGCTTCAAGCGCAGACATCTCAGATTCCGGATCCAGAGACCCTCTCTCCTGCAGGTTCGGGAACATGAGTTTCCGATCCTCCGCTAGCTTGGATAACTTCTCGTCGTCGATCTCGCTGAGCTCGCTTTCGTCGTCGGCGCTGTCGTGCACGCTCCGCGGGATATCGCTTTGCTGGCCGAAGGTGGGATCCTCGGCTGTTCCGGTGGCAGTGGCGGCGGCGGATCCAGTGAGGTCTTCTTGAGTTTGCTGAGGAGCGGAGGTGATGGAGGAAGGTTCGGCGTGATGGGTGTTGTGTTGAGCGGGTTCGGAGTCGACCGGGGCGGGTGCTTTGCTGGTGGGTAGGCGAGGGGCAAGTTTGCGGTTGACGATGGTTTCGGCGCGTTTTTGGATGTCTCGGCGGGCGATGCCCTTGGTGCGGCCGCGCGGGGCTGGGGCTTCGGATGTAGGGGCGGAGGTTGGGGGAGTCGGGGTATCTGCGGCGCCGTCACTGCCCATGACAAGGTGGTCTAGTTTTAGTTTCTCTTTGTTTTCTTCGTTGGCTTGCTCGAGGACCTGGGGCATGTTGACTTCGTAGAGGCGGGAGTAGAGGTCGGCGATGAGGTCTTCGAGGAGAGACACTTTCATGAGGTTGTTGTTGAGCTTCTTCAGCTCGACGGCGTCCCGAAGTAACTCGAGGAGAGAGTCACTCTCGGGGGCGAGCTGTTGGAGACTCTCGAGGCGGGCAGTGTTGAGGACAAATTCCTCCCATCCGATGGGCTTGAAGACGCCTTCCTCGTGGCCCTCTGAGATGTTGCCTGCTCTGCGGATGACGCGTGCATAGGTGAGGCAGACATCTTCCCACAGTTTGCTGTGGTTGATAAAATCGCCTTGCTTCTTCCGTACTCGACGCAGTAGTTGGTCGAGATTTGCACGGTCGTTGAGTTGGTCAAGAAGGGCCACGAAGAAGTACACGTATCGAGTGGTATAGACAAAATGTCTACCCGGGCGTTCGTACTCAGGCCTCCAAACCTGTATGGTCATGGTCTTTGTGAAAATCTGCTGTGTAAGTTCGGCTTTAGCTCTGGCAGCAGATTCGGCATCTTTGCTATCATCGTATATAATATGGGCAGCCTATTAAATATTAGCCTAGGTTTTCCAAGGGGGGGGGAGAGGCAGAGAGAAAACAAGGAGCATACCCTGACAGCCATGCGATGGTGCCAATTAGCTTTATCAGCATGTCGCAGATTTCGAATCACCGCAAGGATGTATGTCTTCCAGGAGGCATCATCATCTGGGGGCTGAACCTTCCGGGCCCATGGAGAGGCCACAAGAGTCTTGCTTCCCTCAGCCGCCTGAAAGGAGTCAGTAGAGGAATCAGATGGAAGTCAGAGCCGATCGTACCGTCAGGATGCCTTTGTGGACGAGTTTATGAACGATAGAAACCAGCTTGAAGTGAGGCTCAAAAATAGGCTCTGCACGTGAGTCTTTCTTCTGTGGAAGTGCATCAATGGCATCCAGCAGCGAGTCTAACATATCATCAAGACTAATCTGCTTGGCACCTCCTCTAGTGGCATCATCGGCGCTGAACATCTTCCAGAGACATTTCGCGTACATATAATGGGTCCTATATCTGTTAGGCACTGTGGTGCTGGTTCGGAAACGAGAACTTACATCCAACTCTTGGGTTTGTCCACAATCGCACGTTTGAGAAGATAGCTGGCCAGGTTCCAGACAGAATACAGTCTCATCTCCTTGAAAGGTTGCGCTTGATACATCTGCTGGTCTTCTTCTTTGTTATAATGCCGAGTGAAGTCACTAAGGCTGAAGGCTCCCATAGACAAGGGCGCTCGGGAGGAAGAATAAAGTCGAATCCCGAAATCTGTATAGAGTTCAGACATGAGAGCCCTTGTTTCTGGCGTTGGATCCGCATTCCTAATGGCAGTCGAAACAGCCATGGCATAACAATGGATCGCATAGCGCTGCCACGTTACCAGCTCCATGCGGTTGTTGTTAATCTTTTCGGCGGACCAGGTGATATCTTCTTCGAGTTTCGAGTCGTAGGTTTGGGCTAGTCGATACCAGGATTCCCACCTTCCTGTCCCATGTTCAAGGTCTGCCCGGAACCAGCTCACAGCTTCGTCAAGGTCATGGGTGGGCACCGGATTCAAGCGCTTCTGGGAACGAAACTTGGTCAAGGCAGTATACCCTAAGAGGAAGTACCATCCGTTCCGAGCGATGACTGCGCTGTCGATAGAAAGAGGAATCAACGCAAGGTCTTCTACTCCTCGTACTGAACGGAAAATCTCTGACGGATTCAGTGGGGACTTGAGATAGGCGGTTAAAACACGTTTGTTATATGACAAGGGCCCGGCATATTTTGTGGTGCCAATTGTCTGTTGCATCTTTTCGATGGTATTTTTGAGCTCTGATTTTGACAAATCCTTGATGTTCATCTTCCTGGTCTGCTTCATCACAAAGTCAATCATCATGATCGCCGTAGCCTTATCGAGTTTCTCGGGCGGGCATCCATGGTCAAACAAGTAACTGTCTACCGTCGACAGTTTGATACCATGGATATCGTAGAGAACCTGGCAAATGTCCAGTTCGTAGTCTTCCTTATCATCCAGAGAGAGAAGTTCAGACTTCATCAGCTTCAAGAATTGCTTGTGAGATCGTTTGCACATCTTTCGAATCCCAAGGGCGTTGTGCACGGCACGAAGGAAGTGAATGCGGTCATCAAAAGGCGTGTCAAAGATGTCTGCGTTTTGGGCAATGGCCTCCCTAAGAAGGGTGTACTGTAGGACCCAGCAACGGACGTACGTTTCTCGGAGCTTGTCCTTGAAGCCTTCCAAATTCTTGGCTAAAGATCCACGCACCTCGGGACGAGGTATTTGGCCAACACGCACCGAATCTTCGTACAAAACGAGGCCATGAAGAAGCTTTGTCAACACAGCTATAGCGGAGATCGAGGATTTCAGATGATCCATGTCAAAGCAATCATACGCCTTGACCGGCTCTTGCAAAACAGCCGTAACAGTCTTGTTCAAAATGCCCTCGAGCATTTTTAGCCACCGGAGCAAGACTACCTGGCGGTGCTCACTGGGCTCCTGAAGATGCGCCGAGCCACAAAGCTCCTTGATTATGACCTCGATACTCCTCAAGTAGCAAGATACAACTTTCGGCGGATAATCTATTTCCTTATAAGCATCTTGAAGCCGCCTCCATAAGAAGAGCCTTAAGGTGGCATCGCCTCGATCTAGGAAGGAGCCCATCTCCTGAAGTTGCGAGGTTGGTCCGCCAAGCCCCTGCTCTTCTGAACCATCCTCCTCAGTGAAGTTAACAGAGGAAGGCTCCAAGAGGGGTTCTATTGTTTCAATAAGGCCCACGGGTTCTTTTGACTCGGGGCTAAAGATCTTCAAGAAAAAGTCCATGGACTTCAGTTTCGAAATTTCCTGATCAACGGCTTCGAGGGATATCTCCGGTATCGCAGCATTATTGACCAAACCAATCAATGGATCGTCCAAACATCCGAGCAAGCGCTGCAGTTCCTCGAGGCAGAGTAATACATGCTCCCGCTGTGCATCAGTCGTCATGTTTGAATGGAAGGTTGAGGTCCAGATATGACGGAGTAGCATAGATTTCTGATGATCACCTGAAGGGTTGTGGTCCATGAAATGCGTCAAAGCAGTTCGTGCCAGTGAGCACCATCGGTCTAAACGATCCCGTTGCAGAACCCTTCCTCCGGCATTCACTTCACTATTTGGGTTATTGATAGACGAACAAATGTCCAGTTGTAGCTCGAATATCGCCTCGATCATTTCCAAATGGGCGAAGTGATCCGCCGTGTAGTTAAATCGGGAACCAGCAACTGTGCTCATAATCTGGCGTTCAAGGTCTTCGACATGACTGCACATTGTCTTATAAATGTACTCGTCTTCGCTAAGCAGAATCTGAACCACCGTCTCTTTCAACTCACTTGGCCATTGGAATAAAGTATATGTCGACTCCATGGTAGGAGAAGCGGGTGCATCGGAAGCGTGGCTCGCACTGAAGCCCCCGTGCCCCGGCATCAAAAGACATTTAAGCCAGTCAAAAGCTACATTGTGAATGTTGAAGCTCCCATCATTGACTGTATTGAGTAGACGAATCAGCTCTTCAACCCCTGTAAGGACCTGCTTGATCCCCAGCTTCCGAGCCGATTTCCTCGAATGCTCGAGGAAAATGGCCAACCCAGATTTTCCCATGCTCTGAATATCTTGAAGGGCTGAAAAATTATCCCCCTGTAAGATCGCCTGGGTCTTCCCTTCATCCCAGCTTCTCAGAGCGGCTATGAGATCATGATGCAACGAGATTTCACTCTCGCTCGCTCCTGCAGCCTCCGAATCCTTGTCATCGTTGAGAGATGAATTGTATTTGCGCAGCTTCTCAATTCCCGCAAGCTCTTCAATTCCAACCCTGGACAACAATGACTTTGCCGTGTTAAACATCCAATTATCGGCCTGAGTGTAAATATCTAATTGATCTTCATAGTATTTGGTCTGATCAAAGGCCACGTCCTCAGCTTGCAACGATGATTCCGCATTTGACTCCCTGAGGCGCGTTCTTCTGCTTTTGGCCCGAATGCGCTCCGCTTGATCTTCTGTTATGGCGGAAGCAGAGGAGCGCTTTCTAGGTGCGTTGGACGATTTAGGCTCCGTATCATCAGCGGTCGTGGGGTCCGGTCGATTGGGTATTTCGGGGCTGTGCGACGACTGCACTTCCAGTGACTCCATCAGCTGCTTCTCTGCCCGCTGATCTATGGATGAATGGTCATCAGTCTGTTCGTCAGGGGCTTCCAATTTGATAGGCGGGTTGATTTGTGTTGGTCCACGATTGTCACCTTCTGCTTTGGAGACATCGTGCTTGTCCTCCGCTACAGTATCTTCCTCTCGCGATTCTGTTGATTGATCGCGGGCTGCTGCTTCTCGAGCTGTTATGGATTTCATCTCGGGGCTCAGGGCGGGTAGGGTGAAGCTGATTCGGGAACCGGTGGAGATGCCGTCGTCCCGTACCTCGTCGTTGATGACTTGAAGAATGGCCTTCCCGATGGCGGCCCATGTCAGGATGGAAACTTTGATTTCATGGCCAGGAAGACGCGAGCCAAGAGGGTGCTTTGTTGGGTCGGCATTCCGCAAGTCTTTCGGCAGGGCAGGTAGGTAAGGATAAGGGTCACTCTGGGGCTTGAGGAATTTGAGAAGAGATTTCTTCGGTTTCCTAAGCGGTACTTGCGACGCGGATATTTTGTCTTGCAACGACAACAGGGTTTCCCGGAGATGCTCTTCCGCAAAGGTTTCCTCCAAGCCTAACTGCTCCGTCCGAACCTCTAGGCGATTCTCGTCATCCGCCAACACACTTTCCAGGCAATACCGGGCTAACCGGTAGCTTTGCAAAGTACTGCATAGCCTTGCGCTTTGTCTCCAGAGATTGAGGTCTGTATCGTCCCGCTCCAGAGCTTCAGCGAACGAGGTTAGAGCTTTGTTGGCACGTTCGGCGATCGTGGCCGATAGTTCCTGAGCCGTATTCTCTGGCTGCGAGGCGCCTTCGATAGATGCCCGCAGAGAATCCAAAGTGTACTGTCCGTGGTTTTTGTACGATAGATAGATGGTCTGTAGCAACGTGCTAGAAGTCGAATCGTTGACATCGAATTCCGCCAGGGGTTCTGCAACAGCTTCTCCAGCGATCTCCTCCGCTCCGAGATGCAAATCCGAATCCTGCAGCGCATTCCTTTTGTAGTCGGAGAGTGATTCCGGGTACTTGAATATTTCGGAGTTTAGAAGCGCATCGTAAGCCTCGGCAGCTTCGTTGTAGAACGGAGGGCCCTGCGAGTGGAGTTTCAAGGCATTCTGGTATAGCTTGAGCGCCTCCTCGATCTGAATTTCCTTCGTATCGTCGACCTCCTCCTCGACGGCCTCGTCCGGCTCGATGTTCAACGCGACCCAGCTCGACATTGCGCAGGGTTATTTCAGCCGGGATAGGGTCCTGGACGGCGGGGAGGAAGAGGGCGCAATAGACACCATGTCAGGAGGGCCCTGTGAATCGGCGAGAAGGGACGTGCGAGTACGTGGGGTGCCGCGGTCACAGTGAGTCGAGCAGGAAGAGGCGTCGACAGCCAGAAGTACGTGAAGGCGGACACGCATCACGGGATTGCCCGATCGGGACAAGGCTGGTGCCTGAGGACCCAGCCCAGGCACTCCTGATCGCCGGCCATGACGACGCAGTGCCTGGACCCTCCGGACGGCTCTCTCTGCACCATCTGTCCTCTCCAGCTGAACTGCCTCGAGTGCCTGCTGATGCCGGCTCTCTTGTGATTTCTTCCGTTCCCTCCTAAGGTTTTGTCTGCGCTCCTGCAAGCGCCCCAAGATGGTCGCGCCAGCTGTTCCCGAGTAGGTGTCTCCCCTCGCTGCAAACAACAACAACCCCCTGCGCCCCCTATCAATGGTTTGCGAACTGGCCCCTAACCCAATTGTCCTGCAGAATTTACGAGGAGGAGGAGATTTATTCCGCGGTCGATGCGCGCACCGAGTCCTTGCAGAACCTGCGAGAACTAGGACCCCCGGACTTGGTGTACTTGGTCAAACAGCCCAAGACCAACTCCACTCGCCAGGTACGTGTCTGCAAGGTTTAGTGGCTTTGAAGGGCCTATAAACTAGCATATGAAATCACATCAGGAATTGAATCGACCAAAGTAAGCTGACAGATGTACGATTGATATAGACCGGTGTCTATCACCACGTCACCGGCATCGATGCCTCCTCCTCCGCCAGTTTAGCCGCCTACGTAAATACGCTGACCTTCTCTCCTCTTGATAAAACGCACAAAGTGGTTTCCGGAACCTACTGGTCAGAAAACCCCGATTCGAAATTCCTTTCCCCTTCCTCATAATTAACGAGTGTGCAGTTGCTACAATGCCTTCTCACACCTGGACATGCGAGTCGACGTGAAGATCCCCGGAAGTTTGGAAAGCTACTGCATCGACGAGCGCGGCGATAAGCGCGTTGCGACGGAGGCGCTATGGTTGGAGACCTTCCTCTGCGGAGTCCTGCGGGCCTATTCATATGCAGACGACGGCAGCGGTGATGCGATCAGGAAGATTGTCGGAGTTCGTCGGTTCAATCCGGTTACAAACACAGAGATGGAACACAAGTTCTTGGATGCGGCTGAACGCCTTTTCTTCTTGGGTAAGGCGCTCTTGCGTTTGCGCTTTTGCAGGATATATACTGACGTCGGAGGTGTGTATAGGCCGGCAACTCAGTTCTGACCCCGAGACGCAAGTCCCCAACACGGTTAGCAACCATCTAACGACGGGGCTTTTGAAGTACATCCAGACGACCGGGCGCTATACATCAGGAATCAATCTGTTTGAGAAGCTTCGGACACGGGACGTGGAGGTCTCTTCACTGTTGACCCGGGTCCTCATAATGGCGGATGAGGAGGTACAAGCGGTGCGGTTGATGTACGATGCCCTGCAGGACGTCCCCATGGACTACTCCTTGCTTGACTGCCAGGCCACTTTCTGTCAGGAAAAAGGCGAGGGCGAAATGGCCTTGGAATGTGCGAAGCGCGCCGTGACCGCTGCGCCCAGCGAGTTCAGCACGTGGGCGCGACTAGGAGATGTCTACGTGGGCCTTGAGCAGTGGGATCTGGCTCTCTTGACGCTCAACTCGTGCCCCATGTTCACCTACCAGGACAAAGATAGCCCTCGCATGCCTCAACCATCGCGCATCATGCTCCCTATTCTTGCCGAAAGCATGCTGGATGAGATCGATGAGGGTCAACCCAAACAGGGAGACCCGCACGACTACGTCCATCCCTCGCTACGCCGATTGCATGCCGCCGCATACCAGGGAACCTTCCTGAAGGCCTATAATCTCCTTACCAAGATCGCTGCCGCCATTGGGTGGGACCAGCTTCTCAAGATCCGCAGCGAGGTGTTCGTCATGGAAGAGGAGTACCGGGTGGAACGACAGCACACCACATCGAAACCCGACGCCTCAAGCGCCTCCGTAGAGGAGACCAATGGAGACGGAGAACACGAGGCCGAGACGACCGGAGAAGCAGAGGACCAAGCGACTACCAACGGGACCAGCGAGGAACAAAATTCCCACTCCATCGAAAGACCAGAACAAACGATGGCTTCGGAAGTGGTCAAATCTGGAAACGAAGATGTGAGCTCCCTTCACCATACCATCTCTCCCACCCCAATCTCCCTTTACCTCACACTAACCAAACATCCAGCCCGACCCGTCACATTCGTCCTACGCGCAATTCCGCAATAAGCGCTTGTGCGAGAGATGGCTCGACAACCTCTTCATGGTCCTGTACGAGGACCTCCGTATCTACACGATCTGGCGCACCGAGATGGCCCAATTCCGCCAACAATCCATTGAGTACAAGAAGTCCGCCACCGAATGGGAGATCCTCGGCGAACTGGCCGAGCGACTGCACCACTTCGACGAGGCGATCGAGGCTTACCAGCAGTGTCTGGCCATTCGATTCTCGCCCAAGGCCATGCGCGGGCTTCTCAAACTGTACGAGAAGCGCAATGATACGCGAGGCATGCTGGGCGCTCTGATCCGTCTGATTGCATGGCAATACCGTTGGTACTCGGAGGTATGTCTTGGGCCCACCATTCCAGTCTTCAAATAATTGATATGAAATACTAACCAAACCCACCAGTTCTCCCCCCAACTCCTCTTCCTCATCCGCAAACTCATCGAAGACGAAGGCGCCGTCAAGGTGCGCAGCATCGTCCAGGCCACGAATCTGCCCCAGCCCGTTCTGGACCTCACGCATCAATACTGCCAGCTGTGTGCAACGTTTCGCAGCAGCGGCAGCGACGGTTAGTTAAGTAGCTTGGTTTTACCAGGTTAGGTTAGTTATGTAGTATTAGGCAGCGACGTGGACAAGCCCAAACAGAGCACAGAAGGGGAAAAAAATGAGAGAAAGAAGAAGAAAAAAATAACATTGGAAAAAAAGTGAAGATATAGTGAACAAAATGCAACCGTAATAGAATTATTCAAGTCATTTATTTGTGTCTGGGCCGGCCGGTCTTGATGGATATGGATGGATGAACGGAAGGGTTTTGTTTCTAGTTTCTTTTCATACCACTTCTTTACTTCTCCCTACCTACCTACCTTTTACCGGATACTGCCTACTTACGTACCTTGAAGTATGCCGTCCTATGGATGTTATGAAGGTGAGGTGCGTTGACGATTCTATGTATCAGGGACTTTACCGGTGCCTTCCCTTCTTTTCTGTATCTATTTTATTTCTTTTCTATTCTATTCTTAGTATTTATTGTCCGTTCTGAGATTCTCGATTGTGCCCAGCTATTCTAGACAGCTGGCGTCCCTTTAATAATAATACCGGGGGTTTGAACTGTTGTACAGACCTTGGCGGACAAGGGAGGGTCTTGCGTCTTGCGTCTTGTCTTGTACTTGTTGGCATTCTAGTTAGGGCTACGTTACATTTGTACATGGCGGAACTGTGGCTAGGGTATCCCAATGTCCTACTTCCGGGGTTTGGAGAACGAAAAGCGTAGGACAGATTATTTTGCCAAAATACCACTCTCTAGTATCTATATAGGTAAGACTCCTGATATAGACATTACTCAGACATAAAGGAGAGCAAAGAGAACAACGACCCAAGGGGAGGGAAGGAGATACTGATTTACTCCTCCTCTCCCTCGCCAATATCAACTTCGGGTTCTTTGGGAACAGTCTCGCCTTTTGCCTTAGCAGCAGCAGCAGCAGGTGCGCTGGTCTTGGCCGTTTCTGCAGGCTCCTCGTCTTTTTCCTCTTCCACTTCTGCCTCTTCTTCGTCTTCAGCTTTCTCGCCGACGCCGTTCTTGCCAGCGTCTTTGCCGTTTTCTTTTACTTCTTCTTCTGCGCCCTCTTCCTCTTCAGCAGGAGCAGTCTTGCGTTTCTTAGGAGCAGGAGCTAGTGGAGACATCGTATGTTAGATGAATTTTCAATATGTAGATCAAACCAGGTAAACGGAAAGCGGTTCTCACCTTTCTCTTCTTTCTCTTGAGGAGCCTCTTCTTCCTCTTCCTCCTCTAGCTCGTCCTCTTCGGAGCCAGCCTCCTCCTCACTACCGCCGCCCTCTTCGCTACCTAGATCAGACTCCTCGTACCTGAGAAGAGACTAATCAGCAATTGTGCAATCCTCGATTGTATAACAAGATCCCTAGATAACGCAAACACCAATGGCATCCCAAGAAGCGATGCGACATCAAGAGACGGTACAAGGACGATAAGGGAAGAGGAAGGGAGAAGAGGGAGGACATCGTTCAGGTGCGCATGAGGGGAGTATGTGAGACAACTTACTCCTCTTCTTCTTCGCTTTCACTTGGTAAGGCCACGAGCTCTTCTTCCTCCTCGGCCTCCTGCTTTCTCTTACGGGTGGACATGGTGGTTTAAAGAGGTTCTAGGAGAATGTAGGAATAAGACAAGAGAAAGCGCGCTTATGCGACACGAGACCAGGTCAATGAGCGCAAGATACAACAATTATGAGAGCCCCAGGGCAGAAGGCGCAATGGGAGAGCAGTAAGGATTAAAAGGAAGTAGAGATAGGTGGGTGGGGAGAAAAGGGAGAGGAAATGAAGGAGGGAGGAGGGAAGAGGGAAAATAAAAGGCGCAACGCAGGGCAGGGCAGGGCAGAGGGCAAGGGGAGAGAGTCTACATCGCGCCAGCCGCCTCCTCCCAACCGCAGGAAGGGAGGGGGGACAGAGGACGGAATGGGAGGGAGAGAGAGCGAGCTGAGCGAGAAGGGGGGGAAAGCAGAAGCTTCCGCCGGTCAGCAACAGCCAGAAAACATGGGCCAAAGCCAAAGCCAAAGCCAGCTGAAGACGAGCTAAGCAAAAGCAGAAAACGACAGAGTTGGGGGAGCTGCCGCTGTCGCACATTGGTAACCTGGAGGGCGTCGGGTTAGGGCGTCGACGGAGGTGCGGATAAAGGCTCCCAGGCAGCTTAATTAATTATGACGATGGTGATGCGACGATCCTCTGGGAGGACTCGCGCGTCTCGGTTCCATCCATTGGGGAAAGGCCTGGCCATTGGAGTTGGGGAGAAAGAGAGGGAAGGGAAGAAAGGAAGAAAGAGGAAGAGGGAGCGAGGGAGCGAGGGAGAATGCGTCGTGGTCGGAAGGCGGAGTGCGTGCGGATTGGGAGGAGAAGGAGCGATAATGATGATGTCAGCCGCGGGTCGTTATTTTGGAAACATTACGGTATCAAGCAAACTTACCGTACGGACTTCCGGGACTCACGCTATCCCTCTTTGGAAGCGGACGCAAAGCACAGACCCGCATTGGTGATTATGTAAACAGTACCCCGGATTGGATCGCGTCGCGTCGCGTCGCGTCAAGGCGTGTCCAGAAGAGCTAGCCTCATTTGGCTCTCTGGATCTATATAAATACCTTAGCATTCGAGCAACCCTTCTACGGGTTGAATTGTTACGTGCCTTGGATACCAGCGACTATCTTAAATATGGAAATCATATATAATATACAGATGCAAGATCACAAAACTTGAAGTCGATGACCACGGACGCGTCACGGCAATCAGAACAGAACGTAGCAATCCAGCTGTCGATTCTGATTTAGTTAGCACATTACTGCAAGGAAGTAAATAAGAAGCTGGACCTACTGGGAGCTTTCTGTTCCCCAAGGAAACATTTGCGAGAGGAATTATGCCCAAAAAGTCCGCTAGTTGGTCCGCGGCACTACCAAAATCCCAGCCCCCTACGGAGCAATATGGCAGCTCCTGTCCTTTCTTCTCTTCCGAGTCATCGACGCAGTTAAATGTATGCTTATTTACATGGGACATGAGGTCCGAGTGGCTAACGGGATAGGGGCGAGGGGGTACGCCGATTCGCTTGTTCAACCAACTGCGACGACGCTCGCCCTCTTCTAAGAACTTAACAGACAAGACTGGCTCAATTTGCATCGGGCAGTTCCTGAGGTTAATAATGGGAATGGTAGCATTCTCGCCTAGGTTCACTTCAACGGGCTCCCTCTGATCGGCTATCATAACCTGGTCTATATCGTTCATAACGGCTGCCAGGATAACGGTTGGTCCGAGGGCGTCGTCGGTCTGCCAGGCTTCCCAGACATGGAGCGTTGCTGTACCGGGTTGCGGCCCACAGGGCTTACCGGCCGTCTTGCACAAAAAGCTGTAGGCACTTTCTCGTCTTGGTTTTCGACCCTATGCCTAGAGCCAAATTTCGACAAATAGAACCTTCCTTCGGCAACCTAAGGCAGTGATGCTGGTCACCGTCAACCTAGCCTGATACCTTAGATTCAGAAATTAGTAGATGGTAGCGCCAAAGTCGTGGCCAACCCGAGGCTCACGCAGGAAACTCCAGGCTCCATCAATTCCCATCACCGGGTATACACTGTCGGGATGTATAAGTTTGAAGGGTAAAGGGTTTGGATATTCTTCAGGTTGGCCAATGCCATGCGCTCCGTATCCTAGAAGTTTCCTGGGCCAGTTTGGCACCCATTGTGGAAGGAGGGATCTCTGGCCGCCGGAAGGATCGCGACGCAAGAGAACTCTAGACCATCTGCAAGACTCACTTGAGAAGTTTCCGAAAGCAATTAGCTCAAGATTAGGAAACCCTACTGGGCCAAACGCCCAGGTGGCAAATTCGACCACTTGTGAAAGAGCTAGGCGGTATCCTCTGGTCTCCAGATTTCGCGATCTCTCGTACTGGCGATTGTTCTGGCGACCCTTGCAAATTGATACTGGGACCAATTCTTGGGGGTATCCTGAATCCACAATGAATTGGACTACGTCAACAACTGCGGGATTTCCTTCAACTCGAAAATGCAGCATGCGGAGGGACTGGAAGGACTCCGCTGATTGTATCTCATTTCTCTGCCACAGTCAGTCTATAACCATCACAGTAGGCCATTGGTGAAGGGCTAGGGTACGTACTAAGGTCATCGGCTCAATCCAGATCCCAAGGCATTCCAATCGAGGTAGACTTGCAAGCAAGTTCCGAGCAGGGAACCTCGAATCCAGTAGGTAGTCAAGCTCTGCAAGATACGATACATCGCTACTGCCAGCGCAATGTATTTGGTAGATTAGCCGCGTCAATGTTCTTACATGTGATGAGACAGGTAGTATCTCATTAGTACTCTGGTGGGTCTTGCCAACTCGTCGATAGTAGCCAGTCCGAGACCTAGTCAATATGGTCAATTCCTCCAGGCCGGAGAAAGACGTAAGCACCTTTCCCAGCGGCGAGGAAGAAAACATATGCAGTTCCTCCCTGTTCCATTCTTCCTCGGTGACCGTTACCTTAAGGGAGCGGAGATTGAGATGCAACCCTGAAAGCAAGAGAGCTTCAAAGAACTCAACGGTCCCATGGCAGTTGACCAAATCCAGAGATATGAGGCTTTCCAAGTTGAATGCAAATCTCCATTCATTAAAGCATTCACCGAGATGTAATCGGCCCAGAGACAGATGTTGCAGAGCAAGAAGGAAGCTTTTCTGCCCAGCAGGTGGGGTCCCATTGGTAGGGAGGAGAAGACCGAGTTCGACCAAAATCAAGTCATTATTTCTGTATTCTTCCGTAACGTCGTTCTGTACTCCAACTTCCAGACTTGTAAGAGTGCCTGCGTTATTTTGCACGGCCAACCGAAATATTTCGAGATCCCTTGTCGGCACAACGCCATTCCATGAAAAGGCCTTGAGTTGACGAAGACGCGCAATCCCGTCGAGCGAAGCCGCATGTGTGCATGGCTTACTTTTTAAAGACAACGCGCTGATATAAGGTTGTTGATTCGGAATATAACCAGAGGGTCCTAGGATCGATTCGGGCACGCAACAACCCATATGCCACCTTTCCCGGTCAGCGATCAGGATAACAGAATTAAATAGCGGGTATGGGTAGGAATACCTAAAGGTTTGTAGAACGTTATAGGGTAAGTGGGAGAATATGCCACTGACGACCTGAGATAGGTGCTGTAGAACCTCCTGATGGTAGTCTTTACTGCTTCTATTATTTGCTCCAAAGTTGGCAACGCATAGTGTCCCCGAATGCCGCCAAATAGGAGCATCGAATTCTAAACTCCGAGCCGAACTCCACGGATGGACGCTCTCGCAGTCGTCCATTTCAAAGAATTCTGGTGTAGGCACACAGGCAAACGTGTTGATCTTGCCTATTTTTCCGTTGAATCGGATGACAAGCTTTTGACGTAAATACCTGTAGAATCTCCGGTAATAGCCCTTAGAGGCCAGAGAAAGGTGCACAAAATCAATCCGGGCAAGCTACGATTGCAGTTAGGGCAATACATGCGTGGTATATGGTTGCTTAGCTCACATATTTGAATATTATGCTGATCAGTTCCTCAGGCAGAGTGTCAAGCGAGGCCATAGCAACGTGTCCCATCTAAGCAAGATTCTGGTTGTGCAGCAGAGAAGAGTAAGAAACAAACAATCCGTCCCCTGTGTCTATTGTTTGGGAAAGTAGCGTATCTGTAAATCGACAGGAATCAATGTTGCTGCCGGGATGCGCAAAGTTGGACTGCTCCATCTCGCTCGATTTTGGGATAAATTGTAAGCTAGTCCCGTATAGGCATGGGGCACTTAGTTCCCTTAGATGTAAGTACTGAAAGGGAGGAACGCCTGCGGTACGACTGCGGTGCGCTATATGATCTAGGGGCCAGGTACAAGAGGTTGAGGGTACGGTGTAGATTGAGTGGAACTAATCGCTTGCCTTCGCAATCGATGATCGAGGATCCTCATACTAAATACATTCAGGCGGGCTCTGGCCTACTGACGTGTCAATTTGTTCAACCTCGACCTTATAAACGCGATAGTCGCAAACGTGAACACCACGAACGAGGGGAAGGAGTAGATCGAGAATACAGCCAGCTGGGTTGACACGTGGGTTTACCATTCTGCCCACCTTTCTTAATATTGTGCTACTTTAACAATTGAGATAAATACCTTGCATAAACAAGACCCCCTACCGCTCACTATCTTCACGCGCGTGTATTTCTCCATGTCTCAACTCCTCGAACTTGTTCGCGTACGTCGCCAAAGGACTGGGTAACCTCACAGAGTCGAGCACGGGGAGCCAGATTTACCATGCGTTCACGATGGGGGATGACGACGCGGTTGTGCTGAGAACGAGATACTATACAGGAGCCGGGAACTCGATCGAGGAGATTCTGAACAGTCAGAAAATAGATACCGTGATATTAATGTGTTATTGCTTCCTACCCGTGACATAGCATCTCTATAGTAAGAAAAGCTTATGTTGACGGCCGCTTTGCCTTGCCTTTTCTTGGTCTTGACATCACCCAGTATATCGATGAGTTGGGAAATCACTTTCTCGTCGGGGTACACTTGCCAGTTTTCTATCTTTTGGGAAGGATATAGCGTTATGGTAGCGATAAAGGTGTATGAGGGACAAATGCCAACCCGATTGCCGAGAGCCTGGGCGGCAACTCCGGACCCATGTCTATAATTAGGCATATAGTGGGAGTTAGGCCCAAAGGTGTGCTGGGAATCAAGGTACTCTATCTTCCTGCCAAGGAACTCCTATAATCCACGTATTAGCAGGCAGGCAGGGGTGTAGCAGTATAATAGAAAAACAAACGCTGTGATCATTCCAAATGCCATCGTCGTGAACATTGTAGACATATGTATCCATTATGTTAGTAATGTTGTAGTTATACGTGTATTTGTCGCTGTTAGGATTATCGGGATTAAAACTCTAGCCTCCCGGCGATCCCCAGATACTCTCTTTAGGTAAGGATACTTGTAAAGGGGCCCAGAAGGGTGTATCTCGAGAAGTATCCTGCTGAGAGTCAACTATAGAAGTCTCCAGTCTTCGTACACTCTTTCGCTCTTTTCACTTAATTCTCTAGGAACTATAAAATACTGTAGACTAGGTTCTAGTTACGTGTCAGCATCAGGATCAGGCAGCGAAACTTTTGATCGTCTTGCTCTCGATCTTTATCTCTTGCGAAGGGTTTTTGCAAAACGGAGAATAAGGCATTGCAGCAGCACCATGAGGCACGCTACGACTATTAGAGCCTAAAGATCCAGCGCTTGGTCTGCGCGAATTTTATAATATTCTCAGGCGAGACTACCGACCCAGAGATGACCTTTCTCTTCATCCGGTACACTTTCATCCGCGACCTCGGCCTCCCACCTGGCCAGCTGACCCTGCAGTTTGGGGAGGTCGCCGGTTTGGGCGGACAATTGCATTTCCTCTATGGGGGTCGGAGGATGATTGTCTGGGCTAGACTTGGTGAAAACCGTGTCTGGTATATGGAAAGAAAGAGATAATCAGAAGGTAAGGGTGAATAGGAATAGAGGGGATTGGAAGAATGAGAAGGCCAGCCTTTATACTCTAATCGGGGGGCAGGCGACGGTGGGACCATAACTATAAAGATAAGATAAAGGGCTTAAGGTACAAAGGGACCGTGACGGCAACTCTGTTCAGGTCTTGGCGCTTGCCGATCAGCAACTCAGCCTGATTCATGGTTACAGGTTAACAACTGCATTTGTAATTCCAGTATCTGTTGGAATCGGGGCTAAACTTTCAGACTCTACAATTTAACGTGGTAGCTAGGAGCTTCAAAACTGCCATTTCGCAGTAGTAGTATATATAGTAGAACTACCCTTTTCACTACCGAAAATCCCTATTTTAACTAATTACGGGGCTGGCACGGTGTAATAGCTTTACTACGTTGAAAGGCCCTGAAAAAATAGCTCGAAAATTATGTATCACTCATCCCTGTATCTATCTCGCTGAACATATACTAGCGATGCCCTGCATAGAAAGACCATACTTCGGAAGATCAAAAGCCGCGCACATGAACACATATTTCTAAAAAAAAAAATCAATGCACTTGTCGTCTGTTATACTCGGGTATATATCTCCTGTCAAATATAAATCGTTATTGCGCCAGGAACTCAAAGTTCGCCATGCTCGGGTCTAGTAGATTCTCATCCAGACCAAATCCATACGTGCCCACCATGTCGTAGATAAGATCAGGCGGCGGAAAGCCTTGTGCCATCGCATTCGCTCCTCCGGGGACATCGCCTCCTGATCCCTCGACCGGCCCTCCGACAGAGGTACTCCCTGTTTGCCACGTCTCCCAGGAATCAAATCGCTCAAGCATCTTTCCCAGCCCCCGCGCAATGTGTCGCGTGAGGTGTCTCTCGCCGGCGGAAACGCAGTTCAGCAATTCGATGACACGTTCGACTAGAATGCGAACCTGTCGGCCATCTAGGCTTAGATAGGCGGAGTTCCAGTTCACGGCCACCTTGAGAAGGAACACTGCCGAAAAAGTCACCATGGTATGGGTGAAAATGGGGACGCCGACGATGGCGTCCCGAATGTCCTGCTCCTCTAGCACCATGTTCAGACACGCCATGGCGGATGAGATAGCAATGTTTGCGGACTCTTTCCGGTCCATGGAGAACACGGGGGTGTTGGACGGTGACAAGGCCCGCAGAGAGAGGGAATTCAGCTGGAACTTGGCAAAATGGTAGTGTAGCACCACCCCTTTCGAAGGATATGTCCGCACATACGGGCTGTCGGCTACCATATCCAAAGAGCGGCCTGTTAGCTAAAAATGTTGCTAAATCTAGGTATTGATGTATGTTTCAGCCCACTTACCAGATCGCGGTTGCCAAAGAAGCCTCCATTGGTCAATGGCAACGTTGTAAACTCGTAATTGACCAAAGTCTTCCTCGGTCAAAGCCTGCTCCGTGTCGCTGCCGAACATGCGATATGCCTCCGTTAAGATCATGAACAAGGCTACTTGTGCCATGAGCCGAATATCACCCGGGACAACCGTTGGAGATTGCAAGAACGCCTCATAATTCTTGATGGCTGCATCTTCGTGGATCACCGGCGGGCGCCCATATGCGATGCTGAAATGATGATCGCAGACATATAGTAAGTACCAGAGCTGTGCCCGCTCATACTGATCCGTATGACCGCGCATCATTTTTTGGTAACTTTGGTGAAGACCCATCTCTGTGGCAATGCGTACAGCATGACCGGACAGCTTCCAGCTCAACTCAGATAACCAAAAGGCTCCGATACACAGTCCCCGGATATCGTCGAGGGTATGGGCTCTCGTTAGGGACATGCTCGACACAAGCGAGACATATTCGCTATAGCAGCGGTTGAGCGTTTCTGTTCGATTGGGAATATGCAACGCAGCAACAGTGAGGACAGCGGCAGAAAGCAAGGTCGACGCCCGGCGCACGGAGGTTAGATCTCGATGAACCAGGATTATGCCTCCCCACAAAAGCTGATTCATTGTTCTGCTGAAATACGCGAAGAGCTCTTCGGCCTCATGCAAAGTTATCAGTCCTCGTGAGATAAAGTCCTCTTCCAACAAGGTTAGTTTGGGTTGCTGGATAGGGTTGTTTTGTAGGTTACGCAGTTTGGTGACCTCGTAGAGACTGAGCATCGGAGCTGGTACTAAGTCCGGACTTTGAAGGTCGGGTTCTTGGGAAGGCTCTCGTGCGACGTCCATCACTACCCCCGGTCCACTATGTTCGGCGTGGTTTTGCGCGGGTTGGGGCTCCTCGAACATAAGTGGATGATGGGATACGACGGGGCTGGGATCACTTTGGGCATCACCCAGAGCGAAAGTCGAGAGGTCTTGCAGCCCCGACTGACGGAGGAGTAGAGAGACAGCCGCTTGAAGCTGGCTGATGGTTGCGGTCGCTTGAGATTTCCACCTAACGCAGGGAGTCAGGACGGGGACGGAGAATGGGCACAGATTTTAAACACAGGGCACGTACACGCCATCATCATCGACGAATTTCTGCGAAAAGTCGTTTACCACACATTTAATTCCACTGCGCAGACATTTGGTGCAGCTCGTTTCACCAGGTTTGAACTCGCATCGGATTTTATGACGTTTGCAATCGGCACCTTTAATTTCTTCGGCTTAGCTCACTGGAGCTTCTCCAAATGTACTCTCTCCCCTTCGCAGGGCTCCGCTTGTATTCCGCCGAGATAAAACTTACAGGCGCGAGCTTTAGATATCCTCGGCACAGAACTACGTCCGTCAGGGACGGCGGAGGGACGGCGGCCGTCTTGCGGGGAGTCTAAGCTGGCGTCAGAGGACGACCGCTTCATGATTCTGGCTTCCGATTGATCGTAGAGACTGCTGTTGACTAAGAGGAATCGATGACTCGGGGATACTCCGGCATCATGCAGCCGATAAGCGATCGCAATTGGTGAGGAGGATTAACTTGATAGAGATAGCATGTGAGCAGTCCAGTTCCTATATTTTCATGTGAAAAGCAATCGCATATCGGTGGGATGACGATATCCGATGAGGGATAGAAAGAGAAGGAGAGGAAAAGGAGGAGAAGGGAGAATCGCGGGGAAGAAAGAAGTGTGGAGAGACAAACAAAGCCAACAAGACAAACTACGACAAACCCCGCTTCCTCTTCTTTCCTTCTTTCCTTCTTTCCTTTCCTTCGGGCTTCATCTATATGGCTTTCTCTCTGCGATAATTTCTACGGTTGACTGAGATCGCATCATGAATTAACAGAACCCAGTATCCAGGCAAGTTCACTCATACTTTGATGAAATAGAGTGCTGTTGTCAATCTACGAAACACCACCAACCGCTAACAACTAGTACTAGTACTGGCCGATCTCCTATCGTACCGCAAATTAGCCGGCTCAAGTCCGGTGCGGAGACGGCGTGCCTAAGAGTCTCGGACTTAATGCGAACCCCACAAACTACATACATCATTGCTTCATCACTCCAATGAACCCCTTGAAACCACAGCCAGGTCAATACCTTCTCCTTTCAACTCTCATCCTAATCTTCCCCAATCGACATGAATATCCTCATCACTGGCGCTGCAGGCTTCATCGGCCAACTACTAGCAAAAGAGCTCCTCAACGACTCCTCCTACAAACTCACTCTGACGGACATCAACGACCCCCCAATTCCAAAGGGCGTGAAATATCCGCAGAATGCGCGCGCAGTGATCGCAGACCTACTCAGCGGCGCCGACGCCGTGGTGGATAAGTCACTCGACGCCGTGTACGCCTTCCACGGGATAATGTCGTCTGGGTCCGAGTCCAACTTCGACCTTGGCATGAGCGTCAACGTCGATGCCACACGGATGCTGCTCGAGAGCCTTCGCAGAACCTGCCCGGGTGTCCGAGTCATCTATTCCTCCAGCCAAGCCGTCTACGGCCAACCGCTCCCCGAAATCGTCACCGACAGCGTCGTCCCCACGCCTCAGTCATCCTACGGCGCCGAGAAGATCATCTGCGAAACCCTCGTCAACGAGTACACGCGACGCGGCTTTATCACTGGCTTCGTGCTGCGGTTCCCGACGATCTCCGTCCGACCGGGCCGTCCGACAGCTGCGGCCTCGTCGTTTCTCTCCGGGATGATTCGCGAACCGCTCGACGGAGTAGAATGCGTGATTCCAGTGGAGGATCGGTCGTTCAAGTCGTGGCTGTGTTCGCCGCGGACGCTGGTACATAACTTGCTTCTCACGTTGACGTTGCCGGCAGATGCGGTGCCGCCTCATATTCGCCAGATCAATGTGCCGGGGATCTGCGTCACGATTCAGGAGATGATGGATGCATTGGAGGCGGTGGGAGGGAAGGACAAGCTGGCTTTCCTCAAGGAGAAGGAAGATCCCTCGCTCAAGGCAATTCTGGATTCGTGGCCCACTCGATTTGATAATACCCAGGCGGTCTCTTTGGGATTTAAACGAGACGCGTCTTTTGAACAGGCTGTTAGAAACTATCAGTTGGAAATGGGGCAATGAATCAGTAAGAGGTTTTTTCGATTGATCTTGTTCCCTTATTGTACATATTGTAGCTTCATTTGGTTATATATTGGGCAGTATGAAAATATACCTCAACAATAGAAATGCCCACAGCCGATTCCATTCCATATCATAAAATCAAAACTACTCAGGCAATCGCATCCTATACGGAAACACAATGCTGTTCTTGGAAATCATCCACACCATCCAATACCAAAACAATCCCTTTCAAACCTGCACTGAACTTAGCAAACATCCTAATAACTATCAAGGCTCCCCAAAACCTGTCCATGAATCGCAATCAGACGATCAAACAACTGATTCCGCCTCTTCATCGCTGTAAGCCGATACATCTGCTTCGGCTCCTTGCCCACGATAATCAACCCATCCACCGTCTGCTTGCTCTCCATCACCCACCCAGCAACAATCTTCCCCTTCCAGCTTAGTCCCCCGATCTTCCGCATCTCCTGGATCTCCGTCACTGGGATCGTGAACAGCACGACTTCGAGAGAACTGAGGAGAGTTTCTGTGTGTACTTCAGGTGAACGATTCCCATGACGCCATCCTTCAGTCAATCCCCAGGCAGCCAGGCTCTTCATTGGCTTCTTGGACCAAATACTACAAGGACTCGAACAGAAAGATTTGGCTTACTCCCATCTCACTGCACGGAGTGGAGCTGATGGACAACAGGCAACTTCGCACATAACATCATCTACAGAACTCCTGCCTTATTTGTCAGGCAGCAAGTCCAGCTTACATAATCGCATTGATTTTCTCTTTGTCCCAAAGCGGAAATGCGCGTCTTATCGCGCCTCCCGATCTACTCGATTCATCCACTCTCGCTCTGCCCTCGTTTTTGGACGTGGAATGAACACTCCAGAAGGCCTGTTACTGTACTCTCTTTTCTGGCAGTCTCTCAGGTCTTCAATAGATTAGCGGAACCATGAGTGAAGATTGTGCAAACCCCCTGCTCCTGGGGTGGATCAAGGAATGGCTCGACCACGCCCGAGAGCGAAACAGCAAAGGAGTCACGGTGTTCGTATCGCTACTCCTCTCTGCATATTCCCTGCTAATTACCTGCCAGATACAAGAAGGCGTACGAGTCCATGAAAGCTTGTCCGCTCGTCTTCCAGCATCCGTCTGAAGCTCAGCAGCTGAACGGCCTGGGTCCCAAACTGTGTGACCGATTGACCGAGAAGTTTAAAGAATACTGCTCTGAAAACGGTCTTCCCATGCCGGAACATCCCAATGCGGGTAAACTCCCCTCCATGTTCAAGGTCTCCTAGTAGGTTTCTAACAGACGCAGCGAACAAAAAGCGCGTCTCGGACGGCAACGAAATTGATCCAAAACCAGCCAAGAAGCCTCGCAAGGCAAAACCATATGTACCGGCCTTGCGCTCGGGTCCTTATGCGTTACTTCTGGGACTTGGGACGCTAGACGAGAATTCCAACCAGAGCATGACGAAAACGCAGCTGATCGAGACGGCACAGCCGTACTGCGACAGTTCATTTACTACGCCGCCTGACCCGACGAAGTATTTTACTGCGTGGAACTCGATGAAGACTCTGATCCAGAAAGATCTGGTTTACGACCATGGACATCCGTTGAAGAGATATGCCCTCACCGAGGAGGGATGGGAAGTTGCCAAGCGAATTCAGAAGACTTTACCTGAATTCAATCAAAACACGTTACCCTTTCGGGGTCAATCTGTACGTTTTTCTAAACACAGGCCCTATCGAGACAAACTAACATGAAGAGGCCCCGACTGGTTCCGCCGAGCCCCCAGACATGAGATCGAATCAAGGGCTCTCACGGCAAGATAGCATCGAAGACCACTGCATCGATAACAGCAGACTGAACCCAGCCGAAGATCAAGAAGTCACCCCCATCACCATCTCCCCAGACAGCTTCACCGTCCAGCTGGTCCTGGACATCCGCGAAGTCCGCACCTCCAAAGACAGAGACTACATCGCCAACGAACTCAGCAAGAAAGGCGTGACGCCCGAAGTGCGCGCCCTCGAGCTCGGCGACGCAATGTGGGTAGCCAAATTCCACGACCCGGGGTTCCTATCGCGAACGTACGGCGAAGAAGGCGACGAGATCATGCTGGACTGGATCGTCGAGCGAAAGCGACTCGACGACCTCGTCGGCTCCATCAAAGACGGCCGCTTCCACGAGCAGAAATTCCGCCTTCGCCGCTCCGGCATAAAAAACGTCATCTACCTGATCGAGGAATTCAACATCACCCAAGACGCCGCCTCAAACCTCAAATACCAGGAAATGGTCGCATCGGTCATCGCCTCCACGCAGGTCGTGAACGGTTACTTCGTCAAGAAAACGAAGAACCTCGACGACACCATCCGCTACCTCGCGCGTATGACTTTTCTCCTGCAGAAAATGTTCTCCCCATCCTCTTCTTCCTCTTCCTCTACCCCCCTAACCAGCCCCCAAAACACCCTTAGCCTAATCCCCAGCCGCCAACTCTCCTCATCCCAGTCCTACCTCACCGCACTCGAGCGCCTCCGCGCAAACTCAACAACCACAACCTACGCCGTCACATTCCCAACCTTCTCCACCCTAACGAGTAAATCAGACGTCCTGTCACTCCGCGACGTCTTCCTCAAAATGCTCATGTGCACGCGCGGCGTCACAGGCGACAAGGCGCTCGAGATCCAGCGCCGCTGGCCAACGCCGCAGGCGTTCATGCAGGCGTTCGAGAAGCTCAATCCCAGGGATCGAGAGGAGATGGTGTCGGAGCAGATGAAATCGCTGGTGGGGAGGAAGAAGATCGGGAAGGTCTTGAGTAAGAAGATTGCGGAGGTGTGGGGGGAGGGGGGATGATTTTTCTTCTTTTTCTCCTTCTAGTCTTGGTGTTTGAGATCATATGCATCGATGGGCTAAATTATTGGGTTATGCGCTGGGGTAAGGAGTGCCGTTGGGTATTTATTTTAAATTTATCATGTTTAGTTGTAGCGTCTAGTCCAAATTTCAAGAATTGTATCAAGGAGAATGAATGGAACTATGAAATTAAATTATTATATACCAATAAAACCAAGCACTTAGGTATGAAATGCAGTAAAAAGGAAACACTTGAGACATTCGTCAAGATTTGCCCAAATCCATCGCCATATCCCAATCCCATCCCAATAAATATCCTTTTAAAATGATCCCGAAATACCAACAGTAATAAGCAAGCAACGCCACGCTTAAAAAGCATATATCAGAAAATATCGACAATAAGAGGAGCAAACAAAAAAGTAAATAAGACGAAATAAGTAAATAAAAAAAATAGCAGCTCTCACTTCCCACCCAAGCCAACCCACTTCCCAATTTTCCGCCACTGAATCCCTAGCGCAAGACTACTCAGTACCACGGAGATACTGCTGAGTGCCATCGCCAGTGCAGCCCACACAGGACTTAGTCGCCAGTGGGTATTCACCATGACGGAGCCGCCATCAGGGCCCATTTGCATCTTGTGCCCGTTCACGATGGGGTACAGGACACCCGCGGCGATAGGAACAAGGCTCAGGTTGTATATGACGGCCCAGCAGAAGTTCATTTTGACGCGGTTGAAGACGCGGCGGCTGAGCACTACCAGCTGGAGGATGGTGTCGAGCTCAGAGTTCAACAGGATGAAGCTGGCGGAGTTCATGGCGACGTCGGAGCCGGATGCCATGGCGATGCTGACGTCTGCGGCGGCGAGAGCGGGTGAGTCGTTCACGCCGTCGCCGACGAAGGCGACGATAGAGCGGGGCGCGTTGGCGGTTTTGTTCCTTCTCTCGGCCTCGTTGCGCTGGCTTTCGGCTTCGGAGTCGCTGCGTGGAGGGCTGGATAAGGCGAGCCCGTCTTGCACTTGGCGGACGAACTCGCCCTTTCCGGCAGGAGTGACGTTCGCTTTGACGTTGGAGCGGGGGATGCCGACCATATCTGCAACAGCGTAGGCAGTGGTTTGATTGTCGCCGGTGCACATGAAGACGCCGATTTTGCGTTTCTGGAGCTTGGAGATCACTTGCATTGTGTCGGGGCGGATAGTGTCGGAGATTCCAAAGACAATGGCCGGAATCATGGGTTCAGGGGAGGTTGAAGATGGCAATGAGGCTGATACTCGGCGCAAAGAGAAAATCGCAGTAGACTTTCCTGATATTTGGTACCTAGACAGGATGCTGCTGAGGTGGTCGTCATTGGATTCAAGGGAGTTCATGCTCTGCAAGAGACGCTGGTTGCCGATCGCAGCTTCGTATTGAACTGTAGTGGTACTGTCCGTTTGCACGGTAAAAGTGCCTCTCATTCCCTGGCCAGATTTCTCTTCGATATCGGAGCTGAGGATATGGACAGAGGATCGTTGACGACAAAAATCGGATATCGCTCGAGCGATTGGATGGGTGCTACTTTCTTCGAGCCTTTGAGCAAGAGCCCAAGCTACTTGCAAATCGTCAAGGTTGGTGAGAACAACCTCATGATCTGATACCGCAAGACTCCCTCCCTCAGTAAGGGTGCCAGTTTTGTCAAAAACAATGGCATCAAGGTGGCTGGCTTCCTGGAAGGCCTCACCTCCACCCTTGACGAGAATACCGTGCCTGGCAGCCAGTCCTCCACCGACAAAGAGAGCCGTCGGAGCCGCAAGAGCAAGTCCACAAGGACAAGCAACCACGAAAACCGCAATAGCAAATTCCAGACTCCAGAAGACCCAGCCACCGTGTGCCACATCGAGGTAATCTGCCGGAAGAACACCAGATAGCCCCAAGGACAGCCAGATCACAAACGTGGAGATAGCGATGAGGGTGATGATCGGAACAAAATGCGAGGTGAGCATATCCGCAACTCTTTCTAGAGGCGCACGTCGGCTTTGGCCTTCACGCACAACGGAAATAATCTGATCCAGCATCGAAGCGCTGCCCAAAGCGGTAACCTTGATTTTCACAGGCTGGCCAACGTTGACAGAACCAGTGTATACTGGATCACCGATCGACTTTTTGACCGGCTTCGACTCTCCCGTCAATGAGCTTTCATCAAACTGATAAGAACCACTGTCCACAATAGCTCCATCTGCCGGAGGGGAAGATCCGTGAGGAATGCTGACCATATCCCCGATTTCAAGGAAATCAAGACCGGTTCGTTGGATATTATCTCCCTGGGAATCACTGCTGACGATCAACAACGCATCGGACGGTTTCAATTTCCCAAGCGAGGCGACTGCATCGCCGGTCTTGGCTTTGCTATATGCTTCAATAAACCGCCCCGCAAGAATGAAGAGGGTCAGGAATACAACCGAATCGAAATAGGTCATACTATGTGTGTTGGACGGGGTAGTGACAACGGCGTCGATGATAAGAACAGCGAGTGACGATATGTAGGCCACTGTAGTTCCAGCAGAAATTAGAAGGTTCATACTGCCGAACCGATAGAATCGTCGTAGAATTGGCACCCGGCTTCCCGGTCGCCAGAGCGAATAGATTTCCTTGATTGCACGAACGTGGAAGATATCGGTGCCATAAAACATCACTGGAGTCGTCATGATGAAGAGCGCCCATTCAATACGGGACACATTTCCGGCCCATATTGATCCCTCCAAATACTTCCGAACGTGGTTATCTGAAGAGACTAGGCTCATGAACACGATGCCTATGAAGAATGTCGGGATAGCCACAATGAAAACAAAGAGTAAACGGGACAGTAGCCGCCGTCGCTCATGCAGCTGTATCGCTCTTGAACGGTCTTCGATGCTCGGGGGGTGATATACAGAAGCTTGGAAAGCATCGTGTGTTCTGTTGAGGGTGTCGATAATGCTTCGGATGGTAAGAGCGGGTGGGCATGGTTTGTAGGTGACACGGATGATTGGGTTCTTTACCGAAAGCGCGTCGTCAACTTCGATGCCTGGGATATCTTTCAAGGATGCAAAGATCTTCTCGGGGCAGTGATGACAGAACATACCATCCACGCGAATGGAGACTGTTCTTTTCACTACCTCCTCGGCTTTTTGTTTTGGTGCCTGGGGGTGCACGCTGCTGATGGAGGCGTCATATCCCAGATCCTCGATCTTCTCCACGATCAGGTCGATGTTCTTCTGACCCTCAAACACGACTTTTCCGTTATGCGCTAGCAAATTCACCGATATCTCTTCAACGAAAGGCAATTCCTCAAGGCCTCGGGTGACCGTGCCCACACACGAGCCGCAAGTCATGCCACTAATGGCAATCTCCGCCTCGTACAAGCCGGAAGCTTCGTTAGAAGTTGGCGGATCGGCCAATCGTTCCACTTCATCAAGAGCAGCTTCGAAACCAATATCCTCGATCTGATCCACCACTCTGCCCGAATTTGTCTGTGGGCCGTTGTAAACCACCGTGGCGCTATTCGTCATAAGATTGACGACCACTTCTTCGACGAAATCCAGCTGTTTCAGCTCATTGGTGATGGTATTGACGCATGACGCACAGCTCATCCCACCAATACTGATGCGAGCCTTGAATTTGGCCAGATTTCCGGCGGACTTGGATGACGCAACTTCGGAGATGGTATCGTTTGTCAGCTCTTCCTTCCGACAAGCATCGCAGTTTGCAATGTGTCGGTCCTGCGAGACCACATTCGAGGAAGCCCCTTGCTGGGGGATGAAAAGTATGCTGTCCCGAGGAAGCGACGGGGTTGTATCAATCTCGGACACCATGACGCCTCTCTCATCCTCCGTGGTGACGTGGTGGACCTCAAAGGCCGCCTGCGTCAAGACCGTCGCGAGGTTTAGAGGCGTTGTTTCCGCTGTATGCGCTACATACACCTGGGAAGTAAGGATTGAAACTTCGATGTCTCGGATCCCTGATAGTTCAGACAGTATCTCCGTGATATAGGCAACACATGAGGAGCAATGGACATTGCTGACAAAAAATGTGCTTTTGAGGACCGGCGCAGCCTGGGCTGCCGGTATCGCAGCATTCCCCAGGGGTGGCGACTGCATGGTTGCAAAGAGGGCAGGCACCTTGCTGAAGCGTCGGCAGGCTTATTCTCCCTTTCAGTGCGGCAAGGGGTGCCGAGAACTAGGGCAAAGAAAGGACTGTGAGTATTTCAAGAGTGGAAATCAAAGATTTAAACGGCAACAGATAGTATCAGGCTCCCTGACACTGGAGGTCTTCGCGACACAGGAGCCAGGAAATTACAAGAGTTTAAGTAACGATAAAATTCAGATAAATTGTAAAGAAGTGATGAACCAGACCCTGAGCTGAAAGAGACACCGGAGAGCATCTTTTATATATGGATGGGTACCTGAATGGGTCCAGGTGATGAAACGCGCTGTTTGTGCGTGGAGAGGCTAAACCGCGCACAAATGTCGCATTCCCCATTCCGGGAGGCCAACGACGCCACATCACTTCGTCCAACCGGACTTGGGATTTCAAACCCTGTTAGGCTGACCTTCTGCATCATAGATGTATTATAAATCATCCACAGCTTTCATGGATACTGTCTATAGAACTCTGGTCAATAGCCCAGGGGGTCGTATACGGTGGCAATCTTCGGGACGAAGTCTGGTACACCGTCATAGGGGTAAGTTAGAATAAGCAAGTGAGTCAGGAGTCAGGAACTCAGGAACCTGGTAGACGGTTCTCTTGCATACTCAGATCTGATGCGCGTAAATTGCTGCTGGCTGCCGGGTGTGGGTGTGGGATGGATGAATCCTTCAGGGAGAGAAAGAAGAGAGAGAAAGACAGAAAAGAAAAGAAAAGAAAGACGGACGGAAAGAGAATCGAACCCCCGCCGAGCCGCGCCGGAGAGACGCGCCACGTGACGGACACACTGAACCATCGCGTCGCCGCCAGAAATTCTGATTCCGTCTTGACTCGGCGTCCTCCTCTTCTCTTCTTCATCATCTTCATCTTCTCTCGCTCTCACCGGAATGCGCTCTTGGACGGTCGTTCCTTGACTCCAATAATCCATCCCTCACTACCTCGAGAGCTGATTCCTGAATTGAGATACCGTCTCTCTCTCCCTATCCTGGCTGACGAATCGTCACTCACGAAAACCTCTTCTTTCCCTTTTTTTCTCCCTGATTCATCCGTACAAAGAAGAGGCCCTCTCATTGGCCCAGCCCTCTCGATCCTCCTATATCGTCTCTTGCAGCTGACGATGACCTTGGATATCAATTAATTCGCGTGATCAACTAATTTTCTCTAACTTTCCTTTTTCTACTTCTTGGTTGAATAATACTATATCTTTTTTTATACCAAAACTCTATTGCACTCGACAAACGCTACCCGTCGGGAACATACATCATGTCGGTTCCCAGGCCTGGGGTGCGCCCTCCCATTCCTCCTCGGAATGGCCCCCGAGCCACTCCGGTAGGTCGGTTGGCCAGTTTGAAGCCACCGGGTTCGACTGCCATCAAACGCCCTCAGTCCATTGCCCGTCCTCAGCCGGCGAGACCGACTACTCATCCCAAGACGTCCACTTGCCCTAACCCCGGCTGCCCCGCGCCTCACATCGTCGAGGATGACGGACAAAAAGTCTGCTCGGGCTGTGGTACTGTCATCAGCGAGGCGAACATTGTCTCCGAGGTCACCTTTGGGGAAACCTCGTCCGGTGCCGCCGTAGTTCAGGGAACATTTGTCGGCGAGGATCAATCCCATGTCCGCAGTTTTGGCCCAGGATTCCAAGGCGGGAGCGGCATGGAGAGCCGAGAAATTACAGAGCAGAATGGTAGGCTCAAGCGTCGGACTCTTTCTCCTTTCGCGCTCATGCTAATGTTGGTCTAGGTAATCGCTATATCAATCAACTGTCGCGTGCACTCATGATTCCCGAGAGTGCGATGAAGGCCGCCGGTCAGGTCTTCAAGCTTGCTGTGGGCCTGAACTTCATTCAAGGTCGTCGCACGAAGACAGTCGCGGCGGTCTGCTTATACATTGCCTGTCGACGACAGGATGGGAACACCGTCATGCTGATTGATTTTGCCGATGTCCTCATGGTCAGCTCTCATTCACCTCATCTCTGTCGTAAAGCTGCCGTTTATTAACCTTGCGCTAGATTAACGTGTTCAAACTCGGTCGAACGTACAAGGCCTTGCTGGATGAGCTGCGCCTCGGAGGCAATGTATTTTTGATGAACCCTATCGACCCCGAGAGCTTGATTTATCGATTTGCCAAACAACTCGAATTCGGTAACGCCACCATGCAAGTGGCCAGCGAAGCCGTCCGTATAGTCCAACGCATGAACCGTGATTGGATGACTACCGGTCGCCGCCCTGCTGGTATCTGTGGTGCCGCTTTAATTCTCGCGGCGCGCATGAACAATTTCCGTCGCACAGTCCGCGAGGTTGTCTACGTGGTAAAAGTCACGGAGATTACTATCAGTCAACGTCTCAATGAATTCAGCTCGACGGAGAGCGGAGAGCTGACTGTCGATCAATTTCGTTCTGTGCAGTTGGAGAATAGTCATGATCCGCCCTCATTCACCAGGGCACGGGAAGGAAGAAAGCCTTCCCGAAGTTTCAAGAGAAAGGCTGCCGAGACTGCGGCCGAGATCGAAGGGGACACCGAGGAGACCGATGCCACCGCTCCACGCCAGCCAAACCGCGTTGATGCGGATGGATTTGCCATTCCGAGCATCCCTATCGATCCGGCTCTAATGGAAGCCGATCATACACGACGGCTGTCGACCGTGTCGGCCACCAGTGAAAGCACGCTAGAGGCCGACCCCGAATCTTCCCACGCCCCTTCTGGCCGTCGCAAAGGCTCCCGAAAACCTGACCTACCTCAACCGACGCCCGATCAACTCGCCTCCGAGGAGGCTCTTGAAGATGAGATGACTGCACTATTAGCAAAGGGTTCCAACTTAACTGAGAATCAGGCCTACGTGACAAAGCCGAGCCAGGGGCCGAGCAAAAATGTCTCCGAGAGTGCTGAGATCGACGAGACAGAATTCGAGTCGGATCCAGAGGTCTCTAACTGTCTCCTGTCCCCCATGGAAGTGGAGATCAAAGAGCGGATCTGGGTGCACGAGAACAAGGATTATCTGCGAACGCAGCAGGCGAAGGCTTTAAAGCGAGCTTTGGCAGAATCCGACTCCCATCCCGGGATGCACAAGCCTCGTAAGCGCCGTAAGGGCCGATTAGGGGACGTCGCCTATCTAGAGGGTGAAGGTGAAGACGGAGACGGAAGGAGCACCCGTGCGTCAACCCCAGCAGAGGCTACTCGCCGAATGTTGGAGCGGAGGGGCTTCAGCAAGAAGATCAACTATCGTCTTCTGGAGTCCTTGTTCGGAGAAGAAGGTGCCGACGATGCCGCCAAGGCAAAGGCCGAAAGCTTGAGCCGCAGCCAGAGCCGCAGCCAAAGTGTGGCTTCACGACGCAGTGCCAGTATCGAGCCAGAGGCGGCGGCTTCGAGGCGGGCGAGGATCGCAACTCCTTCTCGCATCAAACCCGTTGGCTCTCCTGCACCTCCATCTCCGGCCGGAGATTCGAACACCGCTACTCTGCCTACGCCTGCCCCCGCATCCGGTCAAACGCAGCTAGCACCTCCAGCTCCCGACGGAAAGGGCGATGAGAACGAGGAAGAGCCGGATGATGATTATGACGAAGATGAGGATGACGAGGAGGACCCCGATGGTCTTGACGCTGCATTCTCCGGACACTACGGCGATTACTATGACGAGGGAAGTGACTATGATAGTGATTAGTACAAGGAAGAGAGAGAAGAGTTATAAATGGAAAAAAAAAAAAAAAAACAGATTTCCCCTGGAATGCTGGGACATTCGCTTGACTCAATTTCGCCCAATAGTTCCAATCATCGTCTCAAGCCGTCAAAATGAACTTGAATGTCTATCTTGTCGATCCTGGTAGCCGGGTGGAATTACCAGTTCAGGCATCGGCCATACCCGACCCTTCCAGCTACTAAACCATCTAACTAGGTGTCCCACTTTAAGGGCGAATGGGATGCGCAACGAAGGGTTTACTTGGCTTGAGTCTTTCCAGAAGCACGGAAGCCTTCCAGTCACGACTCTCGTTAGAGAGAAGAACCTCACGGCTGACCAAAGTCAGGTCATTCGAAACCTGCCTTTTCTAAGACAGAGTGTCCAGGGAGGCACTCGTCTATAGAAACAAAGATGTTTCTGTTACATTTTCCATGGTGTTACTTGATAATCCACAAATGTGTGCCTGTGATCCAACCAAATCCATACATCGCCATAACTGTACGACAGATCACATCCTGGGAGACCAGTGGCACTCGACGTCCCACTGTTCTCTATTGCTATTTTAGCAAAGATATAGGAGTTGTTCATGGCACAGCACAGCTTCGCACTGTTAGAAACAAAGCAATATGGGGAGATTCAGAAACTATTGGTGCTCGGCCTCTATCCGGATTCAAACTGAGTGCTGGTTGTTTTTCTTCGAGTAATTCTACAGACGATCTTCCTGTGTGTCATGGACTCGCTATCTAGATATACGCCGGGACAACTGCCCTGAGCCTAGCTAGCATATTGAATTCAGAAGAACGAGGCTACTATTATCTGGTAGGACGGCTTCTGAGCAGAGTACTTGGCTCTAGACTCTCTTGGGGTCATCCTTCCGCCTCTTAATAGAGGGTCTGGTTTTGAACTGTAACTTGGATGAGTCGTAGGCATAAAGTAACCATCTTTAGCTTTAGGTAGTGAACGGCTTCAATTTATTGGTAGCTGTTAATGTCAGGCTAGGACTACATGCATATATGGCCTTGGCTGCTAAAGTCTCCGTACAATGCATATCAGTCGGTCTTTCTTCCAGTCTCCTTGGGCACAGATAGCCTAATGCTTTCCTAATCTGCAGAATTAGTTCGCTTTTTGCCTGTTCTGCCTCTCCCATGCAGGTAACGCTCACTTCAGCATATACTCAGACCTCAGGAGTTGGTCAGCTGTGGATCGATCCGCAGCCTCAAATGCCATCATAGCTCTGAGCAAGTCCTCCAACGCACAGAGTTCACCACCTGCAACGTCTCATTCACATGACTCTTCCGTCTCGCCACGGCCCATATCCCAGATTCGCTGACGCAGACACCGGAAGACGGGAGTACTGATACGGCGGAAGTCAGCAGCCGATGACCCATCCTCCTCGAAGAATTCGGAGCGTTTTTCCCAAGAGCTCCACCATCTCGCAGGCGGTTGGCCCAGTGTATTGATCATCTCGGCGATAATGTCGTCTTGATCCGAGGTAAATGTTTCGAAGAGTGAACGCTCGCCCAGGACCTCGTACAAGCTGACTCCTAAGGTCCATATATCAGCTGCGGTAGGCTGAGTGATGGGTTCATTGAAAAAGTCTTCTGGTGGAGAGTAGAGGGCTGGGGTGTAGAGAGTCGGCGAGGGTGTTTTTGAAATAATAAAGGACGTCCTGTAGTCCGAAATGATGATTTCTGGGTCATCCACTTCGTTCGCAGGTATACTCAAGTTCATAGGATAGATAGCATGCGGTGGTGCGTGTGGTTCACCAGACTTTCCATCCGCTCGTCGGATAGGAACCTCGAAGGGTTTGCCGAAGCGGTTGAAATAGCTCAGGTATGCTTAGGATGGAGATCTACTTTTGATTAGCATGCGGAGCCAGTAAACCGAGATGCACAACATAGTTGCCCTCACCTCCGTGGCAGATGTCGTTTGCATGCAGATAGGAAAGCCCTAAGAGGAGCTGGGCGGCCGTAGATCTAGCAGCGTCCAGTGGAAACATGAAGTTTGTGCTGTCTTCCTTAGACTTGGCAATACTACCACCGGCAGGCTCTCCGACTAAGCACTCATGATGTCCGTTTGGGCCGTGGAACCAAAATTGGTCAAGTAACGGCGGAATGAATCGCTTTCCAGGATGAGAAAGGTTGCTCTTCATCAGGTGATGAAGAACATTCCCCTCATGGCTGTCTGACGAGGCTCGCGCAGTCAGTATCTTCAGTGATACATAGCGCCGACATTTTTCATCACAGGCAAGCCAAACTGTTGAATATCCACCAAACCGAAGCTTGTGAACGACGGTATAGCGGCCACTAGAGAAGGTATCTCCGATAACGGTGGGATGGTATCCACCGGGCACATAGTCTTCGAGATACTTAACATCTGTCTCGGGGTGGTATGTTTTGATTATGTTTTCGATGTATCCTGAGGTGGGAGGATAGGCGATGGAGTTTCCAGCCAGGGTATATATTCATGTTCATGTCCTCATGTCCTTGCAAGAGTAGATTGATGACTAAGTGACACGATATCAGTTAGTTATGTACTGGCAGTACCCATTGGAAAGAAAAAGCGATGTGCGCTTTCTAGGTCCGAGGAGTGAATTCATCACTTGGTCTTCTGAGGAAACTGGTGAGTGAAGGTTATGTGTGGATTTTTACTAGGGGTGTGACAGATACAGCGGTGGCGCACTTCTATGGCAAGACCCGGAATAAGATATTCGTGTCTATAAATCATTCGGCCAGGAGTATTGGTTCCCCACTAGGCAATTAAAATAGATGGGATTGGAGAAGATAGAAAATACCCACATAAAGTACCCCTAAATGAACTCGTTCAGCCGCGCACATTATCCAGGACCGCGGCAACGAGAGAGTTATTTACACAACACCCCCTTTATCAATTTATAAAACCATTCAGATAAGGGCTCCTCTTAAATTATATTACAGTACAAATGTTGGAGCCTGACGTTTGTATGGCTGCTCACGTGGTCCACAATGTATTTAGTCGAGCTTCCCCCTCCACAACCTTCCTGAATACAAGCCTCCTTTTCGTCGCACCTACCCACATTCGTGACGGCATAGCACCTGAAATACTTACAGGAGAATACTTAAAGCTAAGAATATACATGAAAAGGGGGTCTTCTGATCTCACCCCGCTTGAAGTGCACTCTCATAACTCACGACAGGTATACTGGCATCTAGGACTTTCTAGGCAGCATGTTCGACCGTTTTGCCAGATACCTGGACTTATCGTGGGTACAGTGTACACGCACTGGACCCCACAGTGCTATCAAGGCAAGGGGTGTCAAGAATGTGTCGATATAGCCAGCAACAGGTAGATATTTCCACGATTGATACCACAGCGTCTGAGCTGGGGTTCCGAGCGGCACGCAAGGCGCTCTTTCCTTGACTTTTGCTTCTCCTTCATCGACAAGTTAAATGCTGATGAATCATACAGTTTTGACGTCATGTTGTCTCTACACATTAGGGTTCGGCGTGGCTCATCTATGAGGTAAACCGGATAATGAAGAATGCGCGGAGCTCTGATATGCCTGTCTCAATCACTGACCCAGGGAGCCGAAAGAGCCAGTATCTTCATCCAGGTTCTTGATTTCCTGATGCGACATTATGGTATGTTTCGTAGAGCTGGTGTGGGGAGCTTCTCCCCCCTTGTACTCGATAAGAGCTCGTGAGCGAACAAGATCCGTGTATCTGTTGGCATCTTTGATGGAGAAGAAGGAGAGGAGCAACGCCAACCTCCAATATCACCGGATGTGCAAGGGCCCAAGAATTCACCAGGCTCTCCTGAGCCACCAATCACTGTGGTGCCGTACGCTCGGTAACCAGGTGGGCACACATACATCGTGCCTTCATGGGGTTTCCGCGATGTGATATTTAGGATGCTCTTCTGTTCTCGTATCCCATGATCTTTAGCTTACTCCCCTTGTGGCAAGGTAAGAGTGTCGCCGTCTTCTTGGTATAAATTCCCTTCCGGCCACTCTGTTTGAGCCCAGCTGGATTGTTCACATTCCTCGATACGCAGTTCTGGCTGAGAAGCATCTTGGTCCAAGGAGTTCAGCTGTAATTGGTCTCAATATGTCTCCTCTCAACCTCTACGGTCGAGGTCTTAGCCTTCGCATTGCTATCCTCTTCACATGCCAGATGTCGTTTGCGCTATATGGTCAGTGGTTACTATATCCAGCCATCTGGTTTTACACAAAAGACGATGGAGCTAACGACTCTCCCCATTTGCAGGCTACAATCAAGGAGTCTTCTCCGGAATCGTTGGCAACGAGGACTTCCTCGGTGTAGTCCACAACCCGGGCGCAGTCCTGGTCGGCTTCATCGTATCCATCTACAACCTTGGATGCTGTGCTGGGGCAATCGTTGCGTTTCTAACGAGCGATGCACTCGGGTTCCGCAGGACGATGTGGCAGTCCGTGGCGTGGGTCTTGGTAAGTTCTTCTCGCCAGCATTAACAACACTACATACAATACTCAATCCATGAGCCGGCAAAGTCCTCAGCTAACAACATATTCCACATACAGGCCGGCGCAGCCCTCCAAGCCAGCTCTTTTTCCACCGCACAGCTGCTCGTCGCCCGGTTTGTCACCGGTATCGGCGTGGGCATCATGACCACCGTCGTGCCAGTGTACCAGGCGGAACTCTGCGAGGCGCGGAAACGAGGAATGTACGTTTGTAGCCAACCTCTCTTCGTCGGGGTGGGCATCGTGCTCTCCTATTGGTTTGATTACGGAATGAGCTATGTCGACGGACCCATGAGTTGGCGACTTCCGCTAGCTTGCCAGGGGGTATTTGTCATTATTGTTGGGGGGATGGTGTTGGGGTGAGTCTGAGCCTGAGCCTGGGCCTGAGCCTGAGTCCACCGTTGATCGGCGGGCGATTGAGGGAGGTTGGTGATGCTAATTTTGGACCACATTGGGCGATAGACTTCCTGAGAATCCGCGCTGGCTTTATCGAAAGGGCAAAGGTACCTGTGGATTTCAGGTCCTGTGTGACTTTTATGATTGTACTCCGGACGATCCTAAAGTGATCAAGGAGTCGCAGGGCATTCAACAGGCCATTGAGCTCGATGCCCTGCGTGGCGAATATAGATGGAGTCAGCTGTTCCAGAAAGACGAGCTGCGGACTGGCCAACGCGTCTTACTGGCGTTTGGCTTGCAGTTTATGAACCAGATGTGTGGTGTCAATATGATAGTAGTAAGTACATCCATCCATTTCCTCTCGTCTGCACTGAAGCTAATACGCTACCAGTCCTACGTAACCTCGATCTTCGAGACCAACATCGGCCTCGACAAGAAGACAAGCCTCCTTATGGGAGGCGTGATCCAATTCATGTTTATCATCGGTGAGCAACACTAAACCTGAAGACGTCCACGTTAATGTAGATCAAGAGACAAAAAGCTGACCGAGTTGCTTCACTAGGCTCATTCTACCCAACCTTCTTCGTCGATCGACTTGGTCGTCGGAAGCCCATGCTCTGGGGATCCTTCGGCCTTTTCTTCTGCATGATGATGATCTCCATTCTTCTTTCCTTCAAAGGTATGTCCGGGATTCCAATCTTCTGTACAGATCCATCCCTTGTACGAAAGTGGAGGTGGATTAGGGCTAATCCACAACTCATTCTCATCAGGGACCATCATCCAGAGAGAAACCGCCTCGGCCTCCATGGCCTTTTTCTTCCTGTTCATGCTCACCTTCGGTGCATCCATTAACTGCATCCCGTGGGTATATGGGCCAGAGCTACTGCCTCTGCACGTCCGCGCCAAAGGGTACGTTGGCCCATCACACTTCCGGGAATTATCCACGACTAGTTCGCATTCCAGCGAGCGGTCTTTGTTCCCTCCCCCTTCACCTACACCCAATCTAGCCTAATCCTCTAAGAGACTGAACCAAAGAGGGGAGGGATCATCCATGCTATGCTAAATGCTAACAATATCACAGAACGGCCATCAGCATTGCCGCCAATTGGCTCTGGAATTTCTTCATCTCCATGATCTCCCCGACTCTGATCCAGGACTTGGCATGGAAGGGATATTTGATTTTCATGTGTTTCAATCTCGTCTTTGTTCCGGTAGGGGTCCCCCTTTCTTCTATTTCGTTGCATACTATATACGGACTTAGCTACTCGTACCATATCATACTGCCCCAAACTAACGACAGCAACAGACCATCTACTTCTTCTACCCCGAAACCGCAACCCTCAGCCTCGAACAAATCGACTCGCTATTCATCACCAAGCGCAGCGCCCTCCCACCCCCAGACGAAGAACACTTCCCGCATCACGAGAACGAACCCTCGCCCTCGCCCTCGCCCGAGGAAGAGAAGGACAGGAAACATCCCCGACCACAAGTCACCGAGATCTCCATCTCCTCGAGCTCGTCGGGCGAGGAGCCCTCCTCGCCATGTTCCTCTTCTTCTTCCTCAGATCCTGATTCGCCGTCTGCGAGGGGCCCTGCGGCAGGTTCTATTGTTAATAATAACAATAACAAGTCGGGGGTGAAGCCTGCGGCTGAGTCTAAGCCTGTGCCGATTCACACGCAAGACGATACGATTACCGTTGTGAAGGATGACGGGAGCGTGAACGGTGGTTCTTAACTCTAGGTAGGGACTTAGGAAGAGGACCTAGCAGGTAGGTAGGTAGGTAGGTAAATTGGCATAACGAGTATAGGTGCTATAGGTAATCGTTATTCAGAGTTCTGGTTTCAAGCAAAGCAGGGGAAAGAGGGACAAGTTGGATAGGGTATAGGGAAGAACTATTCCCAATAATCGTCACAATAATATCAAATCACGAATAAACGCGAGGAACACCGGATGAAAGCTGCAACAAACATCTAATTATATCTTTATTATTTGACATACTGATCCGTAAAATGAATCGAATCGTGCATTGCATTGCAGATGTATGTATGCATGAGATACATGATTCCACAAGCAAACCATGCCCAAAGAAGGTCTCCTCCATCCGTCTAAAGTACTCCCTTACATTTATACGAAGAACGAACTAGTCAACAGATTCAGATCCAATCTTCATGTATTTTAAATCATAGATTATTCTCCATGGAATTTTCGTAAAAAAAATAAAAATAAAGTAAAGATGATATCAACAGATCCAAAATAAAAGCAACGGAAAGCCCAAGAAACCCGCGGTAGACAACACCATTTGCCTCCCCCAAATATACCAAATCCAGTTACAGTAATAAAAATGATGATAAAACCCAAGAAAGAAGAAAGAAAAGAAAAGTTGTCACAAACATCAGAATCTCGATAATTACGAATGGCGAGCAAAACCGGGTTTGACGGACCCCGGAGAATGGATCGTTTCTGTCGATACGATGCGGTTAGACGATGCGATAAAAGGCATAGTCGGCTTTTGACGATATTTTGGTTGAAAATGTTGGATGATGGCGTTCCTTGTCGTTTTCGATTCGTTAGTTGAATAAGCAGACTTTTGGTGTTCAGGCGTCGATCTCCATCCCCATGCCCATCTCCACGCCATTGTTCAATCCGCCACACCCGCCACCAACTGGCTGGGCACTGAGGGTTTGCAATAGTGGGAGCCCTGCGTCGGCAGGGTTGGATCCCAGGACGTTGCCTTGGCTCTGGGTTCCGGAGCGAGATGAAGCATTTAAGACTTGGGCACCTTCGAAGACAATAGGAGTCGATCGGAGGTTTTGCACGGTGTTCTCCCACTTGGAGCTCACAAGCTGGCCCTGTGTGAGGTCATCGTTGAACAGGTAGAAAGCAACAGAACTGCCAACCCCGAAGGCTGTGACCGGACGTGCAGTGACGAGGTAGGCATTCAAGGCTCGGTTCTTCATGAGAATTTCACTGTCGGAAAGATGGCTGGAAAACTGCCTGTCGATATATTTCTTCCAGCCGCGCACCGCAGCAGCCATGTCTTCGTCGTCCATGGTAATGCGCTGCCAACTGATACCTAGGAGCCGAGTGGCGTCATCGACCAAAGGCTCCCCGGAGGTAAACGGATTCGAACGGCTGGTGGCACTGAGATGGCGGCGGTTATCATCTCCAGATTCATCTTGCAGGCGCTGCATCGACGAGAGTGCAATATCATCGTAACTAGGGGCGGAAGGGTCGAGGCGCTGGGATTTGCGGCCAGCAAGGCTGGACGAGCCGGCCGCCTGAGGTTGGGAAGAACCAGCAGACACCGTTGCAGTGGTCTCCGAAACCTCCTCGTACCAAGTCCCAGTCTGGCTTTCTGCGGACAGGGCCATCCCCGTTCGCGGGTTGAGAAGAACCATACCCTCTCCGTAGATGGGTTCTTCCTCCTTGGGCGGAGGAGCGGGTGCGGGCTGGACGGGAGCGCTGGGAGCATTCATTGCTTCTTCAAAAGCGGCCTCGTCGCGCGACCTCTTACGAGACGGCTTCCCAGCAACCTGACCGGGGGTGGCTAGCTTGGTTGACGACGGGCTCGCCCCAGAGGGGGAAGTATGAGACCTGAGGCCATGCGCGAAACTGGAGCTCGAATTCGTGCCCGGCGCCGAGTCATAATGACGGGGGAATTGAACAAAGGCGTGTTGTTGGGTAGGGGAGAGGACCATGGCAGGGCCATCGGAGAGGTGGTTGAGAAGCATTGGGCACATTGCGACGGCTCAATGGAGGGTATGAACGGTGAGATGGAGAAGCGTATAGTGAAGCTGTGCAATCTGTTGTGACCAGTGAGCTAGAAGTGAGACAATACAAGAACCTATGAATCAGATGGAACAACCCCAGGTCGCATCAATGGGACAGGGTCGCAGTGAGAAAGTGAGATCGGCGCAGGAAGATGCGAGGCTGCGGAGACAAGACGAGGGTCTCGAGGGGAAGGAAAGCAAAGAGCAGGATAAAGTGTGGAAGGAGGAAGGGGGAATGAAGAGGAAGGAGGGGACAAATGGAAGAGATATAAGAGGAGAGAGCAGAGAGAGGAGAGAGAGGAAAGCGAAAGCGAACAAAGTCGGGGCCACGGGACGTCGGACTTGGAGGGAGGGAAAGAAGGGAAGAAAGAAAGGGCAGAGCGAGAGAGCGACGCGATGTTGGACTGAGTGCTCGGAGCTCCAATGGATGCGATGCGGAGAGAAAGGATTTGCGCCGTTACCATACCGGACCGCGCCCAGCCCAGGTAATCGGCCGCTTTTTGCCGGGCGCCCGGTCGCTGCATACCATACAATACTGTATGGCCCGGGGAGCCCCACCGAGGCCAGATCGGCCAGCAAGGATTCGATGGGCGATTGCGCCGGGCAACCAATCGCGGCCGCTGCGGTGCACGCCTCAGGTGTCCGCGCGTCGGCGCCACCGGCTCTTCTCATTCGCCGCCGGGCCTTAGTCGCCCATCATGATCCACCCGCGCTAGTCTCAATGCGAGACATCCCGGCGGCAGACACCTGAGGAATCAAAACACACATTACTAATCTCGGGGACTTGGCAAACTTAGGATTCAATTCTATTTCGTGCGAGTGAGCAAAAGAAAAAGTAAAAATATAGTGACAGGGAGAAGGGAAGAGGAAGAGTTAAGGCCAGGAGGATCAAAGCGAGATAGGATCAATGGCCGTTCGCCATTTTCGACACCAGAAAAGCACATGGTAGTTTAACATGACACAAATATTCGTCGAGCCAAATAACAAGTAATTCAAAGGGCAAATACCCATTGTATGGCGGCGTAAACAAGAAAAGCGAGATCGATCTCAAGGCTGAGATCGCAGTCATATCAACCCGCGAGATGGTAGTCAAAATGGGACCGTCGGGGCATAGGCTGCATTTCCCGCATGTGGCCGTGCCGGGTCGCATTTCGCTTCCCGCTCCCTTTGGGCTATCTCAACTGAGGGACATTATCGTTGGATTTAAAAAAGGCAGTAGTGCGGCCATGGAAAAAGCTTTATAAAGAGGCCCAAATATGAGATGATAAAAAGAGAAAAAGGAAAAAGACAAAAAAAAAAGAATGTCGCAATTGTTGATAGAAAATGTCACGTGCGAAGTCTTGCTTCTTAATACTCTGACGATATGCGGGAAGTATCCCATCCACATCATGTCTATCCCGTCAAGTCTGGTTTTCGGGTGGGGGTTTTTTTTTCAAGTCCAGACAGGACTGATTCCGCATGGTGTTTGGAAAGAAACGCTTTAAGCGTTTCCGGTGGTGGCACCACCAAGCATGCCCTTCATAGACTCGGGGGCATAGCCGGGACCCATGGATCCGATGAAGAGGAAGAGAATCAAGACGATAGCACCAATAATGATGGACTTGCGCTGCGCGGGGTGGTTGGCACCGTACTCGGCCCAGGCACGGTTGGCCTGGCCAGTGTAGTCCTTGATCTTGTCACCACCCAGCTTGTAGTAGACGAGACCCAGAAGAGCGATGGAGTAACCGAAGAACTGAGTGAAGGTGACGGGGGTGTTCCAGATGGCCATGGAGGCGGCAACCAGCAGAATATCCTTCAGAACACCGCAGAGGGTCATCACCAAGGAAGAGGTCTTGCCAATCTGTCGGCTCACAGTTAGCGGAGTCTGCAAGCGACAAATCCGGTTATACATACCAAGAAGACAACGGAGACGTTAAGGAGGAAAGCAATGACAGCGTTCGCGAGCAGAGTCCAGATACCGACGGTGTAGATGTGGTTCATCGTCATGTTGGGAACCTCGACGAAAAGCGCGGTGAGACCGTTCATGAAGGCGCAAACGGGAGCGAAGTAGTAGAGAGAAACAAGAGGATCCATCTTGTACTCGGCGGAACTGAGCAGGCGCTGGACCATCACCAGGCGAGTGGCCTCGAAGACGATACCACCCAGCTGGAAAAGGAAACCGATCAAAACGAACCTCACTTCACCGAAGGAAGCAATGACGACACCAATCACAATTGCGGCGACATTGGAGAGAACCTTGAAGTTCACGGGAGCCATTCCCATACCCCACGTAGCCAGCAGCACGGCAACCGGAGTGGTGGCCTAAGGATCACACAGATGAGCACCGAACATGATCGAGGTTCCAAGGGCAAGCAGAAGCATACCTTGAGCATCTGAATGAAAGCAACGCTCAGATACAGATAGGTCACATTACCACAGATCAAACTCAAGCTGAAGAAGAGACCGATAGGGACGATGGCGCGCAGATAAACCCGGCCAGTCATTTTCACGGTCTTACGGCCATCGAGCAAGTTGGTGGTGCGAGCCAGGATTTGGGTCATCAGGGTTGCGAACGCCAGATGCCATGTTGTAAGGAAGATAGCTAGAAGACGGTCAGGTCCAATACCGATGGGAATGTTCGGGGGGGAGCATACGAAAGCCTATACAAGAGGAAGGTTAGTTATCCGTCGCAATTCGGTTCGAGCAGATCAGTTGCACTTACGGAATGGAGCTTGGGGATTATCCAGAATCTTCTTGTTGAACAGGATAACACTCGAACTCAGAGTGATCCAGACACTGTCCCAGAGTTAATTAATATTGCCGATCAATCGTAGAAAGAGGGTCGAGGCATGAATCAAGCGACATACATCACGTAGACCGCAGGGTGGAAGGTAGACTTGGGAGGCTCCGACTTCTCAGCAGCCGGGTTCACGGTGGGCAAGGCGGGCTCCGGACGAGAGACCTCGCCGGAGGTTCTAGCCTTTTCTCCTTCGGAACTCATTTTCTTGATTGTGCGAGCTTGGTCTGAAAGGAAGCGTTGGAAGTCGAAAGGGCGCGGCCGTAAAAGGCTGCTTGGGCTAAACTGCGCGGAGGCCACGGGGACTGGTAGAACGAGAAAGAGAGGTGGAAAGAATCAACAAGACCGGAGAGGGTCCAAGAAGACAAGACAAAAAATAGTAAAACGAGAGTGAACGAGTGAGATGATAGTTGGCTGGTGGAAAAAGAAATGAAAAATGAACCCAAAAAAATTAAGACAAAACAACAATCATTGAACAATGAAGAGCATGAGGTGGAGGGAAGAGAGAAACAAGAAGGGAGGAGAGGAGGAGGATGGATGGATGGATGGATGGAGGTACGTATATTTTTCGTTGGCTTTTTTTTTAATCTTTGCTTTTTTTTTTCCCTTCCCTTGAGAGAGGAAAAGAAAGAAAAAAAAAAAAATACCTTCGGGTAGTTTGAGTTCTGGAGGGACAGGGCAGTTTGGTCAGATGGATTATGGATAAGGTTGCGAACGCGGCACGAAATTAGGGTACTCGTAGGCTGGCAGGGGAAGGGAAAAAAGGAAAATTATGGGCGAATATCTATTATTATGTGAATTATTATTTGTTAGATCAAAGGGGGGGACAGACGGGGATCCGCATCAACCAGGCGAGAGAAGAGACTAAAGAGAGAAGCCGGAGAGATCGTGGTCGAGGTCAGAACCGTCAGATACGTTCGTTGGGGCTTACGAGACCGTACCGGGCATGACTAAGCCTAAGGCCAAGCAGGTCGACTGAAAGCAGCCAGTCAATCTTACCGACTCCGTACGGCAAACCATACGTGACCCCCTTCTTCTTGTTACTCCGTAGAATCCAGCTAGAACGTCCGGCATACGGAGATTCTGTCTGGTACGCTAACACATTCTACTCTGAGTATCCATTTTTTTAATTTATTCTTTGTACCTAATATAATTCCATGGCAAGGGTCAGACTTGAAACACCACCAGTGATTCTGACGGGGAGTTTCGAGTGTGAGCGTCTGGCCTGAGCGAGTGGAGTTGGGAGGGAGGGGCGAAGAGGGTGTGGAGAATCAATAGATCGATAATTGAGGCCTCCCTGAGTCCTTGTATGGCTCCGTATGCGTGCCTTACAGACGCTAAGATTACTCCGGGAAATTGCGGTCGACTGGCTGGTAAGATACAGCCGATGCTGGTAAAGTACCGTCACCGGGTGTGCAACGGCCTTTTCTTTCCCTTCGCGTCCCTTTTGGTCCTTTTTGTCTCTCCGGTTTCTATTTTTTCCCCGTTGCTGTGGCTGATGTCTCTGAATTCATTCGCATTCGACGACCGAAACAGTGATTTAATATTCTCGATCCAACACGAGAACCGGAAGTCCGAAGGGGACTTGCGTTGAGGAGTGAGGACAGAGGGGAGTTTGCACGGTGTACAGAGTACGCAGTACGTATCCCTCAGCCATCAATTTTTAATTGCTTTTTCTTATGGAGCAAACCTACTGGGTCCTTCTCCAAGTCCAACCTCCCCGGTGGATTAACATCCATGAAAGATTGAAAGTCCTTTCCATCCATTGGTGCTGGCGTGGGGCAACACAAATGTTCACAACTTCAGCAACTAACTCTCGTGGCGAGCTTGGAGACTGGCGACTGGCGACTGGCGACTGGCGACTGGCAAAAGGTTGGTGTCAATCTCCAGGGGTTCCACTTGGCTCTTTCATTGCCCCTTTTCCGTTAATTCTCATTATTTATTCTTAGTTCCTTGCCCCACTAACGCTGCCTTTTTCTTTTTTCTTTCCCTGGGACGTTCCAGCGGACGCCAGACTGACCGTGACCAGAGGGAGAGAAACCTGAGACAAAATAAGAATACGTGGTCATATCCTCTGATCTATCTATCCATGACTGCTAGGTAGATATGAAACGGCTCGGTGTCGATCGGAGCGCACGGAGTAAGGTCGTCGAGTAGGAACTAGCACTTGCGACCGCAGCATGTTGATCAGAATTAACACCGGCTTATTTGGCACGAGCTGCATTACGCAAGCAGCCTGCTAGCCAAGCACTTCTTACCCGCGTTCAGCGGCCACTTGTCCATAGCGCTACCGCAAAGGTCCCTTGCCAGTGGAGAATGCGGCGATCTGATGGCTTGAGGGAGGGCTTGACGCCATCCCTTTGGTTCAAATGGCGTTTGAGCAACTTGGTTGCGTTTGCCTTCGCCGGTCTTTCAGGGACTCGCCCCGACCCACGAGGGCTGGTCCATAATGGATGGATGGATGGATCCTTTACCACTCTCCCTCGTCGACGGATACTACATACCACCTCAGAACAATGCCATAGACACATTACTGGAAATCAGCCGTGGGTACGGATTACGGTGATACGGTAGCGGCCATTGTTGCTGTACCTGGTTGTAACCCGGAGCCAGAGGGGAAGAACAGAAGACGGGATCAAGATCTTGTGAGATGCCACAGCAAAGGGCAACGGCCGTCCCCATTGTGATAGATAGATGGAGGGGGTGTCCACGAAGCTTTCTATGCACTAGACCCTGCGTGGCTGGTAGTTTCGCGGCCTCTGTCGGATTCGTCCGCCTGTCCGGCATCCCTGGTCATCTTAACCCTGATAAACGTCTCTTTGGCAGATTCTGGAAAGCGATCGGCTCTGAGTTTCCGCTTCAAGCAGGGACCGTCAGTGGAACCGCCTGTTCACGAAATGAGTCCCGGACCCCTGAATAATCCTGTCAAGTTTGATGGATCAATTGAGGAATGATCCTCTAGCGTCAATTTCCGTTAAGGTGCTGAACGGGCTTACTCCGGAGCAGGCATGTGCGTAATGACGGAGTGCTGCACAGACGGCGGAGGTCCAGGACTCCAGAGTTTAGTACGGAGTAGTCCTAGGGGAATCGGGGAATCGGGATGAAGGACGCTTGTCTCTGTGAGCTAGCGTCTATAGATATTAGATACCAGGAGCTCGCCAATGTCATGCAAAGAGCACGGAGTTGTCGCCGATTACACCGTAAATAGATACAACGAGAGACTAGAGACTCGATGCAGACCGACCGTGTCATACCGACTCTACAACATACGGAGTACGGAGGATACACAGTTATAGCAACTAGTTGGAAGCATCGCAAACAGCGAGTGCACAGACAAAGACTACAGATCGAAAATGCAACGAGAGAAAGCGCGGCATTGTATGGACTATTCAGGGGGATAAGCATCGTCTACTCTGTTCACTTGGAGGTTGGTGGTGATTTCAGTTTTCGATGGATGCCAGGACACGGAAAAAGAAATGAAAAAAAATAATACAAAATAAATTTTTTTTTAAAAAAAAAAAAAAAAGCCACGCCGTGATGCCGATGGTTGCGAAGGAGCACAGGCGTGTGAATTGAAGGCCGGCTGCATCCAGATATTCGAAGATAAGCCGGGCGATAGGCCAATCGTGACTCTGCAGAGTGCAGACCCTTTCTGATCCCAGTGCAACAAAGAAATAAGGTGCTAGTCTGTACTATCTGGGTAGGAGGAACCAGTCCTCTTTGCCCCTGCTGGGATTCCTATCCAACCGGACCGCAGAACCAGAGCAGCTGGTGCACAGCAACCAAGTCGAATGGCTGGTTGGCAGTTGGAATTGGATCTCGCCGCGTGTCCCCATTAGGTTTTTAATTTTTTTTTTCCCTCCTCCAAATAATAATAATGAATCGATGTGAAAAAAATAAGTCAAATAAAAAATTAGGCCGGGGATATCCCCTTTTTCCCCTGCCCAGGGTTGAGATAGAGGGATTCATCGCGAATAATAATGAAAGGAAGTCGCCAGGGCTAAACTTGAAACAGGAACTCCCCACAGCTTTGGCTTTTCCCGACCGGCGGCAATACCAGATTACAGACGCCCGTACCTACTCTGAGTACTAATAATACACCCGATCTTTCTCGATCGTCCCTCACCGTTCCTTCTTCTTCCTCCCCTCCCCCCCTTACCGCTTCTTTAAATACTGCAATTCTTGCAGCTTCATAGATCTCTTCTATGCTGAGCCTCGCCCGCAAGACCTTGAATCGCGTTCCCAGCTTTCAGGATATCCTACAAGGCAGAATGACCCACCCCGACATGTAAGAAAACAATCTCTTCGCGACCTCAACTCTCAGGGGGGAAATCAGGATCAAGCGCTAACCTCGTCTCTCGCTGAACGATAGCTCCGTCGACGTCCTCGTCATTGGTGCAGGCCCAACTGGTTTGGGTGCTGCGAAGCGTTTGAACCAGATCGTACGACTGCAACCCCTGCTGAACTGCGCGAATCCCCCATACTGATTGTGTGCCGTTAGAATGGTCCCTCGTGGTTGATCGTCGACAGCAACGAGACCCCCGGCGGTCTGGCTTCGACCGATGTCACCCCCGAAGGCTTCGTGCGTCCAACCTAGAAACCCGCTCCCTCTCGAAAGAAGCGATCAAACTGACCCATTGGCCAGCTCTACGACGTCGGTGGCCACGTTATCTTCTCCCACTACAAGTACTTCGACGACTGCATCAACGAGGCTCTTCCCAAGGACGAGGACTGGTACACCCACCAGCGTATCTCCTACGTTCGCTGCCAGGAGCAATGGGTTCCCTACCCCTTCCAGAACAACATCTCCATGCTTCCCAAGGAGGAGCAGGTCAAGTGCATCGACGGCATGATTGACGCTGCTCTCGAGGCTCGCGTCGCCAACACCAAGCCCAAGGATTTCGACGAGTGGATTGTCCGTATGATGGGAACTGGTATCGCCGATCTCTTCATGAGACCCTACAACTACAAGGTCTGGGCTGTGCCCACCACCAAGGTAAGCCTCCAGCGCATCGGCCCTCGTTGATGAACGCGGTCGCTGATTCAAAGCTCCAACCTGCAGATGCAATGTGCCTGGCTCGGCGAGCGTGTTGCCGCTCCCAACGTCAAGGCCGTCACCACCAACGTTATCCTTAACAAGACCGCTGGTAACTGGGGCCCCAACGCTACTTTCCGTTTCCCCGCCCACGGTGGTACTGGTGGCATCTGGATTGCCGTTGCCAACACCATCCCCAAGGAGAACACTCGCTTCGGTGAGAAGGGCCGCGTCACCAAGGTGAACGCCGGGAACAAGACCGTCCAGCTTGCTGACGGCACCACCGTCGGCTACAAGAAGCTGGTCTCCACCATGGCCGTGGACTTCCTCGCCGAGCAGATGGGTGACCAGGAGCTGGTTGGCCTCACCAAGCAGCTCTTCTACTCCACTACCCATGTCATCGGCATTGGTATCCGTGGCACTCGCCCCGAGAGAATCGGTGACAAGTGCTGGGTAAGTTTCTTTGGGAGTGCCCGTAAACTGCTCAGCTGAAGGCTAACCCGACTGGTTGCAATAGCTCTACTTCCCCGAGGACAACTGCCCCTTCTACCGTGCCACCATCTTCTCCAACTACTCCCCTAACAACCAGCCCCAGGCCTCCAAGAAGCTCCCCACCATGCAGCTCGCCGACGGGTCCAAGCCCAAGAGCACCGATGCTGAGGAGGGCCCTTACTGGTCTATCATGCTGGAGGTTTCCGAGTCTTCCATGAAGCCCGTTAACCAGGAGACCCTCCTGGCCGACTCCATCCAGGGTCTGGTCAACACCGAGATGCTCAAGCCCACCGACGAGATCGTCTCTACCTACCACCGCCGCTTCGACCACGGTTACCCCACCCCCTCCCTTGAGCGTGAGGGTGCGCTCACTCAGATTCTGCCCCGCCTCCAGGCCCAGGACATCTGGACCCGTGGCCGCTTCGGCAGCTGGCGCTACGAGGTCGGTAACCAGGACCACTCGTTCATGCTGGGTGTCGAGGCTGTGGACAACATTGTCAACGGTGCCGTCGAGCTTACCCTGAACTACCCCGACTTCGTCAACGGTAGACAGAACACCGAGCGTCGTCTGGAGGACGGTGCTCAGCTGTTTGCCAAGTCCAAGGCTCTGTAAACGCCCAAGAACATATAGAGATATTTTCCGATTTAATATTGAATGATTTGTGAAAGGGGGTTTGTTAAAAAAACAACTAGATACCGATTTTTTTTTTTTTACGGACAACGAGAGCCATTGATTCTATTTTCACTTTTTTCCCTTTTTTTTCCTCATTTTTTGAAGCGACATTTGGGAGACGTTTTGCGGGCATTTTGTGTTGATGGGAAACCCCACCATCTTTCCTGCAGTTCTTGCTAGAATTCCTTCCAAGACTATAAACCCTCTTCTTTCTTCGAATCATCGTTTCTAGACTTGATACTTTTTAAGATGGATGTCCTGCATTCTTGTCTGTCACTGATCCCGGCGCTCCCGTTGGATTGATATATCCATGGATATAGTATTGAATGAATGAGATCCGCAGCATTCACAGTCCCTGATATATAACAGTCTACTCTGTAGTTAAAAGCATAGGTACAGCCTGTCAGAAAACATCCGACCGACCGGTGAATACAATCCCCAGAATATGGCCTGCCAGGATTCGAATGTGACCAGATACTGGACAAGCTAAGTCTTAGGCTTCACCTTTTTTATTAAAATTATGATTTGCGATAGATCCGGATCCGATCGACGGGATCACCGCCTTTCAATGACTCGAAGTCGAAGCGAAGCGACAGGGGCAGATTGCTCCGAACCGAACACCTTAATTAACCTCCCACAGTCACGAGTCACGAACCTAATCAAGTGTCTCGGTTGTATAGGTAGAGTGTATAGAGACACTGGTAGTGGTACGTACTCAATTGACCGGAGTATGTATATGCCACGCCCAGTTCAAGATAGCAATACTAATAGCAACTATTAGCGACTAACTTACAGACACATCCAAGACTTTTTTTACCTACGGAGTAAACTTACCTCCAGCACTGCAAGTCAGTAAAATAAACAAATCAAGCCAAGACAACCCCAATCAGCATCTTCCCTTTCGAATATTCCAGATCTAGACTGGACTAACTGAAACAGCCCAGGCCAAGCCGGTCAGTCAGATAGGCAGCCAGGCTAGACCAAGCCGGTCATGTCATGTCTCAGTTTGCGATCCTCAGGTTACCTTTAACTGAGGCCTAGAACCCTGGCTGAGATACTGTATCCACCTAAGCAACTATTACTATTGCTACTACCGGATCAGGCAGGTCGGGGCACGGAATATTATGGCATGCTTGAGGACACATATCTGGATCTGTGTACGGATATATCCACGGTATTTCGTAGGTAGGCTAGTCTCCCTAGTCTAGGGGGGTGACATATTCTTAGTGTTGAGTCGTGCGATGATATCAGGGTCATTCTAGGGATGCCGGATTGCCGAGATCCACAGTCGGAGTGCTGTATCTACGATCTACCTGGTACTACGACTGGTAGATGTACTCAGAGTACGGAGTAGTGCACTCAGACTCTCAGAGAGTCAGAAAGCTCACTCCGGTGGAGATGCGGACGCGTCGGTGAATCCCTGAATCAATCTTGATTCTCATTGACGATGGATGAGTTATTCATAGAAGCGCCTTAACCGCCTCCGGCTAGTGAACGAGGGTGCCTGATTTCTGAATTCTGACTAAAAACATCAACTAAGAAAACCTGGTGACGGCCTCCGCCACTTGCAATCTAGTCAACAACGATAATAAAATCACATTGTATTCCTTACCGACCAAGCAATGTACGCATATCAACCTCTCACCCCACCCTGAGCTCGAGCCAAGTGACCGCGGGCGTGAGACATTCAGTGGCCAGGGTTCTATTCTTGGACGGTCCTTTCGGCTTTCATGCATGAGATAACGCTGTTCGGAGGCGGCGCAGTCGGTCTCTATCCTTCTGCCAGAATGGTCGAGACCAGTGTCCTGGTTTACTCGTCCCTATTCACAGGCTCGCGGTACCACTCGCCCAGCGGTTTTCTTCTCAGCGCACCCAATCCATAGTCGTAAATATTGATGATGTCGGGTTCTCGCAACTCGTCGGCGATCATCCGCTTCAGGCGGCGTTCGATGAATCGGAGTTTCGCCTCAAATTCGGCTTCCGGTCCGTTATCCTACCCAAGTTAGCCACATGATCGACTGACCGACAAGGCGCAGGGAAATCCTTACGATGTTTGGTTGGGAGTGGCCACCATGTGGAGTTGCCGAGCTTTCTTGTCTGGTGCGGCTCGGTGGATTCACCGGTGTGAACGGCTGGACATGGACAACAACTGGAGATCTAGATACACCGACTGCTGGGGATTCATCTGGAATGGCATCCTTTGGAATGACCTCCGGCCCTCCAGGTCTCACAAATAGAACGCCGGCATGATGCTCTCCAGGCCACGCAGAACCACTGTCGTATTCGCCGGCAGGTGAGGGTGCCTGAGGAGTTGCATTGGCTTCGCTATACATCACTGTGGAATTGTGGTATTCTGGAGTCAGTGCACAGGCACGATCTCCATGAGCCGACGCTGCCGGGGAAGCCAGCTCCGACGGGGCATCCATCACTGCGTGGTACTGCAGGCATCTTGCAGCAATAGCATCGCGACGCTCTGCTCCCTGATCAAGAAAGACGCGAACGGATCCCGTGGGGGAGGCAGCTGGATCCTACAATTCCGACGAAGCGTAACACTTAGCACTGTTGGAATGAACGAACGCCGTTGCCAAGGCACACCTACCAGCACTCTCATCGGGGGTAAACCCCCAGAAAAGTGGTTCGCATCTGCAACTGATGGGCTGGCCCTATGCAGTGGATGGATCTCGAGATTATTGGCCGCAGGGGCCAATGCACTGATGGACATGGCGTTCCGCACCCTGGCTCTCTCTACGCTGATATCCTCGTCTCTCGCTCGCTTTGATCTTTCAGCCCATGGACTCCCGTTAAATAGCTATTGGCGTCATCTCTTACCTCGACAGCCCCGCAGCTTGGAGATTCTCCGGTCGCGGTCTGCTCGATTTGATGCCCAGAGTCTTCGGCTGGGGGTGCAGATCTGATCTCTGGGCCATTCACGGCTCTTCCATTAGATCGAGACTCGCCTTGCAGTATTCGGCGCCATGCTGAATGGTTGCGAGTTCGAACTCCTCGCCTCCACGGGGCTGAGTGACTTGGGCTCCTTGTACCGTCCATGATGATCTCGACGAGCCGTCTGTCTTGGCAGATTTGACTGAGAAGTCCGGCCAAAGGATTAAGTATGGCAGGGGATTTGGTACTCTGATGGAAGTGGGGGATATGGCGCCGTTGACTCGGTTTGAGAGCAGCGTTGGGTCCCACTACGACGACAAAGGGTGTTAGCATGTCGCAGGACATGGGCAGGTGAACTTTTATCTACCTTCTTGGTGTTCCAGTCTTTGTGAAGCTGCGTGTTTCAAAATAAGATTTAAAGTTGCAAAGGGGACGGTAAGTGACAGGTTAGCGGAACGTTCCAGCTGTTGAAGAAAGGCGAGGGGCAGATGCTGGGGGATCTGGGGGATCTGGGGAATCTGGGGCTTGGGAGGCTTGAAACCCTTCTTTGTCCTCTCACTGGTTGCATTCAGTGAGCGTTCTGCGAAAACCCGAGGCTCAGGCTTGACGGTGGTGAGGGTTGGTGTGTCGATGTCTGGTGAATGAGGACGCGACCCAGTCTGGCTGAAGTGTCGTGGCTGCACCTGTCTGCTGGGGCAGGGAGCATGCGTTCTCCAGTTAGTCTGCCATCGATCCTGCGATGACCAGCTTCCTGGCTCGCTGAAGTCCGAACCAGATGCCTTGGAGTGGGAAAGAGCATATGTCGAGAAGGCCTGGGAACCAACGGAGGTCCCGTCGTCCTCGTCCTCGTCTTCGTCTTCGTCTCCATCCTCATCCTCATCGCTGCGATCCGCGCTATATCCCGCCGCGGATTCTGTCCGGCGCAGGTACACTCTTGCCAGATGATGACGGAGATCGTCTTCTCCAATGGAGATCCGGGTGGGTGCCAGACGCAGCATTCTGATGGGTCTGGCCTGCGTTCCCGACGGTGTAGGTTATAGAATATATCATACGAGGATCCTGCAAGTAGAGGATTTGGAGTGGATAGAGAATTTAGCGATCTACCATTCCTGACTACGCCGTGGGTTGTTTAGGAAGGCTGGCTGGGCTTGTAGAAGACGAGGCAGGAGCGTTGGCAGTCTCCACATATATAGATAGATTATAGAGTCAAGTCGGCACTTTGAGCAGCGGTAATCAGGAGCTGTATGACATTGCGAGATACCCAAGATTCCAGCACACGAGCCTTCTCTCTCTGGCCCTTTTCCTGGCAGACGAGGACCGCCCAAAGTGGATGGATACATTCATTCAACGCCGCCCAAACGGGGGCAGCTAGAACCTGTTCGGCCAGGATTTAACTAAAAGGAAATCGAAATAATGGGGGCTAGAAGAGGACAGCAACCTCGATCGAGACCGTCCCGCTAAATATAAACCTGGCGAGGACAGGCAGGCAGATTCCGACGTGACGGCGCTGCTAAGAATAACGGCGATCCTCAGGCTGCCATTCTCGGCCTCTTTTCTCTTCTTCTTTCCGTCTCTCTCTCTCTCTTCCTCTCTTCCTCCCCTGATTTCCTGCCGTCTTCAATCCTGCTTGAATCTCGACAAAAAGAGGATCATGCATCACCTGCTTTTCCGACCGCCGCCTTAGTCTCCCCGTCGGTCTCGCTCGCTTTCTCTCTCTCTCTCTCTCTCTCTCTTTCTCTCTGGTTTCATGCTCGCTCGCTCTCGTGGAATCACCGCCATTGTTCTTGTTCGGCGGGCATCCCACCCCCCCATTAGTTCCACTCGTTATTATCCATTTGATTGCAGACAATAATTACGAGGGGAAAATAAGCGACCGCATTATTCTCCTCCATCTGCTTTCTCCCCCCTTCTCTCGTTCTGCTACGTTGGAAGTGCCGAACGAAGTCTTGGCTGCTCCCCCAACTGCTGCACCCCGAACGTCGCTCTCCCGTTTCTCCCTCCTTTTATTCCTCTTCCCCTCCTTCTCCTTCTCTCTCTCTCTCCCTCCCTCTTATTCCCCCCCCTCCTCCCCTCCTTCTCCCCCTTCTCGGTCCGATTGCTCGACAATTAGACCGTTCCTTTCCCAACCATCCCCGATGGACCTCAGTCTCTCCCAGTCTCTGGGAGGTCTTCGGATAGCCAACCCGGATGACTCGTCTCTACATTCGTCCGAAGATGCCGCGACTCCAACCCCGGCTGCTGCGACGACGGCACAGCCTCCTCCCCCCGATCCCAAGCGCGAGTCGATCCTCTTCCAGCAACCATCGGGCAGTTCGACCTCCCTCCCTTATCCGACGATGCCGTCCTCGGACGAGAGCATGTACGACCCGTCGACAAAACCCCTCGAGAATCGGAACTCCTCCTTCCTACCTTACTTAGATATACAGCAACAGCAACAACCAACCTCGCACTTTCCTCCCTATGCCCCGCAACAACAACCACAGATTGCCTCGTCGGGCACGTCTCGTCCCCTGTCGGGTCTCTTCGCGAATGGTTCGACGTCGACCCTGGCCGCTAGGGAAGGCTCTTATCGAATCCGCACCGACTCGGCCGCTTCGTCCGCCTCCGAAAGCCAGGCTCGGGCGGAATCCCGGGGTGGCTCGGCCGCGTACCAAGCAGGGGTTCCCGTGCGTGATAATAGTCACAGCGACCGGTCGTATCGGACAGCCCAGCTGCCCGCTGGCAATGGGCCGATGGTGATGCGTCAGCCCTCCCGTGCCCACGCGCGCAGCGGCGGCACGCCCCAGCTGGCGGGTTCCCCGTACGGCATGGAGAATGGGCCCGTGGCCAGCAGTGAAGACTGGCAAGACCGGGGGGCTGCCGTTTCGGTGAGGCAGGAGCTAGACGCCAACGGGAAGCCCGTTGCGCGGTATATCAAAAAGGGGGTACGGGATTTCTCGTTCGGAAACACTCTTGGAGAAGGATCCTATAGCACCGTGGTGCTTGGTACGGACCGACAGACCCTGAAGGAGTATGCAATCAAGATCCTGGACAAGCGACACATCATCAAGGAGAAAAAGGTGAAATATGTGAATATCGAGAAGGACACCCTAAACCGACTGACCGACCATCCGGGCATCGTTCGACTTTACTATACCTTCCAAGATGAGCGTTCGTTATACTTCGTTTTGGATCTCTGCAAAGGGGGAGAACTGCTAGGCGTCCTAAAGCGCATGTCGACTTTTGACGAGGAATGCACGAGGTTTTACGGTGCCCAGATTCTAGACACCATCGACTACATGCACAGGCGCGGCGTGATCCATCGAGACCTCAAGCCGGAGAACGTCCTTCTCGACAACCAAATGCACGTCAAGATCACCGACTTCGGAACGGCAAAGATCCTCAAGAGCCCGCGGCGACCGGAGAAGAACACGAGCGGAATGCCGCCGCTGGACTCGGCCGACATGCCCGCAGAAGAGCGCGCAAGCTCCTTCGTCGGCACCGCGGAATACGTCAGTCCTGAATTGCTCACCGACAAGAATGCCTGCAAGGCAAGCGACCTGTGGGCGTTCGGTTGTATCATCTACCAACTCTTGGCCGGTCGCCCCCCATTCAAAGCCGGAAATGAATATCAGACCTTCCAAAAAATCGTCGCGCTCGATTACGAATTTCCCGTCGGCTTTCCCGCGGTGGCTCGGGACCTCGTCGAGCGTCTGCTGGTCCTAGACCCAGCTCGTCGGCTGCCGATCGAGCACATCAAGAATCATGAATTCTTCCAGGGTATGACCTGGGGTCCGGACTTGTGGAAACGAAAAGCGCCTCGGCTGAAGGCTTATGTGCCGCCTCCGCGGGAACCCATCAAACTGAACGGAGGTAAAGATGGGGAGAACTTCCCCCCGAGCATCACGACGGGTCCCTCGAGTACCACCAACGCCGGCTCCAGGGTGGTCCCGAGGCTCGTAACGGAGCTGCCCCCTCCCACTCAATTGGATATCGAATGGTCTCCGGTGTTGACCAAGACCAACGAGCGAATACTTAGGCTGGGGAACTTGGTGGTTCTGTCTTCTCCGGCTGCCCATAGCCCCGTCTCTAAGAACGGCAATGGTGAAATCGAGCCCCCTAAGAAATTCTCGCGATTCTTTGGAGGAAGCACTACCAAGAAGCGACAGCGACTGGTTATGGTGACTTCGTCAGGCCGAATCATCATGGCTGCATCTGGCGGCGACGAGAAGAAGGCCAAAATGGAAGTTTCCCTGCTTGGCCCAGGGACACAGTATCGCACCTCAACAGACGCCAAAGGATTCTCATGTTGGGTTGTGGACACGGTAAGATCCATTACTTACTGGCTGGCTCGTAACATAATGCTAATCTTGTTTATAGCGAGACAAACATTTCGTCTTTGAAGACCCTAAACCATCGTCTAGCAATGCTGGTGCCACCGCGTTGTCGGCACAGGAATGGCTGGATGCGCTGGACCGAGCGAAAGAAATGGCACTGTCCCAGCAGAGCAATGGATCTTGTTCTGCCGACGAGGCATTCCATAACCTGTCGTCCGGATTGTCAAGCCAGGCCAATACCCTGGATCAGAGTTCTGAGATGAACCACGAAAATCCGCCATCGTCGTCCGGACGAGCGACTCTCGTCAAACACCAGGGCACTGACTCTGAATCCGTGAAAGGAAGAAAAAGATTCAGCCGGCGCCACTCAAGGAACGGACTTGCCGCAGTATTTTAGGCCAGGCCTATGTTTCCACGACCAAGCACTTTCCTTCTCCATCCTCCTACTAACCTCATCAACTGTCTCCCTTGGAACATTGTCTCTACCACCCCCATACCCTTTCTGATTTACTATTCCATTTTACATATTGGCTGCCGTTTCTTTTTCTTGATAACCACTATTGGTACGTGTTTTGTCCATTCTTCACATCAATGGTTTTTGGGCCGCCTGTAATCAGCAACTATCATCTCCTTTGTGTGCGTGCATTTTGAAAGCTTTCCTTTGTGGTGTCATTTTGCCTTACTCTTTTGTTTTTATCTTGCATATTTGCAACGATGAGCGTGTTGTGTTTCTTTTTCTTGTTGCTGAGATCACTGCATTTAGATGGGACGGAGTGTGCATATATCCCTCATCTGGCGCTTTGCTTTTTCTTTTTTCTTCTTTTCTGTCCCTGTTTTCCCGATTCTCTTCTCTACATACTCGGTTATATACCTCTCGCTTGGTCGAAGAACAGGATTCAAGAGCTTGTCGGATTTGTTTGCGCTTTGGTCGACAGTTACAGACGAGGAATAGTTTATATACCCCCGCGGCTCTTCGACATGCCTTGGTCAACCTATCGCTGCTCCAGGTTTCGTTTATCATTATACCATTCGATTTGCTACGCTGAGCGGCTTTTACTTTGTCCCATTCTCTTTTTTGTTTCTTATTAGGAGCGGAATCGATTCCCCAAGCTGTATCTTTTTTTTTTCTCTTCTTAGCCCGTCAGATTCTTTTGTGTCTTCTTGATCCCCCCTGTTGTGTTCATTTTATTTCTGACCTTCAAATACAATTTGACGTTCTTGTTAATACTTCTCTTCTGCTACAATGGCATCTTCCTTTTAAGGGATCAATTGATGAATTGGTTTTATACCATTTCGACCAGACTTTTTTTTTTCTCTAATGTCACTATCTCCTTTCATATATTGCCCGTCCGTCTTTTGTATTCATTCTTCAGTACTGGGTTCTTATCTAAGGCAGATGCGTCCTCTTCACCCGATATACAGATATACAGTACCGGGGACCTTACTTGCTCATGGAGCTTCTACATAAGTTTGTTGCTTCCAGTGTCAATGTATGTATGTACGTATGTGTTCTGAATTCCATTGAAAGATAAAGACGGTTTCTAATACTTTGCAAGGTTTTATATTTGTGTTATTTTATTCTATTTATTTCTCTTTCTCTTCATTGTTTGCGCGTCTTGTTCGAACATAGCGTGGTCGTTATCATTTCATTGCTCGTACTTACTTACTACTTATAAAATTATATGTAAATAAATAAAACGCATATACAGGATTTCAGAGTCTGCCCAGCCAGCCAACTACTTATCATGAATGAAAGAGAGAAAGGAAGGAGGGGAGGAGTGTTATATAAACAACCAGTCGATCCTCGAATTATCCAGTTCCTGGATCCAATCGAAATCGTCCTCGTCGTGATCTGCAACAGAGGAGAAACAGGACTCCGAGGTGTCGGACGGGGTTAATGTCGTTGAAGCCGGAGAGGTAGAGGTAGATGCTGCCGGAGAAAGCCCCACGGAAGCAGCAGCAGCAGCAGTAGCAGAAGAGGCTTCCTGTCTTCGCGCGTCCCTCTTCCGCCACATCAGACTGAGGACCCAGGCGGCGTTGCGCACGTTCACGCTCGTGATGTCGTAGTAGAGGGTGCTGAGGGTTTGGAGGAGGAGGGGACGCTGAGCGGGGTCGCGGCACTCGGCGCCGGCGATGAAGGACGGCCAGATGAGGCATTTGAAGTGCGGGTCGGTGACGGGGATGGAGGTTATCTCGTGGACGAGGCGGTTGGCGACGGCATGGTGGTCCGGGGGCAGGCCGAAGCTGTTGGAGATGGCGGTGCCCGCGCGCGGGCGGGAGAGCACGCGGCTGGCGTAGAGGTATACGGAGGCGCGGTAGACGCTGGCGAGAGCGATGCGCATGGTCATGTCGGGGAGGAAGAGGCAGCTTTGCATTGCCTGGGCCCAGGCGACGGGGTCGAAGGCCTGGATGTGGCGGAGGAGAGCGCCGGGGGACTGGAAGGGGTTGGAGTCTTCCGGGAGGAACGCCGAGGGGAAGTTCATGGTTGGGTGGTGGGTTGTGGAGTCGGCGTCGGCGTCGGCGTCAGAGCACCAGCCGGCGTGGACGATGAAGATGACTTCGAGCAGGTAGGCGGGACAGCCGACCCATGAGGTTTCTTCTAGACGTTTGAGAACGCCGGCACCCATGTCCGAGGAATAGAACGGCTTCGTGAGGGAGCCGGGGCGGGCGAGAGTAGAGCCCATGAGCTGGATCCTAGAGATGGGTGGTTAGCTTCTCGAGTAGCGGTGCTAAAACCTAGTCTGGGCGGCTTACAGTAGACACCCGTCTATGGCAAAGGTGTCGAGTGAATTGGTAATGCTTTGTTTGGCAAGGGTGTTGTTCTCAAGGCCTCGACTCGATAATAATTGTTTGGCCCCTTCGAGGTGATATTTCCACGCCCCATCGCCCGACTCAAGGGCATCCATAAGCGCAAGCATCATGATCGTAGCCAATGTTCTGTTGTCTGTGCGTTTAGAGGGGTCGTATAGATCCTGCGACAGTTGATGAAGGGTGCGTTGCTTAAACCCAAGGAAGTGCTCGTAGGTCTTTGAAGCCGGCCGCCGGCACATGGAGCTGACCACAGCTTTTTCGACGTCTTCTGGCGATAACCGTGTTTCCGTCAGTGCTGTTCCACCATTCGACCATGGCGTAGGCGAGAAATCGTAGTTTGCAAGGATCGCATAATGCAATGCCCCCATGGCAGCCAGGGCCGAGGCGAGAACAGGGGATTCTCCGACCAGAGGGGTAAGTTGATTGAATGGATTATTAACATGGGAGTACAGCGCGAGATAACTGACGAGATTCTGGTTGACTTTGCGAGAGCACTATTAGAGACTATACAATGTGGAATGATAGCCGCACACAGCTACTCACAATGAGAGATGTAGAATCTGGTCAAAGGACTGAGGTCTTGGAGCAACGGATCCACCAGCGCTCTAGGCGTGGGGTTATAGCTGACACTAACGTCCCCTCTCGTGTTAGAGACCCGTCTATCTTTTGTTTTCACCCGCGTAATATCCCATGTATTCTGAGCCGATTCAGGTTCCGTTCGGGTGGGAGTTGCGACATCCGACTCTGGCGCCGGCAGATCGTTGTTCGGTAAGGCACTGGTAGTGGTTTCGTTCTGGCTTCTTTGCGAATTCGAGATAGCATCGTCAAAACTGCGCCCCATCATCTTTCCCCGACTGGCAACACCCCCCTTGACCCAGACGAGGGGTTTCTGATACCCCAGGCACTCTTTCCCCGCATCCCGGCACTTTCGACATGTGGGGAGGCCATTGTCGCAAATGATGCGTCGGCGGCGGCAGGTGTAACAGCCTTTCGTCATGACTTCTAGTCAGCGGAGTAGGTCGTGATATATCGGGATTGAATCCGGAACAGCCAAATTACAACTCGCGACAAGGTTTCGAGCATATCACAGGCCATTATCCTTGACGAGTGGTACGGGGGGTCAAGGCCAGTTGGAAGTCCGGAGGGCTTGAAGGCAACCCTCAGGCATCCCTTGTGGTGAGAGAAAGAGGGTAGATGATGCAGCGAACAGTCGGACTGCAGACGAAGATGGAGAGACTGGACGAGGGATGACGAAAGATACTAGGCTCTGAAGGCTGAAAGTTGAATGAGCATGTATGAGCAAGATAAGAAGACTGCGATCTTTTTTGGCGGAGAGCTGACTCAGGCCGCCAGCCCCACACGTGACGTCCATTTTGTCGTTCCACCGGCTACTTTCCTTTCTTCTTCTCGCTCTCAACTTGAGCTCTCTCTATCCATCCCCTCCAATGGCGTCCTCTCGGACACCCTATGTCTGCCTCAACTGCAGACTAACGGGGCCTCTTCTTCGCCGTCCTTTCTCCGTATCTGCGCGTCGCCGCGAGACTCTTCGACCCGCGACCGCTCCGAAGCCCACTCCCGACGTCAAGCACATTCGCCAGAATGCCGACCTTTATTCCAAGAACTCTCTCGAACGGAACTACCCATCGCATGCGGATTACCCCTTTCAGATCCAGCAGCTATCCGAGGAAACACGCCGTCTAGACAATGACCTCAAAGCGCCCCGGTCTCGCGTCAAACAGCTCGAGAAGGCGATCGCGCAACTCGCCCGCCAGGATGGGAAAACCGACGATAGCGAGAAGGAGCTGGCAGCTCTCCGGTTAGAGGCCCAGCAGTTAAAGGACGAGTCGCAGGCCATGGCTACCCGCAAATCCACCTGCTCCGACGAAATCCATCGCCTGGCCTTATCCCTCCCAAACCTCTCCTCCGCCGACACTCCCGTCGGCCACGATCCTAAACTCGTCGAATATATCAACTTCGACCCTCAATCGCCGCCGTCCTGGGTCACCAACCCACACCCCAATGGCCGCTCGCACGTCGCCATCGGCACCTCCCTCGGTCTCCTTGACTTCACCAGCTCCGCCACTACCACCGGCTGGGGCTGGTACTTCCTCATCAACGAGGGCGCTCTGCTCGAGCAAGCTCTGATCCAATACGCCCTGAGCGTCGCTCGTTCCCACGGCTGGAAACCCGTATCACCGCCGTCTATTGTCTACTCCTACATCGCCGAGGCCTGCGGCTTCCAGCCGCGCGACCAGCACAACGAACAACAGATCTGGTCTATCGCCCAGACCGAAAAGGATAAGGCCAAACCTGCACGCTCCCTCGCCGCAACCGCTGAAATCCCGCTGGCTGCCATGTACGCCGGTCGCGACATAGACGCCGCCGAGCTCCCCGTCAAGCTCGTCGGCCCTAGCCGCTGTTACAGAGCCGAGGCCGGCTCCCGCGGCGTCGACACCAAGGGCCTTTACCGGGTGCACGAATTCACCAAAGTCGAGATGTTCGGCTGGGCCGATACCACTCCCTCCACCGACCAGCCCGCCTCTACCACCACCTCCGACGATCTCTTCCACGAGCTCCTCGCCATCCAAACCCACATCCTCACTTCCCTCGGGCTCCCCTGCCGCGTCCTCGAAATGCCCACCACCGACCTGGGCGCCAGCGCCAGCCGCAAACGCGACATCGAAGCCCTCTTCCCGTCCCGCCTGCGTGCATCCCCATCCGACCCGGCTTCCGCGCTAGAATCCGCCTGGGGCGAAGTCACCTCCGCATCGATCTGCACCGATTACCAGACCCGACGGCTCGGGACGCGCGCTCGCGGCGGCAAAATCAAGGAGTCGCGGTTCCCGCACACAGTAAACGGCACGGCGATGGCGGTGCCCAGGGTATTGGCAGCGATCTTGGAGAACGGCTGGGACGAGCACCGCAAGGTGGTGGTTGTGCCGGAGCCGTTGAGGAATTATATGGGTGGTATGGAGACCATTGGAGGGGAGGGAAGTAAACAATAGGACTCGACTCGATAATATGAGACTATGTAATTGTATATATGATCTGGACGTTGGAGATGGGATCAGACGATACTGATTGTCGGAGCTAGAGCTAGAGACATTTGGTTGCCATTGCTCTGCATATCATATCTTGTCAAATTTAGTTACTGTATACTACCTACCTTTACTATGTCAACCCCTTGCATAACTGTCCCTGTTTACTGAATACCATAATACACTAAAAAGGAAGTATATTAATTCTATCACATGGTCATACACAAACCAAGCCCAGCGCAATTAGAAAGCAGCCCTATGCCTCGATGGAAAATGTACAAATCATGCACAGCTACCTAGAAAAGCACCCAGATTTCATATGGCGTACGATAATAAGGTAGAGAAGTTGAATTGAAGTAAAGGAAAGAGAAAGGAAGCTACTCCCAAGAGAAAGAAAAATGCCACAACATAGAAAAGCAAGAGGGTCATAATTCATCACACGTGACAATAAAAGGGGCGTCAGATCATAAAACATTCAAGATCAAGTCATGCGAGCCGAAACTAAACAACAGAGTCTCAGTGGTCTTTCAGGAGAGGGGGGGGGGAGCAGAAGTACTTCGTTAACGTGGCAAACATGAAACGTTCAGATAGGATGGGTTAATCTGAAGAAAATAGAACAAAAATATCCAAATTAAATCGTCAGTGGGTATCGACAGTTCAAAAGAAAAACGTAAATGGTCTCGTAAAGTCTTGGCCTGGTCGTTATCATTTGATTAGGGGGTTTATTCCCATGGGACATCGGCGTTCTCGACTTTGATGCATGTCAGATAGGGAAGACCAGCGTCGCCCATATCAGCACCCTTCAGATCCAGCTCAAGGAAGTTTCGCATGAGTGGCTTCACAATCTCACGAGCTAGCCGTTTGATCTCGTCCATTTTGCGCTCGAATCGTTTTAGTACGTCTCGGGTGTACAGCGACTCTGTAGACGGCGTAGGGTGCACCTTGAGGAATTTCTTGAGTTCGTCATGTGTCAGGTAGGCTTGAGAGGAAGAGGAACCGATCAGCCGGTACACCTGCGCTGAGGACATTGTGGGGCTGGTTGCGGAGGTTTTCGAGGGGCCTGATAAGGAGTCGTGGCCACGATGGTGTCCGGCTGGTTGCGGGGGACGGCTTGGAAGATTGCTGGTGTTCGAGGAAGTATTCTTAAGAATCGGCGCTGGAGGGGGCGTTGTACTGTCCACCAACCATTGTCGAAACAGAGAGATGGCGAGCCAGTCGAGGTATGCATTTGTGGGACTAACTCGTTCTCCACGAGAGGTCGTGAGCGACAATCGCAGCAGCTTGGAGTCAACGCGCGCCTTCATAAACTCGAGATCCTCCACTTTATCTTCAATGATGTCCAACACGGTGTTCGGGAGAGGCGAGTACGGGCCATTGCGCAAGTGAGGCAGTCCTGCAGGCCATTGTCCCACAACGTGGATCAGGGCTTCTGAGTAGATAACGCGGCTTCGCGCCAGAAATCCCAGTTTAAGGTAACTCGGGGGGTACTTGGCGATCTGCTTGAATAGTCGGGAGCCAAAGCCTAATAGATGGTGGTCGACTCGCGGTCCAGTGACTGGCAGCGCATCATACATGTCCGCCAATGCCAATAATGCTCTGCACTCGGCGTACGCGGTTGCGATGTTCACGCTGTTGAGCTGCGGGGGGTAATTGTAAAATAAGCGCAAAAGATTGTCATAATCGCGGATAGTGGGATCCACCGGCGCGTTGGCGCCTGTTCCCCGATGAGGCAGATTCACCACTGACTGCATCCCCGCCAGATTTGCCATAGAGCGCACGAAACCCGCATGGGCGCTAGACGGCTTTGTCGTCGAGGGAGGGTATTGACCCGCGTCATTTCCGAACGCACTGGAAAAACTAGGTGGCTGATCGCGGTCAGAATGAGAGAAAGAATCGCGCAAAGGCCAAAACAGCACGGGTGAATGGGCCGGTCACACCAACCTTTTGGACTAATATCGGCTCCTCATCCTCCGCCTTGCCCTCCCAGTCCAGTTCATACCGCCATCTTCTCTTCTCGGGCGCCCATGGCGTTTGCCCCGTGTCGGACTGGGCCAGGGTCGAGCCGTTAGAAAGCGACGAGTTATCTTCGCTGATTCGCGAGAGCACCGCGGGATCCGGATTTGTCGGTCGCGCGACAGTTTGTCCTGACCACTCGTCGCGGGTACTCGTTTCGAAAAACCCCGAGCATTGCGCTAATATCAACCGGTGTAGAAGATACCGCCTCTCCTGAGCACCCGCGCGAATCACAATCTCCACATCGCCTGTATGCGTGAAAATGGGGAAGTCATTCTGGGGCTGGTGAGCAAGACCGCCATGATGAGAACGGCTCGAGCGATGTCGCCGGCTGGAGTGGGAATGGCGCGACAAAGACGAGGGTGCGCTCGGCATATGGACCGATCGATCCAAGATTTGGGACTGAGAAACCATTTCAGGACCGGTGTTAGGATTTGTGGGAATGGCAGGAGACTTCGTTGTCATGGTCAGGCGAGGCGCTGAGAGAATGCGCGGGGACAAAGCGCCAGGGGGAGTGCGGGCATGGAAAGCTTCATCCAAAAGAGATGCTCCACCACAGGTCGAGTTGTTTTGAGGTTATTCCGTCGGTCAAGCAGTGAAACGCGAGGAATGAGTTGCAGAAAGCCACCGATCGCGACCTTGCTGTGGCGACACTCCGGCGGCTGAAACCCCGCGGCGATAGGCGAATGCAGGTATGTAAATCGATGACGCGGGTTGAGAGGTGGGAGGCCCTCCCAATCGAGGCGATAGGAGTCGACGGTCGAGGGGAGGTGTTTCAGATATCGTCGGGAAGAGAGGCGCACTGCAAACAAAGCCAGGAAAACGAGCGAGAGGGAGGGAAACTGGAAAGGGAGCAGAAGGCTGAAACTTGATATGATAGGACAGGATCCACTACTGGATGCAGCCAAGTCCAAGTCGAACTAAGCCATTCTCCATAAACAAATAAACAAATCAAGAAGAGCCGGAATGGAGCAGCAACGCAAACGAAGGACGGTGGTTTCTAGAAGGAAGCCCACGTGCTTGGACTCGAGATGGACACGGTCTTCAGTTCTAGATGAAATGGGCCTTTTTGTGGCAGCGACCGGGGCTCACTTCGCGATGAAGTCGAAAGTCGAGAACCGGCGGAGAGAAGAAAGACCCGATCGATCTTCGAGTCCCGTGAATCGCGTGAATGATTAGTCATCAACATGTGTGCATGGATGCCTCGGGCGCTAACTGGGGTGAATAAAATGAACTATGAAAATGAATGTATTAGAATGCCGGTTTCCAGTCATCATATCCCAGTGCTATTGTTGCTGTCGCCATCATTCATCACACCGAGTCCTATAGCTTCAACCCTAAATTCTCCCAGTCATGTATAGCCATCATTGCCGTTATGAAGTCATAGATCCAACGCCCAGAAGAAAGAACGAACGAGCAGCAAAGACCAAAATATCAAAGGTTAAACCAATTCATAACGCCCTGTCAACCATCACATTCAAGTTTCATAGTCCCAGCTTATGCTTCTTGATCCGAGCTCCAACGCCCGCAACCACCACCACGGCAGCCACCAAAACAGCCCATAAGGGAATGGCCAACACGGCCAGATTGAAGTCCGTCCGCGTAGCTGCGGCAACCGTCGACAATTCCATGAGCAGCAACACGTATCCGGAGAGACGGTGGTATTTGTAAAACTTCTTGCCGCGGTGAACGCCTCCTAGAAGTACATTAGGGAGGAAATACTGGACCACGCCACCAAGCGCCTGCAGGAAAATCACAATGTAAGTCATTAAACCCAGCACGCCGTGGGGCGAGGTGAAGTGCGCATGGCTGCCCTTATTGACTTCGATGACGACGAAAGCGGAGATGAACGCTACCAGACTCAGGGCCTGCAGAGTGTAGTGTATGCGGGTTCCTAGGAGCTTTTGCTGGGGTGTGGCGGTGGGCTGGAGGACCAGGGCCGCTTGGACTTGCAGCAAGAGAGCAGAAGAGTTGAGGAGCTGGAATGGATTAGATGATGTCATAGGTAGCGGACGAGAACGCGGTAAAACATGTGAGACTGACTGGATGAGCAGAGAAAAAGATCAAATCATGATTGAAGATCCCGGACCAGATCAGGATTGTTAGCTAATGATGGACGGTCAGCGATGCTCTCTCTTCATAAGTTGATCTCTGCCAACGGAGGACCTACAATCCAGATGCCAAATTGGGCAACGGTAGCCGTTCCTATACCATCAATCTTCAGAAACTGGGTTACACAACCGTGGGGACGAGAACAACTCACCGATGAACAGATTGTAGAAGATATAGTCGGTCTCTTTCTGGACGGCCTGGCCAGGGCCCCCCAAGAGGGGCTCGTCCTCTCGAGCCTCGATGGTCTGGGGGTGATCCTGGGGAATTCCGGTCGCAGAAGCCATAATGACGGAGATGAAGATGAAATGGAAGGGGGGGGGGAGAGATGAACGGAGAGAAAAAGAAGGGATGCGAGCGATAAATGGCGGCGAATGACGACTTCGGCGTTTCGAATTGCCAATCAGGTGGGCCCCGCTCTCGGTACTTTCGGGGTACCCGCCTGGTCTATGACGGCCGGTGGGGACGGCGGTACCACCCAGGTATCTACATCTACTATGGATTCATCATGGATATCGATCGGATGCAACGCTAAGGGTCAGAAACATAAAAACTTCAATTCTTTCGGGTTATATAGGATCCTTCTCTTTCGACTGTATAGTCCCGTCTTCGGACCTCTGGCAGTAGGTCAATAATTACTATACTATATAGATTATTACTCAGGACTTTACTGTAAAGAGCATTGTTTACAGACAAACCTGTTTTCGCAACAGACACACCGAGATCGACGGCCACTGCAGTTGTAAAGATGAGCGTCCATTAGCTTTCCACATTCGTGGCAATTGATTTTCTCGAGCTCGTTATCCGACTCGTAGCTGTCCTTGTCTTCGTCAGAGTCCGTGCCACGGCATTCGGATGCAGAGTCGTCTGTCTCCAGAGGGCTCTGGAGCTCGTCATCGACCAGAAGCCCGATTACCTTCAGGTCAACTGCTGAATCTTTAAGCTTGATGATGACGCCCGAGGGCATTTTCAAGTTTTCCGGTTTGTTCAGAGAAACTCCAAACATGGCTTTGGATAAGCGTTTGATAACCGCCTGAGAAGACGGGCTTAGTATATAGAGAGGGTTCAGAGCGAACTTGTGGGAGAACATGGCGTCGATTGTTGGCAGGCTGACAAATAAAAAGGTCGAGATTGAAGAGATGGAAGAGCTTGAAGAGTTTATATACTGCTCTTGGGCTTTCTGGGCTTTCTTTGTGTCCATAACTCGCCTGCAGAAACCTACGAACTTTCTAAACGCCTCCAGTTGAATACAACGGTAGGCAGGTGATATGCCATGAAGAACCCTGGTTCTCATTGTTGCCCAGCCCGAACCTCTTTCAACGTGCGTGCATAGATATTAGAGACTTCCGACTGTTCTCACATCGGCGAAAGCCCGCCTTTATTCCCACGGCATATTGATGATGGAGCCTTCCGTGCCGGTTCCTGGTTGGCCTATGACAACTTCTGCTGTAGGGCAGTGAGAGTCCAATGTCATCACTATATTGAACAAAGTAACGCTCCGGACTGTCCAGTGGCGATCTGGATCCCCTTCACGGACGCTAATAGAATAAGGAGCATTGCAGGTGTCGGAGAATATAGTCTCTCGCAGCAGAGCGGGCGTGACGCTTTCTCCATCGATCCCAGTCTCAACCAGCTCGTTCGTCAATTTGTTAATTCGATCCAATCGATAGGGTGAGCTTGGTGCCCATAGCGGCTCGACCACATGACGATTCTCAATGAAATGGTTGGTGTGGGTGATAATCCCATGGCCATTCTCCTTCAGATGTACGTCCCCCAAGGGTGAAAGCTCGAGGCCTAGAGACGTCGCGCTGTCAGCGATCAAAATATGTGCGCTACATGCTATTCCTCCAAGAGACGCGATAGCTTTCACGGCTTCTTCCACCGACTGACTCTCCAGACATAGCCGGAGCGCCACGTGGATGGGCACCTTGGAGCTGACACAGGGATGAGCCTTGATGGCGTTGAGACAGACACCAACGCCGGCACTATTGAATCCAATTTTCCCTATTATCCCAGCCTGGGCATGATACAGTTAGTGGACATAGATAGTAATTCCCCGGAGGTATCCTTTCTTCGCGGGGAATTTAAATACCTCGGTAACCATATGAATCTTCGGTTTGCCGATCTGCTCGATGGACACTAAAGCTATATTCTCCTTCACCAGGTCGGTCCAATCCCAATTCTGCGCCAGAAAGTGGGCATCATCCTTTCTCTTCCATGAGATACTGGTGCAACCATCCGAGAAGCAGCCCATGGCAATCTCGCTGCGACAGTTCAAGGCTACGATGTCCAGGATATCCCGACCCACGGCGTCGGCGATGCCTTGCATTTCGGCATAGATAGCAGGAGTGTTTTGCTCCGAGGCCGCGCGGAACTCCCGGGCCAGCTCTCGAACTGCATCCCAAGACATGTTTGCGGTGTGCTTGAACATCTCCTCGTAAACGGCCAGCTGACTGTGGATCTGGTGGCGAAGCTTGCGCCCGTGTTCGAGGCCAATCTAACCAATCGTTCAGCATCTGCGACTTGTCTGACAGAGAGCTATAGGAGAAACATACTTCTCGAGGGGTGCCTCGAAGAACAAGCTTTGGAGGATCCTGGTTGACATGCATGATAAGAGGGTCTACTGAGAAGATGGCAGGATGGGAGGGTGTATTGCAATCGGTAGAGAGATAGAAATGTCGATAGAAAGAATCAGATGTGCGCGAGAGAGAAAGAAAGATGAGCAGAAAGTGAGGGGGAAACTAAGCTGGGGAGGGGAAGTCCAGCCGACCATTTGATAAGCAAGACGCGAAGTATTGAAGTCTTGAAGTATACCGGATGTCAACAAGTCAACATGTCAACATGCCACCAAGTCCCCATTGCCCCATCACCAACCTTTAAAATGCCCTCAGCACGCCGTTCAGCAATGATCGTCCCTCTCTTTCGCACCTCCTGGGTCTCTCCTCTACTGCCCAACACCAGCCTTTCACCTGCGTAACTTTCCGCCCTCGAGGATTCTTCCTCTTAAACTCAAAGAGAAGATTATCGCAACACCCCAGAATGGAGCCCCGTATAAGAGCCTGCGTACTCTTCTGTATGCCGATACTATCAATCAGCCCCCGATATTGAGTGAATGGATCAGTAGACTGCCTCAGCCTCAATCACCGCTTTCTCTTCCCCCCCCCCCTCTCTCTCTCTCTCCCCAACCCTCCCCGTCACTTCCAATGTGTCTTTTCCGAGGCCACTTCGCCAAACTGAAAAGACTTACCCGCCAAGCCAGATTGCGAGCCACAAGCCAGACGCCGTCTAAAGACATGGCCCGGGCTGCCAACGAAATCGCCTCGATCCTCAACGCCCTGCACGGCATCACCTGGAGCTACACGGATCGCAACGGCGTCCCCCACCGGCCCTACGGCAACGACTACGTCCAGTTCGAGCGCTACATGGGCCGTCTGCTCGTTCTGCGCGGCGTCATGCCCGAACACAGTCCCTACGTTTTCAGCGAAGACCCCTGGCTCATCTACATGCGCGAGTTCGGCCCCGTCGTCTCGTCGCACGCGCAGACGCAGGACCTCTACGTGTCGACGCCCCCCGTTCCGCGCCCAATCTTGCAATCGTCTGGCCCAGGTCGCCCGGCGCCAAACGCTCGTGCAAGGCAGCCCGTGGTGTCAAGTCCTCGTGCTGCGCGTGCGTCAGTCATTCAGCCCTCTTACTCCACTGCGCTGCCACCTCCTCCCCTTCCTACCTCCACCACCACCACTACTGCCCCTGTCGTTGTCGTCTCCGCAGCCTCGTCTGACTGTCATGTGCGGTTCGCTTCTGATCTTCCTGTCAGACCGCAGGGTGCCAATGGCTCTGGATCGGGCCGTTCAGGCCGGATCCCTCGGTGGGTGAACTAGCGAAGTGTCGGAGAAGCGAGTGGGTGATCTTGTCCTGTCTGTCTGCGCGGTTTTGTGTTCTATTGCTAGATCGCTGACCAGGGGGTTTCCATTCTAGTCTCTAAGCACATATCTTGATATCCTGACTCGAAGAGCTAGCCCCCTGGAAGAGGACGATTCCCTCTGATACAAGCCACTAATGTGGGTGAGCATGTTAGTGTCATGGGTATGGAACCAAAGACCTACAGGACTGTACACTACCTGGCCAGCATTTGTTTGTTGTATGAGAAGCCTGAAGGAGTTACCAGCGATTTGTCGAAAAAGTTTCTGTGATGGGGAGGGGGAGGGGAGAGAGGGGAGTGTTTTCACAAATGTGGGAATCTATGTTCTTGTGTGTGTTCGTGCACGTCAAGTTGCCTATGTTGATCATCTGTTGCCTATCCTCTAGGTATATTTGTGAAGATCGAGATCCGGGCTAGCAGGCGGGTCTCTTCATGAAATCCGGGGAAGGTTGCGACTCAGAGTGCCGCGAGACCCGCTAGTTTATTTCATCGTCTCGTCGTGTGGATAATAACTAGGCAGGTGTCTAATGTCACAATATTATGGGCAATGACAGTGCAACGGGTGATTGGATTCACCCTGGAAGGAGGAAGGTGAGAGTGAACCAGTGAATACCTCACTGTCGGTGTGTTTATGAACAAGCCTCGTTCAGATTAGCTTGAGTTTCTTTTGTTACATTATATATAGGACAAGTGTCCCGGGTGATTGAATGCACCCTTGGAGGAGGAGCAGTTTGTGGACAGTGGAACCCCCACTGTGATGATACATCTATATACATATATATGCAAGCCTTTTATAGGTTTCTTTGCTCTGATTTTTCTTTTGTTTTATATATAGCCAACACCAGTTCTGCACCGTATGGGCAACTTGGTGCTCTGGTACCTCTCGGGTTTATACAAATTGTGACGCTGCACTATATATCAGATCCTTTTTCTTGGTTTTATACGCTGATCTCTTTGCCTCGATTTTTCTTTTGTTCTATATATAGCCAACACCAATTTTACACCGCAAGGGCAACGTGGTGCTCTGGTACCTTTCGGGTTTACACAAATTGTGTCACTGCTCTATGCTGAAATCTTTGCCTTGAGCTTTCTTTTGTTTTATATATAGCCAACACCAATTTTACACCGCAAGGGCAACTTGGTGCTCTGGTACCTTTCGGGTTTATTCAAATTGTGACGCTGCACTATATATCAGATCCCTTTTTTGACCTTTATATGCTCAAATATCTTTCTTTAAGTTTTATATCTATGTTTGTATTTTGGTTTACTTTTTTCTTCATTGCATGTGTGCGAGTGTATGTAAGATTTATTTACTATCCTTAAAACTGTTTGAATCTCTTATGTGTATGCATAATCTACAGATGAATCATTTATCAAATTAGATGCTACTGATAAACGTTTGAGAACACTTACATTAAGCCATCCCCTTTGCTTAGAAGCTCGCCGATCAGACCAGAGTAGAATTGGATCCCTTTCTCATTGACTGACTTGTTTCTTCCGCCTAGGGGAATGATTCTTAGCCAGGATACCGAAAACTGGTAGGCATTGACACCGTACGATTTCACCAGAGCCACGTCTTCTTTGTATAAGTCGTAGGATCGCACCGTATCGTCGGCAGTACTTCTATCTTTGACCTTGCCAGACGTATGGCAGAAAGTACCCCAGATGGATGACCTTTCCTTTTTTGTTCCAGGTGCCTTCGATGTTGCATATCCGTGGGAGAAGTCGTATCTGAGAGCGCCTTTGACATCTTGAACTGCGACGAGATCCATATTTGCTTCTGCCGGTCTAGCCCACTAGAATCCCTACGCGTGGTGCACGACGCAAATTCTATAAAGGCTGGGTGAAGATTCAATGAAATAAGGCAGCGAGGAAGCTCTGGTTCCCCACATACAACAAGAGGGGAGATCGAATGAGTGGCAACGTGGGCTAATATCATCCTGTTAAATGGACTCGAATTTATTATCCAGTGGGGTAGGCGTGTTTCTGCCCCGACAAGGATGGGATACCGACGCAATTCTCGGAGACGACAGGATAATGGTCTAACTAATTCGGTGCTTTCAATTACGTGCACTTCTTCGCCTATGGCTTCTATAAGCGCCCCGGCGTTGGGGAAGTAGAGGGCCATTCTCTGTCCCAAGAGTGAGCGAACTGTTACAGGCTCTTGAATTTGACCGTCTTTCCAGCTGAAGGACAATTCAAGTCCTCCCGTGGCTTGGACACCCCAAAGATCCCCGGTCTTCCAGCTAGGAGGACACGCAGGGAGAAGTCGAATAGCCCTTTCTTCTCGGATTGGATGAGCATCTCCAGGATCCCTGCACCAGCCCCAAAGTTTCCGTCAATTTGAAACGGCGGATGGGTGTCCAACATATTGGGCAACGTGGACTGTGCCAATAGAAGGTCTAGATGCTTCGCACAGTGTTCGGCTGCTCGCAGCCGTGCATGCAGATTGATCAACCATGCCCGACTTCAGCCTGTATGACCTCCACCGCTACTTTCGCGACGTTGCAGGGTTTTATAACACGCTTCAGTCTGCCCAGGTGATTTATCTGGCAGAATCGTGTCTCCAGGATGCAAAGCCCAGAGATGGGATACATGGCAATGGCCTTGCTCGACCTCGGCGAAATCGATGAGCCATTCCTGCAGCTGTCCAAAAGACCCTATACACATCGGAGGCAATCGTCTTTGGGTTTTGCGAACGGCTGGAATTAACTCGTCATCAAAACTTAGAATTCGGCAGATTTTGTGGAATCGTTCAGGACTGCACTGACAAGCTGTGTGTCAATGGTAGATCCCTCGCACAAAGTCCGGAGATCCCTGGGAATCATAGAAAGCATTCTCAGGAGATACCGAGGGACTGGTGACCAGATATTTCCCAGATCGCATCCTCGATAAGGAAGTCTAGAAGAAACTCTACGCATCCTCGGAGAATTGGAAACATCTGCCACAAGAACGTTTCATGGCCACCAAACTGGACGTGCTCCCAGATATGGGTACATAGCAAAGCACTTCCCAAGGGCCAAAGGGTTGCTGGTAGCCACTGATCCACTGGGGATGTATCGACCCAGAAGCCTTGCAGCGTTACTGGTAGACATTTCTCTCTATCTCCACTGCAAGAGATCAGGAGATAGCGACAATAGTTATGGTAGAGGGCCATCAGCCCGGGATCGCGGGAATCCTTGATCCTCTCATCAGTAGGCATGTTGTAGGCATCTGAACCCATTTGCAGCCCGATGCGACCATACAAAGACAGATAGTCTTTCGTGGACCGGGGCCATATTTCCTCGGTGGAGTCCCCAAGGCACTGCCGAGATCTGAATAAACAGTTTCATCAACATCCTCACACCGATAGTTAGTCTGCGCTGCAACTAGCAACAGGAAGTCTCGGGAATTCACCAGAAGGCTGTTTCCGACCTTAGCAACGGCGCCGTTGTCATCATCACAGCTAATGGCGACAGTACAGCAAGCCTTGTTACTATTTCGTCAGCCGGGAGTAGCGTGCATGGTTATCGAATTGTCATGAATGATTACATCGTCCAAATATTCATTCGTCTCGTACTCGGCTGAGACGGACCACAAACTTAGCGCGCTGAGATTCCCGAATGCGAATCGCAATGACAGCATCTAGCGAGGATCTCCCGTTCGACATCGATTCCCTTGTGCTCATATTGAACCCGGGTTGTTCCACTCTCGTCTCAATCGCGGTAGATGGTGAAGTGCATCAGTCGGAGTCCTATACTGAGCCCCTCCATACCACACCGGATCTTCGTTGAGTGGCAATAGATCTGATCCACTCGTGTCCTTCCATAAACCATAGCGCCTAGGCGCCCATTTCCAACTGGTAGAGCTTCATCCGAACAAACCAGGAAATTCCTTGGTCTTATGCATCGGAGAGAAAACCCCATCCAATCTCGAGTAAAAGCAAGAATCCATGGCCGGGGGAAACGGACGGTCAACCGGGATGTTGCGAGAGAAGAATAGCAAACAACTGCGGGGGGGAAAGACGTTGAGTTGGGGACATTGAGAAAGTTAGGGGAAGTCATGTGCCGCCCTTCGTCTCGTTTCTTCGGCGATCTGAGCCCAACCATGACTGGACCATCGCCCCTGGTCGACTGCGCCTAGGATGCTAGGGTGGCCACCATGGCTCCCAGCCCTCAAGGCTCTAGCCCCAACGTAATCCGAGTTAGTTTTCTGGCCTGGCCAATTGATATATTGCACTAATATGGCTCTAGGCTGTCCCGGCCTGCCAGCCTGCCAGGTCTACGAGACGGTTACAAGCAGAAAGTTAACGGCTCTTGCTGGGAGGGAGGGAAAGAAAAAGAGATGATGAGGCTACGATTAGTCCACGCACTGCTTGTGCTGCAAATCCCCGAAAGCTGCCAGGCCAGACGTCGTATTTTTCCTTACCTGGACAGAACAGGCCAATCGACCTCTCGTCGAAAGCGCACATTGGATGGAATAATATGCCTGGAAAGCGGCTTACGGCTAATTTGTACATTTCAATCCGGGAGGAATGGAGTTTCTTGACGCCCTTTCTGGCAAGTTTCCTGGGGACTGAGCCGTGAAGTGGTCCCGTGGCAAAAACGGTCTACGCAGGGAGTCGACTTAGGTCCGTCATGTGGTGGTCGTACAGAAACAGCTCGGGCCACCAAGATCGTCCGGTGCAAACATATAGCTGTGTAACCCCAGGAGCCCACAGCGCTGGTGGTGGTTTGGGCCGGCTATCTTAGTCCTTGTGGCACGTCAATATTCATCCGAGAGAAGCTCCCTCCGCCGTACGGACACACTTGACCCCCTCCACCCCTACCCCCCTTGCCCACCACGGCAAAGAAGTCTGTGCATGTCATGAACGAGGCGGAGGTCGACATCAAGATGACACCCAAGCATGTCGAGGAGGTGGTTCTCGCCAGCCTTACTGACGATGACCTCCGGAAGGCGTCCAAGGAGGCATTGGACATTCGGTCATGGGCCGGGTTTCGCCTGGCCCTCATTCTTTTAGTCCAGAGATGTAACCAGGCCGGGTACGGGGTGGATGGTCCGTCATCAACGGCATTAATGCCTACGACGCATGGCACGATTACGTCGGGTTTGGGACCATCGGCGGGACTTACGGGCTAATTAACGCGTTGATGAGCATTGGCAACGTTTGCGGGGGCGCCCTTCCTAGCCCTGTCGGACCTCGTTGGTCGTCGCGGGATCAGCTTCATAGGGGAATGGCCTTGTAATCGCGACCGCCATCTTGCAGGGCTGCTCGACCAACCTATCCGTGTTCATTTCATAGCAGGCCGATTCCTGATGGGGTTCGGGTCCGCGCTGCTGTCTAGCTCCCAGTACATGGGCGAGATCGCGCCGGTGTCTCTTCGAGGTTGATGGTAGGCACGTTCGGGGCCTGTTTCCAAGTCGGGTCTCTGTGTATAACTGCCGCCATGATTGGGCTCTCCAAGATGGGCGGGAGTTGGAGCTGGCGGATTCCTCTCCTTCTGGAAGCCCTGTTTCCCGCCATCGTCTGTGCAACCATCTTCCTCCTGACCCCCGAGTCGCCCCGTTACTACGTTATGCGCAGGAAACCGGACGCGGTGCGAAGAGTCATCGCGCAGTACCACACCACGAACGGCGACATGAACCAGCCCATCGTCGACATGGTCATCTCGCAAGTCGAAGCTTCCATCGAGAACGACCGGGATTCCGCAGTTCTAGGACTACCGGGTGTTTTTCACGCGGGTGGTCCGATTCCTCTTGTGGTCGTCCTGTACTCTATCTTCCAGCAATGGAACGGCGGAGGCATCATCATCACCTACTACGTAAGGCCCTCCTTCTCCTCCTTCTCTCCATTCCGAGACATCCGGACGTACCTACTCCCCTCCCACTCCCCAAGCAACAGAAAAAGAAAAAGAAAAGAGGACTAACACATAAACGACGTAACACTAGATGGTCCCAGCCCTCGAGATCATTGGCGTAACCAGGACGATGCAACAACTCGGCATCACGCTCGGCAACCACAGCAACGTATTTCGTCTTCACCGCCATCGGCGCCATCATAATCGACCGATTTCGTCGCCGCACGTTGATTTTCTCCGGCCTCGCCACAACGATCGTCTTCCAGACCGCCGTGACCCTCACATCCTGGCAAATACAATGTCGACGGCAGCAAGGCCGCCGCCGCCGCCCTCCCCATCCTCTGAATCTACCTGTTCCAGACCTGCTCGGCGCTCCTGATCGCCACCATGCACAACCTCTACCCCGTCGAGGTGCTGGCGCTGGCGCTGCGTGCCAAGGGAATGGACCTGTACGCGCTCATCCAGGGCGGGGCCGGCGCCGTCCAGGCCTACGGTATCTCGGTGGGGATCGAGAGGCTGGGATACAAAATCTGGGTGGTGTATATTGCATATAACTGCATTCAGCTGGGGTTGTCGTGTTTTGTGTTCCCGGAGACGGTTGGGCTGTCGTTACAGATCAATGCCGTGTTTGAGACGCCGGGCGTGGCGCCGGTGAAGATGTCACTGAAAATCCAGAAGACGAAAGAGGGGAGGGCCAGGATTGATCGAGACGATGGTCGGGGATAAGAGACGTCGCGAATACTAAGAGAGCATAGGGCTGGCGTAGCACGAGAGGGGGCGGAAGACTATGTGGGTTGGTTTAGGTAGTCTTTGACGGTTGTGGTGGCTCTTTGTTCAAAGAACACAAGGCATTATTGTTTTACGGCTCATTGCATATGGGTAACATAGTAGGGAAGGCCAATAAGGCTCAATCAATAGCTACCAAGTATCCATGGAGTTCCCAACCCCATTACAAGAGGTCTCTTGACATGAACCATAGCCTTGGAAAGAGATGGTTCTGCGTTTGCACGGCTCCAAGATGGTTCTTCCGCGCACCAACCGATCCTGGAAGCCTTGTAAACTTCATCCAATGCCATGCAAGCCGGTAGGGGTTGCAGTTTCAGCCATCCTAGCCCGGGTAGAATTCCAAGCTGACGGCTGAGCAACCCCGAGCAACGAAGAAAGCCCGAAGGAGAAGCAGACGAACGACAACCCTGGCGAAGATGGATCCTCAACACTCAGAGTCGGCTTCATGCATGGTCCCAGTCCATAAAAGGACTTTCCAGCGGATTCTAGATCAAGCCATACGTATATACAGCCACACACAAACAACCGACAAGGGGGAGGGGAGCGACGAAACGCCCTATCTCAGGCCCGTATGTAGATCAGGACAATCCAATCACCAAAGCAACTATGGTACCAAACGGGCCCGATGCTTTGTATGCGTCTGCGTATGCATGCTCCAGGGGCGAACTATTGAGATGGCATACGCAAGGAGGCCGTTTGGCCTAGCAGGAGATTGGCCCACCTGATCAGCATCGGACGGAAGCATACATGCATGAGTTCGCCGCTGGCAAAGTGGAACGGAGCCACTTAAATGCTGGACCACGTTGGCTGTTTGACACAGACACAGCAGTGGGGACGTTTCATCGCTCCTCAGGGGGCGATGTCAACGTAGGGTGTTTTTCTCATCTCCAGTCCCTTACCTAGCCCCTTTGGAGAGATCGCGAATGTTGAACTTCACGCCCTGGGGATCATTTGATAGCCAACGGGTCGGACCGCTGTCGATGTTAAATCCCGTAGGTGACATATCAGTTGCCACCTGATAATCGCAGGTCAGTCAGTCAGAGGGAAACTTCCCACTTTGCCTCCATGTCGCACAAGACGCATCCAGCGGCTACGTACATTTTCTCGGAAGGCAACCACGAATAGGCGATTATAGGGAAGGAATTGATTGATAAAAAAAAAGACAATGGGGAGGCAATAGGATGTTTGCCAAGAGAACAAAAGACAAAATGAAACCCCAAAAAATAGGAGAATGTCCTGGTTCTTCCCCAGGAATCCTTTTTTGGTATTTTGGCAAGGGGGCTATGAAATCGGAGCGACGTTTCGCATACTTTCTTTGTCTAAGCCGGGCTGAGGCAATGAGAGACCGACGAAGCATACCAATCATGGAGATAGCACAACGGCAGAGATGTTGGCTAGGGACTAATTTCGTCTGGGCGGCGCTCTTCCGATTTCTCGCCTCCTATTTGGAGGTCTCTTTGTTTAGTGTAACGCGCGGACGCATGGCCTCCACCATGTTTGTGGCAGGTCTTCAAGTATTAGCTGGTATAACCCCATGGGTGTGTTTGTAGCCCATACATATGCGGGAGACATGAGAGGCGATAGGACCATGGGGGCCATATCAGAAGGGCTCTGGTGTTGTTTCAATAGCGTTCAGCCCACACCGACTATCAAAAGTCCCCTGCCGGCCCCCATATTGACGCTGTTGCGTCGGTGTTATCCAATTTGGTTTCACAGGATCTTTCCAATAGGGACAAATGAATCCCTCCTTCCCTTGGGGATTGGTCTTTGACATTAATCACAAGACAATGGCACAAACGGACTGGACACAGAACAGCACATACGGTGAAGAAAGAAGGCCAGCCTTTGAACACGTCTCCGTGCTCTATTTTTGTCGTGCCATTGGTATGAGGTGCGTCCGGTGGCATCTTGCAGTATCACCTTAGCAGATCCAAGGAAGGTCCTTTGCGACACAGGGATTCCGTCAAGCTTTATTAAAGAAGGCCCTCCCCCGTCAGGTCCATCCCAGCGAGCCAGCTCCATTTTATTTCTCTCGCACTCGCCCTCGCTCTCTGGCTCTCGTGTCGAGTTTTTCTTGCCTCGCTCCTCTCTGTCTTTCTCGACCACTGCTTCCCTTCTCAGTTGGTGAACATAATATATCTGTGCTTCACCTTCTCCTTTGGTGTCAGGCTTTATCACCTATTTTCGAGCAAATTGAAACCTCCAAATTGCACCCTCGTTGACCTTGAGTGTGCAAGTTCATACAGCACCTCCTCAATTTGTCGCAATTACTCATCCAAAGTCGTCATTCCGTTTTGTATTCGCATTTGCATTTGGCCTTCCTCTTTTAAAATCCAATCGGCAAAACGATCCATCCCGCAATGTCTCCGAAAACAACTCAGCCAATCTCTTTGCCCGAAGCTCGCGGGGTCAAATACGATGAATCCGACATGGCTCTGTTCCATGCCAAACTCTCCTACCACTCCACCATCGAAGCCCGAAAGGCGTCGGAAGACCACAACCTGAAGTCTATCTCCGATGCTCAGGCCCGAATCATCAAACGCTGGGAGATGTTAAAGCAGGTGGAGAAGGAGATGACTGAAAAGGGGAAGAGTCTGTCGCCGTCTGAGAGGAGCCAGCTGGCGCAGTATGAATGGCGATTCAAAACGTTGGAGGAGTTGGCGAAGACTTCATGAGCAATTGAACGAGGGATGGTAAGCATGCAACCCGGTCAGGATGATCCCGCAGAAGGAAAGCAGAAAAGAAAAAAAAAAAAAAAAAAAAAGAAAGAAAAAAAGAAAAGAAAGAAAGAAAGAAAGAAAGGGTCAATCAAAGCACGACTACCATGGCAAGCCATTGAGTGAATGATTAGCATCGCTGGAGTTAGTTTAGATTTAGGCGTAATGCAGTTGCCTTCATAACTTGACACTTCCGTCCGTCGCCCAACAGAACCCATCACCTGTCCCATCGTGAGCAACCTTGCCTTTCTGTCCTTGCGTCAGATGATCAGTTGGGAGCCTGCGAGGGCACAGACGGCGTAGTCCAGTTCTCATCGGCCGGAGTCCCTTCATACGGGCCAGCCGCCGTTGCCTCGATCCAAATACCTAACGAGAGGTTGCGCATGTCACACAACCGACCTGAAAGACACTGCAACAGTAGTAATGGGTACACTGGGACTCGCTACACAACCGTCCAAAGGGTAGACAGCAAGGTCCACAATTCGACCCTGAGACCGAGGTCTTGTCTCCTCCCGACATGCTACTCTGAACACGCGACACCTTTGGGTGGACTTGTCCCCCCTGCAATGTATTACCCTTGAGGAGTAACACCATCTGGTCCCGAAGGTACCAGAAGAGCAAGCCGACAAGGATCACGCAAGAGATCAGGTACGGTCGGTGACTGTGAGTCATGGGCTCGGATGCATCGTAGTATTTAGTGGAGGAAATGATTTGTTTTGCCGAAAGCCGTCCATCAGTCCTGGTCGTCACCTTTTTTTTGTCTCCCCCTCATTCATCCTCAGCCTGCGTTCCCCAAGCACGAGCGTTTTGCCCGGCCAAGTGCGGTTATCGGAGACCTCCGAGCCCAGGAAGAGGTCCTGCTGGGCTAGTGGGGGCCCCAGTCGGGGAAGACAATGACCCCTTTCATTGGAGGAGCGAGGGGAGGTGTATAGGTGTACACTGGATTGCGATTTGGTAATGGGAAATGACGAGCGACGAAGATGGTTGGGGATTGGAGAAGAGAAAGAAGAAGACGAAGGGGAGAAAGCAAAGGATGAAGCGAAGGCATCGAGTAATCGAAATCACGGGAGCCGGAGGGGCTTATCGCTATCGCTCGTCGCCATCTATTTAAACTCCTCATCCTCGCGGTGGTTCTCTCCTAACGACTTGCCTCTTCATTGACTGTCCTACAGCCTACAGCCTACAGCTTACTGCTTCCAATTCTCTATCTCTCCAGTTCTCCAGTATCCAATATCCAATATCCACCAGCTGCAACCACCATGGCGGTCCCCACCAGCACCGATAACCTCACCTACATCCCCGCTGCGGAGATCGACCAGGTCTTCGCCCACACCACCAACTTGGCCTCGTCCGGCCTGAACAGCAAAGTACTGGCCACTTCCAACGAGTACTTCGCTGCGGCATCCAACCTCCTCACGCCCACACCCCCCATCAACCGCCCCGGCGTCTTCGTGCACACCGGCGCCTGGTACGATGGATGGGAAACCCGCCGCCACAACCCCGAACCCTACGACTGGGCCGTGATCAAGCTGGGGGTGGCGGGGGCCACGATCCAAGGCGTCGAGGTGGACACGGGGTTCTTCGTCGGCAACTACGGCGAGAAGGCCGAGCTGCAAGGCACCTACGCGCCGGCGGGCAGCGGCGTGTCGGACGCCGATATCGCCAACCCCAACTTCGCCGGCTGGTCGACCATCCTGCCCCCTCAGCCCTGCGGTCCGTCGCAGCGTCGCGCATGGAAACTGAACGACTACGACCCCGCCCGTCCCAAGCCCTACACCCACGTGCGCCTGCTGATGTACCCGGACGGCGGATTCGGCAGACTCCGTCTCTACGGCCAGGCCATCCCCCCAGCCTTGCCTGCTGCTGCTGCGTCGCAGACGGCCCCCGTAGAGGAGTTGTCGTCTGCGCTGCTAGGCGGCTTGGCTCTCAGCGCATCTAACCAGCACTTCACGCCCGCGTCGAACCTGCTGCTCCCCGGCCGCGGAAAGGACATGGGAGACGGGTGGGAGACGGCGCGGTCTCGGACGCCAGGACATGTGGACTGGACAATCGTGAAGCTGGGCCTGCCCGGCACCGTCAACAAGGTCGTGGTAGACACGAAGGACTTCCGAGGCAACTTCCCGCGGACGGTGCGCGTCCATGGATTAGTTGCAGGGAGCGTCGGCGAGGGGGAGGTGCCTGCGCACGATCATGCCGGGTGGGTGGAGCTGATCAAGGGCGAGAAGCCGTGTCAGGCTGATACGGAGCATGTGTTCGAGGGAGCGGAGCTGGCCGCCGGAGGCGAGGACAGTCGGATGTTCACGCACGTCAAGCTGACTCTTGTGCCGGACGGCGGAGTCAAGCGGTTCCGGGTGTTTGGAAAGAGAGACGCTGTGGCCGATGCAGCTCGACCGGCCTTGAAGCTGTAGAGGCTCGATATCGAGGCTCCTGAGACAAAAAGGGAAAACACTCTGTGAATTTATTTGACACTTCCACCGTACATAGCCTTTTACTTCTTACTTTCCTTTATTACCTAGTTTTTCAAAGTATCTAGAATGAAAAATACAATTAATAGGTGCTACAGTCCCAGGTCTCGAATCAAATCCAAATAACATTTATACGACCCTCTCCACCACTGTCTATCCAGTTACAACCGGAGAATATACATTCAACAAGAAGAAAAAAGAAAGTACACGCAAAAAACTACCCCTGCATCAACTTATGCAGAAGGCAGAAGGACTCCCCTTCAAACGCGCGCTGCACACGTATTTTCCTAGCACCTCGGAACAATAATAACAAACGCCTTGGGGAAATTTTGCGGAAATAAAAAAAGAAGGGGGGGGGGGGGGGGGGTCAGAGACAATGACGACAGATGAAGACGAGCATAATGAGGAACCCAAGCTACCCCAACCATTGAGATGTTGTAGGTTAGAAAATCCCAAGATTAAGTCCAGTCGGCTAATTGCCGGTGTAGAATTCCAACCAGAAGTCCGCACCAGCTCGTCTCCAAATGCCATTGGAGCTCCAAAATCGTCAATCGTATCCTTCGTCATCGTCAATGTAACAGGAAGTGGAAAAAGTGATCGGAAGAGAAAGACATTGACGATCAAAATGTCGGATTATGTCTTATTGTCAAATGCACAATAAGGATAAGAACTGCAGAAACTCAGGGAGAGTACAGAAATGTGGTCCTGGAACAACTCCACTTAAGGCAAGGAATCTAAAATATTTTTGTTCTTCCTTTATCCCTTTCGATGAAACGCTGGTCGGTTGATCGCAACCTAGATAAGGAAACCTCATTTAATGCCGGAGGAATTCTGTTCTAATTTCTTTTCCTCGTTCGGAGACAGCCCGATGACTGGTTCGGATCCTGAGGAAACAGAACTGCTGGGGGTGCCGCTCTCGTTGCTAACACTCCCTCGCTCTCGTATCGAAAGTCGTGTCCGGGTATACGGAGGCACTGGTGCCAGGTATTGATCTAACATCTCATTGAGGATTGTGGACCGGACAGGCTTGGGGAGATAATTGTTCATTCCGGCGCTGATGCACTTCTCTCGATCACCCTCAATGGCACTAGCAGTCATAGCTATCACGAGCACTTCGTTGACATTAGGGTCTGGGTCTCGACGAAGTTCCCGCGTTGCGTTGTAACCGTCGAGTGTGGGCATTTGCACGTCCATCAGAACGACATGGAAAGGGTTCCCTTCGCGTGAGCGAGCACGTAGGGCATCGACTGCCTGGCGGCCATCACTGTAGGCCTCGCATTGCAAGTTGAGACTCGTGACAAACTTGACGGCGATTTTTTGATTGATCGGGTTATCCTCCGCAATGCAAACACGGATCTGATCTCGAGGAACCATGGTCAAGTCGCGAATGACGGGTGTGTGGACCCTATTGGTCTCTCCTTGTTGCAGGGACTTAGGCCAAGGCGTTTTCGAAGCGAGGTCCTTCGCCTTATTGAAGGAGAGGTGGAAAGTCACCATGGTACCAACGCCGGGGGTGGAATCAAGCCAGATAGCACCACCCAAGACATCTTCGATGATCGCTTTGCAAATGCTGAGACCCAGTCCACTTCCACCGTAAGATCTTGCTGTCGAACTGTCTGCCTGCGAGAACGGCCTGAAAAGCCGAGATTTCTGCTCTTCGGGAATTCCAATGCCGGTATCAGATACTGTGCACTCAAGACGAACGCGGCCTTTGCCTTCTTTGGTAACTCTTGCCCGAACAGTCACGGAGCCCTTGGGGGTGAATTTGTAGCTGTTGCTGAGGAGGTTCATGAAAATTTGATGCAAGCGAACAGGGTCGCCCAGTACCACAAGTTCTGGGGGGACCTTTTCCAAATCCTCGATGGTGTCTAGTCCTCGATCCCGGTGAGTATACCGAAGCGCACGAACCACCTCGGATATAGTTTCCTTTATGTTGAGGGGCACGGTAGAAATCTTCATTTTTCCAGCCTCCAGCTTCGAGAAGTCCAGGATATCGTTGATGAGGGTGAGCAAAGTGTCAGCGCACACGCGAATAGACTCCACATATTCGTCCTGTTCCTTGTTCAGAATGGTTCCCTTGAGAAGCTCGGACAGTCCAATGACACCGTTCATTGGTGTCCGCAGATCATGAGAGATGTTGGCAAGGAAGATAGACTTGGCCTTTGCTGCATCTTCCTTCAGCTTGACATTGTGTTTAGCCTCCGCCTCCGCCACCTTCGCTTTTTGCTCAGCCTCGCGGGCCTGTGCAAGAGCTCGCTTTTGTGCTTCCACCATAGATGCGTTGGTCGCACTAACTTTGCGGACTTCGCGGAAGAGAAGCGCGTTGGACAGTGATATTCCGATTTGGTTGCAGAGCAAATGAAGTACCACAAGATTTCGCTGGGTGAATGAGTTCGGTTTGCCTTCGATATGGATGACACCGAGTAGATGCTCGGCCTGCATGATAGGCAGTGCGATCACAGATTTACCCAACGGGTATCTAGCCTGGTAGGCGTCGCTGACATTGGAAAACCGCTCGTCTTCGAGGACGTTGTGGACAAGCACCTCCTCCCGAGTCCGCATGACATAATGAGAGATCTGTTGTGCCATTTTATCCTCGATTTCAGAAAACGACAGACCATCAAGGAAAGCTTTCTGTCCCTTTTCTAGGTCTCCCGCCGCCGCAACGGTAAAGTTATCATCGAAATTGGTTGCAATCACGGCAAAATCCGAACCGTTGCAGGATTCTAGGACCATTTCAATCATCTTTGTAAGAAGCTTATCAATTTGCAGTTCGGATGACATGACTTGGCTGGATTCAAGGATGCTTGACAAGTCAATAATATCTGCTGTTGCGTTAGACCCAAACAATCAGAGGAGCGCGAGGGATATTAAGAACTTACCCAGTCCAACACTTGAGATATCAAGCGAACGTTCACCTGTGGTGACCCCATTCTGCTCTATCCAGCGATGCTTCCTGTCATCGTCCTCCGCATTCTGAGTGACGTCCATGTTTTCTGGGCCTGTGCTGCGATTTATACCAAGGAGTGAGTCGACAGTTTGGCATCCGACGTCCGCAGTCCTTGAAGATGTTGCGGTTTTCAGGAGCCATTCATGTTTCTCAGTTAGCTGAGCTGCTTTACCAACAGCACTAATGGCAGCCCATGCGGCAATCGCATCCTGCATGACGGAGCGTGCCGCTCGTTTAGCGCCACGTCGGATCAAGAACTCGCCTGGATTGATAGTTAGCACGAAGTTTATATGACAAATAAAGGCAATTTAGCAGTCATACCGTGCAGCTCCAAAGCAAGTGCCTCTTCCATTGGCCACCCATGGATTTGGCAATGGTCGATAGCAGCCTGATAACGGTTAACTTCAACACTCACTTGTGGGTCTCCACATTGAGAACTTACCTCAAATGCTTGAATTGCGGAAGTGTGGTCATTGCGAACTTCGAACACAAGAGCTTCTAATATCAATGACCACATTCCATAATTTGCATCGCAAGCAGACCGCGCAAGGTCGACCTCAGCCTTGTATTTCAAAACCGTCTTCAGGTTCCCGTCAAGGTATCCACGGGCAGGATAATCGTTGTTCAAAGTGAGAAGAGAGAGCGACAGGTAGAAGTAGACGACGTATGCCACGCGAGCAGACCACAGCCTCGGCATGGTGTCCATCATTTGGACTCCCAACTCTATAGCTTTCGTATGATGCCCATAGATAAATAGGGGTATCATAGCCAGTCCCCAGTAGATATCGCGAGGGCGATCGGCGTTGCTTGTGTTCTTGTCTAAGAAGGCGATATAGTCACTCGTCTGGTGGTGCTCATCGGACATGACAGTCTCGGGATCCCGGTACGCGGTTTTTCCTTGCAGGGCGCGCGCGACTTGTCTATAAGACGGAATTAGAGTCCATCAGTTAGTGCTTAACTCCAGCATCTATAGATAACAATGAAGAAATAACTGACCTGACTGCCACAAGACTAGCTCCGCCCCGGGTATCATTCATCCAATCCGGTACATCCTCGGGGTTCTCGTTGCAGAACCCTTCTATTTGGGTCATGTCATGACCGAGGAAGAGTCGTGTCATTGCCATTGATGAAAGGCTGATCAACATGATATACGGGTCTCCCATTGAGAGCGACGACTCTACGGAGGCCTCAAGCACAGGGAGTGTCGATGACATTGGTACTCGCAAATGGCTGACGTAAAGGTTATGGACAATCGAACCCCGACTCTGTGTCCATGGCTCAGGACAACGCTCAAGAAGATTTAGCGCATAGTCACTGAGCTTCTCAGCAAGACCTAGGTCTCTAAAACGGCTGAAAGAGACCATAGCAAGGTGAGAACAACCTATTGAAATCTGCACAAAACCACCTTTGAATAGATGGAGGTTCATCATTTCAATAGCCATTCGATAGAAGGTTAAAGCGTCATCCCAATAGGTGACGGCCATCGCCTCGGCCATGACCGCACCGATGGTGATTATATTTATATCCTTGCTGATAGGTTTGCGAACGATGGCCTCCAAGTCTGCCTTTTCGAGGTAGTTCTTGAGGTTTTTATAAGCGGCGTCGCATTCCTCGTAAGTGGTGACTTCTCGAAGGTGTACACCTAGCTCATCCAGGCACGTGAGCAGGGAATCCATTGACTGAAGGTGTTTGCCCATCTGAGCATAGATCTTAGCCTTCACAATCCAGGCCCGCGATTTGCAAACAGCAGTCTTCCCGTGCTGGAGAACGTTATCAAGTAATTCAAGAGCTTCAGGGTTGTGACCTTGAGACCACGACATCTCAGCAGTCGCAATATGCAGACGCAAAGTTTCGTCATAGTATACGTCGGTGATGTTATCGTCCCAAGGACTATCTTGAAGAAGAGCGATACAGTGGCGGAAATACCAAAGAGAAGTTGGCCGTGCACCTGATTGAGCTGCAGTCTGCGCGGCATCCCAAAGGATCTTCCGGTAGTCAAGCCTCTGTACTACGCGGGACTTGATTATGCGGGAGGCGAGACCAACATGGCGAGCCATGGAGTAGCGACTACGCCCGTCATGGTAGTATTTCATAAGGGCTTGAGAAATGATGAAATGCATCTTTTCCACATTGCGGCCCTCCGTCAGCGACGCGGCAGCTTGGGCGATTCTATCGTTCGCAAACCTGACAATCTTAGTTAGCAAAGGGTCACTTATTTGAATAACTAGTACATACCTGAACTCATCATCTGTCTTCCCAGGAATAACAAGATTTGCTTGGACCAGAGATTGGAGTCCAACAACAATGTCGGCCTCCGATTGCCGGATCAGATTTGCATTTTGCGGACAGGTGAGATCCACGGCTTCGTCGTCCTCGCTGGAATACAGAAACTCGCTGGTGAGGAGTTTCTGCACTAGAGAAAATGCAAACGGGCTGCCTAGCAAAGCACCCCAGACGAGTATGGATCGGGCCGCTGCCGGGGTTTCTTGGAGACGCCTCGTGATAAATCCAAGCCCAAGGCCTTCGCCATACCGAGGGGCCACAAATTCCGTGAAGATTCTATCGAGGTCAAACTCCCATTTTGAGTTTTTCCACGAATACCAAATGCAATTTTTGTTGTAACAAGTCTCGAGCATCATTCGAACGTAGAATGGGTTTCCTACACTTTTCTCCTGAATGACAGCCGAAAGAGGCGTGAGCATCGGGTTTGGCTCTTGGTGCATCGTGGCCGCTACTATTTGCATGATCTCTTCCTCTCCAAGTGGCTTCAATGCAACCCTGGTCACGCTAGGGTTGTCTAACTCGAAAAGAGACTTGATAGCCTTGTTCTCAAGATCGGCATTGCGACTTGCCAGTATGAGCACACAGGGTATCTTTGCCTTCATGATATTCAAAATCAGTTCAAGAGTCTCCTCGTCCGCGTAGTGCAAATCATCGACGCATACGCAGATCAACCTGAACTGGGACAGTGTTTTGAGAATTTCGAGGAAGGTTTCCATGAGTCGCATGTTCTTCAAAGCCGCGTTGGACAAGAAGAAATCCACCGAGTTCTGTCCACCGTCAAGAACGGGAAGTGCTATGCGCTTAGACGGTTCTCCCTTGGTGGAGATCTCCTTGAAGATGTGCTGCGCAGCAGAGAGTTTAGGTGAAATTTGCCTATCATTACCTCCTGACGACATCAATTGCTCAGGAAGGTCTAAGACCTTGTGTAAGGTAGGCCACATTGGCAGCAATGCCATGCGGACATTATTATGATAGTCGGTTGTCACGTCCCGTTCGGAGAATATCTGACGTAGGAGGCTGGCAAGGATTTTGGCGAAAGGCTCAAACGGTACGCGCCTGGCACGGTCCAGCCGTGCGATCCCGATATAACCAAGTTTGCGGATGGACGGCTGAACACGATTCAACAGGTCTGTTTTACCTATCCCAGCTACGCCACTAAGGGTGATGACCTCGCATTTACCCGTGCGCCGAGACCGCTGTGCGGGTTTGGGCCTACCTCCCGGTGTATGAGATTCCGCATGTGCATGAGAGTCCGTATTTTCCCAGGACGCCCGTGACTCGACCGGACTCTTTGCCTTGTTAGATGTGATCCCCGGTCTTGTAGTTGAAAGCGATGATTCGGTGCTATGGAGAGACTCGTGGGTAGAGGCACGTCCAAGGTTGTAGGCGGCACCATTGGAGTTGGCTCTTAAATTAAATGAGCCAGAGTCGCTGGAGGCTGAAGCAACCTCTAAACTATCAACGCGACTATCCGACACTGAAGAACTAGACCCAACTCCGCTGGACGTTTGGGCAATGGCCTTTCCATACGCCGACTGCTGGCGCCGGTGCACCTTCTCAATCACGCTTATGATTTTATCGTATTCTTCTCGGCGTCCAAACATACGAGAGGGAAGGGTAAAGAAGGATGACACGTCACGCTGAGCGATTTGGAAGTCCTTCAAGGCTTCGCTGTCGCCGTCGCCCAGTAGTTCAGAAATCTGTGCCAAATCACGTTTCACGGAAGATATGGTATGGTAGCGCTCATTAACCGCCTTCTGGGTCATCTTCTGGATCACGGCTGAGACGGCATCCGGCACGTCCATGCGCTTCGTTGAAACCGGGGGTAGTTTCTTGCCCAAAACATTCTGCACAACCTCGACGGGGTCACTACCCGTAAAAGCAGGCTTTCCAACCAGCATAGTCCAAAAGAGGACACCAAGAGCGTAGATATCGGTACGGCTGTCTGGTTCCGTGGGCATTCTCCCGGTCTGCTCCGGGGCAATGAACTGCAGCTTGTTCTTGACCCCGAGCTCTCGAGAAAGAGACGACCAGCCCTCGCTTAAGATATTATCAAAGGATCTCGCCCCGTTTCCCGTATTGGTCAGCTTGACGGAGCCTACTTCGCGATTGAAATGGAATGCGTCGCCGCGGATTTCACCGTGGACCGTTTTGAGTCCATAGTGTAATAGCTCTAGGCAGTCACAGGCCCCGATTGCAAAATCTAGAAACATCGAAAGAGGAACCTGCTCTCCGGGGGTCGAATCGGTACTGTCCGTCTTACTGCCCGCTGCAAACCAGGCCGGTCCAAAGGCCACCAGCTCGCGGAGCATATTCGGGCCTGGGGATTCAAAAATGGCCACCAGCAACGGTCCAGCATCCCCGGGGTCGCGCGACAGTCTTATGAGGTCGATCGGTCGAATGGTGTGGTTGCAGTCGGGATCGGAGGTCTGCATGATCGACCTCAACATGTGGAACTCGCGCTCGAGTCTCACGATGTGAGACGAGACCCGCGCTATCACAGGGACCCATATAGGCTCATGGTCGCCTCGAGACAGCGACAGCTCGCTGCTCGATTCGCTCAGGCTACTCCTCCAATGGTGACGGAACGGCGGGCGAGATTCGGTGCGCGGGGAGTTGCGCGCCAAACTGGACGGTCCGGACGAGGTTGCGGCGGGGGTAGAAACGTCAGATTCGACGGAATGGCGGAGGCCAAAGACATGCCAGTGGTTATACGTGGAATGGAAGGGTTCGATTGACTGGTCCCAGGTGTATCCGGGCAAATGCGCCAGCCGTTCGAAAAGTCGAGCTGGTGGGAGCGGCAGATCCTCCCCAAGAATATTGCTGTCGTCCATTTCAGCCGCGGTGAAAGATATATCCCAGATGTCTGTTCCTCCCCGATCAGTTCACAGCCATATGTGAACGATTTTTCAAGAGATATCCAGGAGCTGTTCAGTTGCGATGCGGGCAACGGGAGGGCAATATCATAGGGGCGGGAACGGGCTGGGGTCGCAAACGACGGTGGAGGAGGGGGGCGAGGTCAAAAAGGCGGCTCTTCGTGCAGGGCTGCAGGTCGAAAGGGGGTCGAGCGAAACAAGGGAAAGTGAAGACTTCGCCCACGAAGTGCTGGAGTCAACAAGACGGCATGCAAGAACCTGACCTGTCACGGGGCAACTACTGTCATTTTCATCGATCAACGAGGTTGCAAACGGAGGCACCTGATCTTCGGACCCGACGAGGCTTCGGCTGGCCGGGCCCCTTTGGCCTGAGGTGTCAATTCTGACTAAGCGTATGATTAGTCATGCTGAATCACGTGCACGGCGGACCATTCGTTTAAATTAATTATTCCTCGTCGCTCATCCATCGTGGCCTCCGGAAAATATTGCCATTCTCTCAGTGCCGTCAAGCTATTGGTGCCCCACTATGGCTGCACTAGGACTCTAGGACTTAGGAGGCTGTGGTAGTTTAATTGGGACTTGGGAGTAGTCCCGAGAGCAAACAATCCTGCTGAACTGCACCCCGGCTGATCCCTGGATTGAAAGGGGGATCCTCGATCTGCCTCTAAACCTAGTCTATACGGAGTATGCACAAAATGTATGGATAGGTTCAGTCGACTTCGTCTGTCAACGGTCAGGCTCTAATCAGGCCCATTTAATCAAGGTAACCACCGCAACGGGACATATATATAGAAAGACCATCCATCATATATAAATGAGACTGTGGATACATCTACCGTCACCGGTGGAACGGCCATGAAGGTAATTACGTGGTAGGGGATATTTTAAAATAAATGTGGGAACCGAAGCAGAAAATCCGGGTTGAAGGTGTGTCCTTTTTGGGTCTTTAAGGTTAGTTTTCCTTGTTATACATTCAAGAAGGACGGCGTCGTTATTATTATACTTTCTAGCAAGTATAGTCTCATCGCCAAGCCAAGGTATCTTAAGAGCCCATACCGTGATCGATCCACTCGACAGTACTGTAATATAGATGGAATTTAAGTATTTAAATAGTAGGTACATAAGACACCGGCATCTTACTCCGGAGTAACTTGATAAGCGATCCGGCCGTGAACTGGGGAGGACTTCCTCTCGTTCCGAACACGCTGTTCTTATAGACCAAGGAAAATATTTTATATTGCCACACCAATGATACCCCGAGCGGGGAGTTCATTCGGTAAATAGTAGTAGGATTCAAACTATTTTAGCAGGCGAACCTTTAATAAAATAATGAACGGCAGGGTTTCCCGTAATACTAGTAATAAATAAATAATAATAATAATAATAATAATGGTTAACACCATACGCATACGGTGACCACCCCCAGGTGTCAGCCGTTGTGCACCCCTGGGCTGTACCCCATATTTCTCCTTCTGGACGGGTGGACACCGGACAGAACAACACATCATCCGGCATGATTGGCGGAGAGCCAACGTTGCCGGAGGGAGGATTCAATAATAAATATAGTAACGTTGAATCGGCCACTATTTGCTTCTAGAAAGCGGTGGTTTGTTGCTCGAACGGGAACATAGAGTAGATGCGATTTAATTAGAGTTTCTTACGCGTGGCTTGTATTTTCTGGGTCTGATATCGCGATGCCCAAGAAGCCGCAGCCGTTTTCATGCGGGCAGACCCGATGGTGAAAATTACTTCCGCCCGGGTCTTGTGATACCATGTGGGACCAATTGGGAACTCGTTTATTCATTATTCATTGTTATTATTATTATTAGGTAGGTATTTAATATTAATCCTAGTGGGCTGTTCAAACAGTTCAATACAGAGTACAGACTCCGAGTGGTGCTGCACTTTTTTCCCCCTCTACCTAAAATGATGAATATTAACCCCCTAGCCGTATTATTATTTCAGTGTTTCCTCCCTTTTCTGTTCTCTTAGGTAGTATACATGTACCTAGTATACTCCGCATATTCTGTACGTGCCAGTCTTGGCACAGGGCTGAAGGGCAGCCATGAAGAAATTGAAGACTTTTATAGTCGACCAGCCGTTAAACATGAAGAACTAAAGCGAGCGACTCTTTCCTGGGGGGTTCTGCCGGGGTTAAAAAATACAGACAACCTACGCTGTAAGGTATTGGACTGTTACCCGTACCATACTGTATAGTTAGTGTCTACATCGCTCCCTATGACGTAGTATCTGGAGACGGAGGAACGAGGACAACTCGACCACGAAAAGACAAAGAATGTGGCTCTGAATTTAAATTATCGGGGCTCTTTGGAGGGCAGAAAGCAGTTCTGTCCATATTTTGGGCATGTGGGATCGGATCTCGGTCTAGATGCCATGAATCCGGGGGACGACGAGTGGCCCCCTCCCATTGTTCGGTCGAAGGTTCCATGTTCTGATTCTGAAGGATGACTGATGACTACTCGGGGACTTCTCACCCCATCGCTATAGTTAGCGGACTATTCTACTTCCCTTCCGACCTCTTCAATTTTGACCATCCTCGCCTTCTCACCTCCTCGCACACACTCTCTCCCTCTGCACCCGGACGACTAGTTGGCAGTCCCTCTTGGTTGACATTTCTCGCGGTCCCTCGTCGCTCTCTCTCTCCCTTCTTCCCACTCCTTTCGCTCTCGCCGTCGCCTTCCCCAGCACCGGAACGAGGGCCTTCCACGCGCGGGATTCGCCAGCCCAGGGCCGGCTACGTCATAGGCTGGACCCCCGGAGACGGAGTGATTCCACATCCTTCAGGCATTTCAGCACAAAATCCATTCCATCGTCGATCTGCTGGGTCAACAGCTGGTGTGTTTCTTCTTTCTTTCTAGGCAAGGTCAGATCAATCGAACCTTCCTCACTCTTTCTCTCGTCATTCACTCACCGTCCCTTCCTCTTCTTCTTTACCTCTCATCCCTCACTCCCTGGCACCACAACTCCTCCCCGTCCACGATACACCGCTTTAGTCACCCTTCCTTGCGACTCCGGTTTTTTTTTTTTTTTTTTTTGAAAAAAAATAACTCCCCCTCTGTATTTGTTTCTTCTCGCTTTCGTCTTGCCTTTGAAACTCCCCCCCTTTAATTCTTGCGTATTTTTTTCTTCTTTTTTTTTTTCTTATTTCTTTTCCCCCTCCAACCCAGGTATATACGAGGGTTTTTGTTCTTTTTTTTTTCTCCCGCCATCGCTTTTCTATTTTCTTTTTTTGGGTGCCCGTGCCTATTAGGACTTAGGACCGCCCCTTTTCTCTTCTTTGACTGTGTTCTATAACTTTTTTTTCGGTTTTTTTTTTCTTCTTCTCTTCTTCTCGTGGCTTTCCCTACAATTATTCTCCCTCTGCATCTTCGTCGCTCTCTCGCATCTGAACCCGGGATTCGTGTGAACGTCCTGTCAACCCTGTGATCGCGGACCTTTTGTCCGAGAGATGAGCGCCTCATTTGGCTCCTGTGGAGTTGGATTCGCGCAGGAGAATTGAATTGTGACCGGCGGTGGAGGAAGTACAGGATGGGGGAAGTTCACGGCATGAGGACACCTCCGCTTCCATCGCCGGCCGAGGCCCCTTCGTCTGTTGGCGCTCCTCGTTCCCACCGTCTTGACTCCTCCCAGTTAGCCTCTGGTTTTGTTCACAATAAGCACGATGGATTCTCCGCAGATGAAAACACAAACCTCGCCGATAGTAAACGGAAGGCTAACTCTCGCAACTCTCCCATTCTGCATGAACAGGCTGCGAACCCGTACCACACGTCATCATCCGCCATTCAGACCACGGATTCGGGGAAAGGGTTCCAAGAGGACCAAGGGCGCAGCTCTCAGACTCTGAAAGAACTCCGGAGGCAGATGGAGGAGCTGCTTGTGTATCAGCAAATGCAGAAATCCCAGAATCAGAACTCCTCTGCGACTCGAGAGCCCCCTTTGTCGCAAGCCGATCCCGTGTCTCCGAGCCACGAGCCGTCCTCGAGGAAGAGACGCATCTCTAATGTATCGCCCTCGAAAGGTGGGACAGGGTCAATGTCTTCCGCTTCGCATCCCGACTCGGTCGGTTCGGCTGGCACGATCAAGGCTATGGATTCTCCCTCCGCAAACCCCTCGGGTCCCCCTTCGTCGTACCCGTTTCCGAACATACAACCTCAGCCCACTATGAAGCCGTCGCAGGAGTCCTCGTTCGGCCACAGTCCTTTCACCCTGACGCTCCCCGCCGAGAAACTCAAGATCAACATGACCCCGCAAAGCATCGGTGACCAGCCGCCGGCTTCTATCCAAACGCCCACATCTCACAGCTTCTTCTTGCCGCCGCAGCACAAACAAGTGGTTGAAGATTTGGACTACCCTACGCCTAACCTGTACGACCTCACTCTGCGGCTAAATGCGGATCCTGGGCTGGACGCATGGTGGGCGAATGTCGTGGATATTTTACGAACGCATTATGGGGCGGAACGAGCTTCACTCGCTGTTCCTGGAGACGCGACTGATCTCGAAAACGTCCCGTGGGGCCAGAAAGCAGTATTTGGCGGGAGCATGCGGGCTGGGCCCGATAGTGAACAACCTGTACATGGTGAGGCGACTCAAACGAAGGCCATTGGCTCCAAGGACGGGCAGAACACAGACAAGAAGGGGGCGTCCACGGCAGGAACCAGTGCAAATAAACCGGCTTCGGCTGCACGGCCTCCGCTCCTTTCACGGCATTCCTTCGGAGGGTTTGGTAAGGAGAGGAAGCTGTCCACTGGCCATGACATGGACGCGCTACTTGGCCAAAGAACCAAAATCGAACACAAGTGCGTGCAAACCCCTGCGGACAAAATACCTACCGTACATGAAGACCGTGCTGCCAGCTTCTCCCGCTCCACGGACACTGCCAATGTTTTGGAAGACAACCACCGACCGTTTGTTTTCCCTACGCCGAGGCCACTGGAACTTGAAGCGGATCCTCTCATCAAGAGGACGGGCGTGGTGAAGTTGTTTGGGCGAACGGGGCCGGTCGTTTTGACTCGGGAATACTCGCAGAATATGGCCGGGACAGCCACACGGTCTCAAGGAGGCACGGTTCAAACGCCGGAAGATACGATCCAGGTTACGCCCACCGAACCTCCAAACGCTCCCCAACAGTCAGACTCCGAACGCATCAGACCCCTGTCTTACCCACCGCGAACCGGCCTCCATGCAGCATTGCCCGCATTGATGGAGTTCTACGACGAGTACGAGCAAGTACCTCCCTCGCCCTGGTCGCAATCGCCCGCACCGTCTCCGGCACCTCGTGCGCATGCCGACCAGAACCCCTTCTTCGTTAGTCACGCTGTCGATGAGGATGCATTTGCAAAGCACCCACCGCCTCACGACTATGCAAATCTGAAGCCGTTGGAAGCTATTGGGGTTGATTTGGCCAAGTCTGTAGTCCACATCCCTCTCCTGCACGCAGGACGCTCCAAGCAGGGCTCCCCAACGACTTTGCGGTTCCCCGTTGCAGTTATCTCAATACTTTCGCCCATAATGCCATATCATGCCAACCTACGGCAGTCGCTGGCTTATTTAATGCCTCATTTGACAACTTCATTCTGTCTGGCACAACACTACAGTCAGCTCGAACGGCAATTTGCCTCGCGTCTGGAGATACCTCGCTACGGGCATCTCCTTGGTCTTGGTGGTACATTTTCTGATGAGAGCAGCGAGCTGGAACTGGTTGCTGGTCTTAGCGGCCATGTTAATTATACGATTGGGGATGATGGATGTCTTTCGGCTCACGCGAGCCTTTCGAGTCCGGATGACAGGTCCAGTTCGATTAAAGTCAGCCCCGCCATCTCGGGACTTGGGACGCCTGGTCTAGACCTAAACAGTCTCGCAAATCTCCCCAGTGATTCGCCAGGTATAACCACGAAGATGAGCAGTGACGCTGTGGACAGTTATTTTAACGTCAAGCAACCCAAGAGCTTTCGCGAAGCCATCACTCAACATCGCAACCGACTGTCAAAAGCAAAACAGGGCGCCACGTCAACTCCGACATCGCCTGGGAAGTTCCTAGGGAAAATCCCCGCTGAAGAGGATACGAATACCCAAGACCCAGGCACAACCTCAATATCCCCATCCCAGGAACTCAAGGGTCCGCCGGTTGTGTCTCCAACGCAGACAGCTTCTCGCCACCCTTCCGGCAACTCTTTCTATGCCCAACTGCCCCGCGAGTTGCCTCGTCCGTTCACCGACACCGTAGCGCAACTAATGCTAAACTCCGTTCCTCTTCACCTTTTCCTAGCCAAGCCTCAAAGCGGAGAGGTCATTTGGACAAATTCCAAATTCGATGCTTACCGAAGGAGCCAGCCGCAGGAACAGAAGCTGCGGGACCCCTGGCAGAATATCCACAGCAGCGAACGCGAGCACGTTTCTCAAGAATGGGCGAATGCTCTACGGACGGGCTCTCAGTTTACTGAACGGGTTCGTGTTCGACGTTTCAATGATGAATCAGCCTACCGTTGGTTTATCTTCCGCGCAAATCCGCTACTATCCTCGACGGGCGAGGTGCTGTATTGGATCGGATCGTTCCTCGACATCCACGAGCAACATATCGCCGAGTTGAAGGCTACGCAGGAAAGAGAGAAGTTCGCAATCGATGCCAAATACCGCGCCTTTTCCAATTCAATCCCGCAAGTCGTTTTTGAAGCAACCGAATATCGTGGACTGATATTCGTGAATGAGCAGTGGCACTTATACACGGGCCAAAAGTTGGAGGAGGCGCTCAATTTCGGATTTGCGAAACATGTGCACCCCGATGACTTAGAGAAATGCGGTATGCTTTCACTCTATCTCGCCGAGTCCCAAGGCGGATCGATTCCCCCCGAAGCCAGTCAAATCTCCGAGGCGGCGAAAGCAGCTGTCCAGGAAAAATGCCTTACTCGCGGAGTAACACCAGCATTGGATGAACTTGTGAGGCGTGGGGTTGCTTCTCTGCAAAAGGACGAGAATGGACGTGTCTTTTACTCGACCGAACTCCGCCTTCGTTCCAAGGGGGGCGATTTCAGATGGCATCTCGTTCGACTGGTTCGAGTTGAGACCAGCAGTTTCGGCAGCGGAGAGGCTTCTTGGTATGGCACATGTACTGACATCAATGATCGCAAAAACCTTGAACGAGAACTCAACAAGGCCATGCAACAGTTGAACAACCAGATGGAGTCAAAGACCAAATTTTTCAGCAACATGTCTCACGAGATTCGAACCCCGTTGAACGGCATCCTTGGCACGATTCCTTTCATCCTCGATACCCAGTTGGACACAGACCAAAGACGCATGCTGGATACCATTCAAAACAGCTCGACCAACTTACGTGAGCTGGTTGATAACATCCTAGATGTATCTCGAGTTGAAGCCGGAAAGATGTCACTCGTCAATTCATGGTTCCACGTTCGATCGGTGATTGAAGATGTCATCGACACTGTTGCTTCTCGCGCGATTGACAAGGGTCTTGAGATTAATTATTTGATGGACGTCGATGTTCCTCCAATGGTCATTGGCGATAGGTTCAGAATCCGTCAAGTTCTTATCAATCTGGTCGGAAATGCGGTCAAATTCACTACCCATGGAGAGATTCACATCTGTTGCTCTATCTATCATGGCCCTTCTGCCTTGTCAAAGAAGACGGAATTGCTGTTGAATTTTGACGTTGTCGACACGGGCAAAGGCTTCAGTGCGAGAGACGCCGAGCGTTTGATGCAGCGATTCAGTCAATTGGGGCAAAATGGTTCTCAGCAACATGCAGGAAGCGGGCTTGGGCTGTTCTTATCCAAGCAACTTGTGGAAATGCACGGGGGCAGATTGACGCCCACGAGTAAGGAGGGTCAAGGCGCGAAGTTCTCTTTCCATGTTAAAGTTGATGCTCCCCCGCCGCCAACGCCCGATGAACCTCGCCTCGTTCGACAAACGTCCAACGCATCCGAGATTCTTGGGGCGCATAAACCCAACTCCCTCCAGAAAATGCTCTTCTCGTCGAAGGATTCCGTCGACTCCAAGGCCGATTCCTACGACTTTTCTGCCGCTCTCGAGTCGCCTCTCTCCCAAGCTCCAAGCAGTTCCGATCCTTCGGCGCGCTTGGCCTCGAATGCGTCGGAGCGTTCGTCGATCTCTTCCGCTCTCCCCACTCCAGATCTTCATGCTGCCATGGACCCATTGTCCAAGGTCGATATAGCCAGGCTTGGTGCTGATGGTCCATCACAAGGACAAGCCCACCCGTTGGCTTCGTCGAGCAGCGATACCCTACATCCGCTGGTTCAATCATCAACCCCATCTCAAGAATCCACCATCACTAGTGCGCCGGCACCACCGCAAGGAGAACCCGAGGCCACGAAATTACGAGATCCCTACTCAATCCTCATTCTTTGCCCCTTGGACAATACACGCAAGGCCATCAAGCAGCACATTGAGCAAGTCGTGCCCCATGAGATTCCGTTTTCAATCACGTCCACACCCGACATTGAGGATTGGCGAGACTTCTTCAATGACGAGTCTGGCTCAAAACTCACTCACCTGGTTATCAATATACCTAATGTGGACGACGTTTTGGATGTGATGAATTACGTATCCGAATGCGACCCTGCGTCTGCCCCAGCTCTTGTCATCATATCCGACTTGTATAAGAAACGACAGGTCAACTCAAGGATTAAAGAGCTCTCTGCCAGTGGCCGACGTGTGTATACCGTGCCCAAACCGGTCAAACCTTCCGCGTTCTCTGCCATATTCGACCCGGATAACCAGCGCGATCTTAGCAAGGACAGGAATCAGGACATGGCACGGGAGATCAACAACAACTTCAAAACTATGTCCAAGATGGTGAAAGAAGTTATCGGAAACAAAGGCTACCGGGTTTTACTGGTTGAAGATGATGAGACCAACCGCATGGTTCGTGTTTTTCTGGACTAATACTTGATCTGCACAAACTAACTCACATGGGCTCCACTAGGTTATGCTCAAGTATCTCGATAAGATCAAAGTCATGGCTGAGACTGCCTGCAATGGCCAGGAATGCACGGAAATGGTGTTTTCCAAAGAGCCAGGTTACTACTCTCTCATCATAGTAAGTGTTCTGTGTCTGCACTGCAATCGTCTTCACGGTAGCTTACGTTTCGGTGAAACAGTGTGATATCCAAATGCCCATCAAGAATGGTTACGACACTTGTCGCGACATTCGTGGTTGGGAACTGAAGAATCATTACCCTCAAATACCAATAATGGCTTTGTCCGCAAATGCGATGACAGATCAGATCGAAGACGCCGCTCGCGCTGGCTTCAACGACTACGTTACAAAACCCATCAAACACAATGAATTGGGTAAAATGATGATGGGACTCCTCGACCCCAACCGGCCATTGCTTCTCCTTCGAGACCGCCTCAATGAGGATCACGAGAATGATCATCGCGAAGAGTAAGAACAGATAGCTAGACTTTGCGGCCGGGGCGCCTCTCTTTAGGCGTGATTTCCTGGATTTTAGATTTCATGTTGGCTTTGGGTGTAGATACCCCCTTTTACATTGCGATGTACACATCCTCGTGGCCTCGTCATGATGTACCTGATATTGGATCGGTTGGCTTGTTTCTTTCTCACATTTGGGTTGGGGTTTTTTTGGGCTGGTCAGAGCCACCGGACGGAAAGGCGCCTTGGGACGAGTTTTCTTTTCTTTTCTTTTACTTTCACCACTTTGCTTGTTCTTTTTCTTGGGGGGTTTCTTCTTATATTTCCACCATTCATCTGCATACAGCATTCAAGTTCGGAATGATACCTTTCAGCATTACGGGGTCGGAATTTCAGGCAGTTGTTATTCTTTGGACTATCGGCCTTTGTGCGTGGCGTCAGTTCTCGGATTTCCTCGAGCAAACCTTCTCTTTCATCATCCTCCCTCATTCCCCCCTCATCTATTCATTTCACATCCTCTTCCTCCTTTCTTTTCACCTTACGTGGCTTTTCCCGATACCAGCTTACGAGCATGATATTACCTAAACTTCTGGAATTGTATTTGCAGACAACAGAGCGTTCTTTCATACCCTCGATGTTAAGTTTTTGTTACTTTCCTTTCTCCATTCTTGATATACTCCTTCATTTCCTCTTCTCCAGTAGATAATTATTGATGTACCATTTACATTGTTTCCTCTATTGTTTCTCGGGCTTGCACTTCTGTTAACTAGAGAGACAGAGAGAGAGAGAGAGATGATTTAACGAGCATGTATTGCACTACAGTACAATGCAATCTACCTAGCTACTTACTTCCCTCTGTACCTAACAATAAAAAGAAAATCATCGAAACAAAAAAAAAAAAAAAAAAAGAGAGAGAAAGAAAAAGAGAAAGAAAAAGAAAGTATACATCAACCCATTAATAACAAAGTCCAGAGTCCCGAGAGACCACATGATCAATCCAAACATCCCAGACAGAACCTAACTGTGATCAAAACAAAAGCAAAGCTTCCTACCTAGCCTAGGCAATCTATCTACCTTACCTCCCTGCCTGTCAACCTTAGCAAGCTACCAACCAACCTATACATACATCGGACACAAGCATGCATGCATGCATGAGCGTCCGGACTCCGGTTCATGAGTAGATACAGTAAAAGTAAATATAAATACAACATTAATTGAACCAAACCCGCACAGCAAACAATCGATCCCAAGGGAGGGAGGGAGGGAGGGGGGGAAAGGAAAGAAGAACTACAAACAGAAGAAATCGCGAGACTACGGTACCTATTAGCTATTAGCTCTATTAGCGATTATCCACCTAGGTATTTCCTATTTCCCTCCCACCGTACAGGGGTCCAAACGGGCATCCAATCGCTCGTAGAGACGGACTCGATCTGTTCTGTGTAACTTGTGTCTAACTTGTGTCGTGTCCAGATGATGACGAGGGATATGATAGACTGGTAGGCAGAGAATGTGATTGTCTTTTTTAGTTTGTTTGTTTCTCTCCCTCTGTCTGTCTCTCTACTCCGTTTGGATTGCTCCGTGGGGGTAGATTTATTTTTCTTTTTACATTTTTCTACTTTCCCCTGTTGTTCGCCGAGAGTGAAGATATGCTGTGGTAGGTTGGTCGGTCGTGGACTCGCAAGTCGTGGAAGATGGGACGTTCGTGTACCCCGACAGGTGCAGAGCAGACTAGAGAAGGGCGATGATGTAATAGTTTGTTTGCTGTTTCTACTCTCCTTATGATCTGCTGCTCTTGCATGATGGTACGCTGTCATTCGTTGTTTTCTTTTCTTTTTTAACCAAGGCCTTGGATGGCGTTGCCTTTCAGAATGAAAGAATCGTTGCACTCTTACTTTCGTCTAAGTTGACCCTTTTATTTATTTCTTTCTTTTTTCTATACCTCCTCCCTTGTTTTCTCTTTTCTTCGCTTTTAATTTTTCCCGGTTCTGTTTTCCCTCGCCTTCTTCAACCCGCGGTATAACGCGAGCTGACAGGGTTATTGGGGTCGGCTAAAGGTTAGCACGTCTGCTACTACCGTTGTATCGAGCCGGGTTATATGCAGCGGCTGGGTCAGACCTGTGGCGCAAGTAAATTAAATATGGCAGGGGAGGGACCAGAACAGAGCTTACCAGGCTTGATAATCATATTGGACCAGACCGTTGAAGCCCAACCGTGGTAGTCTCTCATCGCCAGACAAGATCTGACTGCGGGAATGATTTGCCTATACTTTGTCTCTGTTAGAGCTTTATCGCCCAACTAATTTGATCGATGATGTTATGATGGTTGCCAGGCCGAAAGACTCCAACAAGTCAGGCAGGAAGCGTGGATGCCTGTAGCCGTTCCAGCCTTCTCGATTCCACCCGTGGGTACCAACCCACTATGTTCTAGAAAAGCCAAAGAGGAGAAGGAAAGGAGACCGGGGCCTCTCAAACGCCCAATAGGTTGCAAAGCCGCAAGCAAGTACTGTACGTAGCGTATCGGGTCTCGCTCTTAGTGGCGGTGAGGAAAGAACGAGTGAGCAAACGCAACGAAAGGACTGATAGGCGAATTCCACCCAACCCCACATTGGTTGCATCCACTCTGCATTCGTGGTCCTTGGGGGGTGGCTATCGGTGATCATTGGAAAACAAGGGAGCCAGAGAAGAAAAAGGAAAGGAAAAAAGTTTGGGGAGGCGAGGAGAAGCAAGGGTGACGACACACAAGCCTGACTTCCACCTTGCCCTTTCCAACGACAAGCCCTAAACTCGGACCCCCGGTTGGGTACAGTTGTCCATGACTGCGGAGAAACCACCTTTCTGTGGTTCTGATCCTGCGAGTGAGTTCCTAATATTGGGCTAGGCTGTACCAAGCTGCCAGGTAACATGTCGGACCAAGTCGATACTGCAGGAATGAATGTCAAGCAGAATTCTGCATGGACCTATCAGCAGTGCATTCGCTAAAAGCAAGAATATCCCGAGTCAATCAACCCGTAGGATCCGATTCCCTCGCCAGGCGACGTTGAAGGGACTGTCATCCCCGCCAAGGTAGACAGAGCGACATGGCTTTGGGGAAAAAAGAAAAAAGAAAAAGAAATGAAAATGTCGTTTTCTCTTTCCTTTTCCCTCTCTTCCTTTCTAATTCCCAAATTAGAGAAGGCCCTTCTTAATAGGAAAGTCCGAGACAGGCGATGAAGGCTAGAAAATCTTCGTTGAACCTAGCCCCTTCCAAACCTCTCGCTCGTCGATGGTTGGGCTTCTGTGTTACCCAAGTATTTGATCGGGCCAAAGTTGGAAAGACAAAAATGATGGGCACCATTGTAATGATTTGAGCATGTTTGGGTATGGTGCCGATCAGGCATATTCCCACGGTGCCAATGCTGTATTGAACGGCAATGGAGCCGCGACCGAACTGTAAAGCAAGAATCTTGGGAAGGGGTGAGGCAGAAAAGCCGTCGAGCAATAACAATGACGAGACCCGCATTAGGAGCAGTTAGGAGCACGATGTCCGTGGGTGCCGATGTCACTGGCTGTCAATCAGCCAAAGGATTTGAGTGGTGTTTTCGCGTCCCGGCCGGGTCCCAGTCTGTCCTCATTGAGAATGAGAACACAGGCACTAAAGCATGTCAGCGTAGGGCTTTTTCTAAATCCCTCTTTCTTTTTAATAATTTTTTCGCCGTTCGGTTCGAGTTTTATTCGGCGCCTTCTTTCTCTGGCTTTCAGAATGGCCTGACTTCGGCCTTCGTCTTTCTTTTTGTTTTTTTTTCCCCTTCCCTCATCCTGGTTCTGTTGGGTCTCAACTTCACGCCCCCCGTTTCTCCACAAAGCAGGCCAGGCCTTCTGTCTGCAGGGGAACTGCCATCTCTTTCTTTTCATGCCTGTGATAGATGATCTGCCCAGCCATCACTGCTTGTTGGCCTGCAAGTCACATTGAGCTGCTTGTCCAAGGTCCACTTTGGCCCTCATTCCCATTCCAATCTTGCGCGTTGGCGGCGTTTAAGGCGCCTGCCCGTCATTCTTAGTATCGGTTCTAGCATGACTGCCTCCCATCTAAAAGTTGGAGAGCAGACAGCCGCCGATAGGCGGCCCGTAACGACGGCCTGAGGATCCAGCCTTCCGGATATTCCCTGCATTTCTTTCCCATATGATACGCCACGGTAAGGTGCTCGTTACACGGGTCATTTTCTTGCCCAGGGGCTACCGATGCCATGGCGTACCATTTCGACGATCAAAGGTAGATTTCTGTTGAGTTTCTGCCGCTGAGATCGGACAAGGCGACCCGCACTAGAGCTTCGGAGACATCTTCAATGGTCTTTTTGCACATCTTTTTGATTTTCGGGTTTCCAGTGCATGCAATGGTGTCCAACGCCGCTATCCTTGGATCCCTGTGGTTTCCATTTTGCAGACCTTACGGCCTTGAGGGTCCGTCGAGCTCTCCCGCTACAAATCCCCATTCCTGTTCACTTGTGTTAGCAAGACAAGGTATCGGGAACTGGGTTCAAACCTGAGCAAAATTTTTCTTTTTCCTTCCACCTTCGAATCCTGCGGCCTCCCTAGACAACCAATCCTAAACCTCCCCGGTCTCCACTTACCTCATGTCTCCGGCAGATCTTTGGTGAAATATACCACCATGAGTGACAGAGTAAGTGAGACCCCTGGTCATGAACGTGAAACCGAGAGAAAGGGGCAACGATGAGCCCAGCACAACGTAGCCGACAGCGGACGGCATCAACACCAATCGCGACTAAGGACAGTCGTCCTTAGTCGATTCCGTAGTCACGCCATTCCCTTATCACCGTCGTCCATCGGCCGAGTAGGTAAGCCTTGAAGTCCCATGTTCAACACCCACGGCTCCCAGCCACCCAACCTCCTCATATTCAAGAAGAATTGGGTAAGATCGGCTGGAATGGAAGAGCAATTGAGGACTAGACCTTGAGCGGGGAAAAAACGGTGTACCACCTCTGAAGGTAATGAAAGGAAAGAACGAGGCGCGAAAATATAGAGAACCATAGTGAAAGCCAAGTAGCCCCAATCACCCGCGGGAGAGAGAAACAGAAGAGCGATCTCCCCCCAATCTCTCTCCCCCTGATTTCTCTTTTATATTCTTCTGTTGGCCCCCAATTCTCCCAATTGCGACCCAACGGAAGAAGAAAGGAACAGAGATTGCGTTACGTGCCCGACAAAGTTGCCACGGGAGCGCGGAAGAGAGCCCGAGTGGAGGGAGGAGGAGGAGGGCTGGGCCAGTCCCCGGCCTTCGATTCTCCTCCCTAAAGTTTTTGTCTTCCCACCCAGAGCGGGGTTGGTCTGAGAGAAGGAGCGAATTGGCGGCCAGACAAGGAGAGATGGGCGGAATCGGGGGGTTGGGATTGGAGAAGTCCGGAGGGCGTGGGAGGGCGAGACCTGAGGGGGAGTGCGAGGAAGGGCGAGAAAAGTCTCGCAGTGCCCAATGAATCTCGTCCCCCATTCCCCTCTTGCTCTCCAACGGGGTCATAGTTCTCGTCTTCCTCCATTCCGCCGGATGGATGACTCTCCGTCGAGGCCTATAAAAGCCCTCCTCTGCTCCGTCTTCCTCTCCTTCTCTTCTTTCTCCTTTTCCATCTCTCCAGTCCTCATCCTACCTTCCTAACTTCTGCCTTCACCGTTCATCAAGTCAGCCACGCTACCTTTCAATAGTTTGTCTTGGTTCAAGGCATTGTTTCTTCATATCAGTCCTCTTACTCGTTGTATCTCTGTTTTCATCGACGAGCACACCCAGCTATCAATATGACTACCCAACACTACCAAGCCCCTGCCCTTCCCATCAATGTCCCCTCCAAGGCTCCGGCACCGGCCAATCTCTACCCAGTCAGTCGTGTGTCTGGATCTCCTCCGGAGCTCTCTGACACGAGCACTACTGCAGGAAGTCGCACTTCCGCTGGGTTTAGCTATGGCTCGGGAGGTCTTGGCGGCGACTATGAGTCCAGCTCTACCTACTCTGGAGTTGATGTTGTAGATGTCCTGAGTGATCGCATGCAGAGCACCTTCGATCCAACCCCATTGGACAAAGGACTAGCAATGCAGGCACAAACGTGGGTCTCCCTCGGACTATCCACCGGTGTCAAATGCTGAATAATCTCAAAATAGTTCGGGACAACTGAATGCAAAGCAGCGAGAACTTCTCGAGTTGCAGGCTCTCGCTCAGCGTCGTTTGAAAGGCGCTCGCACCAACTTCTCCGACGGCATAAAAGTTGCCAGGGAGACCAAGCGGGATCTAGAATGGACTCAGAAACGTGTGAAGTAAGTGCAAGGAGCTTTCCGATGTCCTCGTTATGCCAAATGTGAAGATCGTCGTTGGCGCTTCCGCTCCGCTGCCCACGCTGTTCTTGGCAAAGGGTATCTGGCTAGCTGTAGATCGAGAAGCCAGCAGATTCACTGGGGGTTATGTCTCGAAATATTGAAGTTCATAGTACTGACTGCATCTGATTTTAGCGCGTTGAAAACGAAAGCCGAGAGCGTACACCCGGAAGAGTACCGACGGGCAAGCAAGAAATACACCTATGACGACGACAACTGAGCTTCGTGCAAGAAGCCGGAAACGGCCAACCTTCTCATTTTCACGACTTTATGACGTTTAATCGGTGTATACTTTCCTAGCAATGGTGGCAAGAAACTGTTTCTGAAAATTGGCTCCTGATCCTGAGGAGGTTTGTTTGCTGCTTTCTTTCTTGGGGGCTGGACTTCTCGGCGATATCAATTTCTTTGCTTTATCTCTGGTATTCTTGTCTGGGACGGTACATATTTGGTATTTTCTTTGGGGTTTCACGATATGTATATTTGGGTATCTTCAGGTCGGTAGCGTTTTGGGTTTGGATGGAATACACACCATTTTTCTTTGGTCAATCTTCATGTGAGACTGAGATGGAGGAAGACGCTGCTGCTGCGGCAGGAATGTGAGGTGAGGTTGGAAGTCGTCATTTCACATCACAAGGACAGCCTTGGTCATGTGCCAGCCCTATTGCCGGAGGGAGCACGGCCCTCTTGAGCGACTCTGGAAGATGTTGCTTTGTCCTTATTCCGGCCACTCTGCATCACAGCACCTGCTCCTCAGGGCCCTCTAGCCAACCCCTGGTCCTTCATATCCAAAGAACGAGACTACTGGCTTCAGCACAAGGCCCACAGAACTACCCCTGTGACGCCAATGACAAGGATATCGAGCATATGCAAAACAGCCTGCGAGCCAGCACGCCAAGTACAAAGAGCGGACGAGCAAAAATTGAATGTGTGCAAGGTGTGGACGTTGTCCGCCCGCTCAACCCCGGTTCCGCTGGCGGACATCCTGGCGCCGTCTGGTTCCGCTCCGCCCTCCGTTTTCGTCCATTTTGCTTGCCGCTTTTGCGCCTGAGCCTGGCTGCTGCTCGGGGCATTTCCTCCCTCGTGGGGAATGTGCATTGCCGCTGCAGGGGCAGACCCGCTCCCATTGGGCAAGATGAGGGCCTTCGTGCGCCTCCGGCGCCTGGACCGGCGTAATTAGCTTGTCTCGCGAAGGGACAGGAGCCAATAATGCTGTAGTTTGGCTGTTCTAGTAGGAGAGGCTGGGCCAGTGGGAAGACAGCGTGTAGGTCTCGGGTGTAGAGTGAGTGTGGGACACTGGGGCTATGGGGGGACGATTGGCTGCAGGCAGTAGTAAGAAGTACCTATTCTCGTCAGTGTACACCCATTGGGCCTGAGACATGTACCATCAATGCGTTGTTGCTATTAGAAAGGTGGCTGGTAGTTCGTCACATTGCTGGAAGAATGGATGGATGCAATAAGAATGAGCCGAGGTGCCGAAGTCAGAAGGTTGGAAGTCAGATCAGGCAGGAGCATCCCTATCTTGGCCTCAGCAGACAGACGTCCAGTCCCTACCAAGAAGAGGGTATCTCGCCTGACAGTACAGAGTAGACCTCTCCATACCCCCCAAGCCTACCTTATCTGTGGTATTTCATGGAGCTGGGCAATTAAGCGATAGCCCCTGACCCCTTACCTATATACCCGAGTATGTTTTCAGGGGCAAGTCCGGTTTCTATATTTGGATCCGACGGCTACGATGGTATATACCTCACTAGTAAGAATATGAAGGGACACCATTCAAAAGAAAGACAATTCTTTAATTCCTGCAAATAAAAAAAATCGTTGAATATGAACCCGAAATCCTGCTCGAGGTGATCATTGTTTCAGTCCCCATTGCCGAGTTAGCCACAGGGGCGACGGGTGCCGGACCGAACACAAGTAGAATACATCGTCGCTCAATTTTCACCGTAAGTCTCCTCATGACATCTTTCTGTAATGCTGCACCTTAGTTCATACTTGAACCGTAATAGTCTACTCATACATTGTTGTTGCCCGTCGTATGATCATGGGAAATTTGACGTGTCACACTATCGAACCGAGGACTGGAAAGCACGTTGCGTCATATCTGTTTCAAGTTTGGAGTCAGCTGTAGAAACCAGAAAGGTACTAAGGACAACGATACATGGGCAATATGCAGGGAAATGGACAGGCAAAGATAGAGGGAAAGAGAAGAAAAACTACTAACCACCAGCGGCCACTACACTCCATCATAACAGGCTTCAAACCCTTCCATGGATCCTCCACAAAGCTGGGATGGAAATACACCGTATCTTTATCTGGGACCTTCACGCCCATGGACAGTTTATCCAATTCATCCTTCCGCAGATGGGTGCCATTTGGAGCAGTGTAACCTTCAACTTTGGGATCAGAAACATGCTGTTTATCAGCAGGCTTCGTCGGCTCATTGGCTGCCTTCGGAGCTTGTCTGATACCGGAAGTCGTTGGAGAATTGGCGTTGGTGGATTTGACGTTGTTGCGTCGTCGGGGAGAAGACCTAACTGTAGAGCGAGAGGCAGTCTGGGATTCAACGGTCTTTTTCGCCTCGCTGGAGGAGTTGGCCGCTTTCCCATTGTTGGGCACGTCGCAGTTACGATCGACAATGTGCCTGCGGGCTAGTGATAATGAGCATGGCTAGGCCATTGGGAAACGGTCGACTTTTGCCATCACATAAAAACAAATATGACTTACTTCTGATCGAGCCGTTCGGGCCACTCTGGACGTGGTGATCTCTGTTTCCAGAAACCTGGACTGGAGCCACTACTCCATTCTGTGTATTCCCTTTGCCTCCACCAACATTATCATCCGGGACACCTGCAACGGCATCGGATGCAGGAATGACATGTTTGGTGGCCGCATGGTCCTCATTCTCGACGGGAGTGGTTGGCTCGCTCGCTGCTCCAGGCCGTGAAGCTCGGGCTTTCCACTCCTCGAAAAGCGAAGAGGATCGGTTCTTCGCACGTCTGTGGCCGGGGTCATGCACTGTATTGGGCATCTTTTCAGGCTGATCCGACACTGTCAGTGAGGAACTGTCCGGATAATGATAACCTTGAAGGGTCTGGGGGGCCCATTCCTCCAGGAGCTCGTGTTCCTTCGCTGACATTTCCTTCTTCAGGATCTGTTTGGGCTGAACGAGGTGAGACATGGTGATTGCTCGGGTATCGGCAGGGTCCGGTGTAAACGATGCGATACTATTGGGCAGGTTTGGGGGTGGTGAGGATTTGTAGTAGGTGGGACAAGAAACCAGCAAGACGAGGAAGGGGGCTGCGAAAGTGAGAAAGTGAGACGGGGTGGACGATGGGAAGTATTCCAGTCCAGGTGATAATCAGTGGGTGAATGGCTGGATGGGGAAGGATAAGAACACCCATCGGAACCTGTCTATCCAGGTCGTGATATGGCAGTTTCCACAAACCAACATCTCTCTCTCTCTCTCTCTCTCTCTATACGCCAATTGCCAGCGAAGGGGAAGAAAAACAGGCAAGTTAATACAGCCTATATTATCAGATCTCCCATTAGTCTAAGGATAGCCTATCCAACGATATACAGTACAAGTCACATGAGAACCCTTCAGCCAGCATATTTTAAGTAAACGTCCGCTCCTCATCAATCGCCCTATTAATGACACGTACAAAACGGCCCACCTTGTCTGCATCCTGTTTGGCTGTTTCAATCCCCAAAAGAATCTTCTTGATGCCGACACCGATAGTCTTGTCCTCCGCGATGCCTCCAATGCTTCTCAGCGCCTGCGTGATTTCCTCGGGTTCGAATGCACCTGAGTTTTGCATAATGTGGTTCAACTCTTGATAGGTCATGACGTTGGGCACCATAATATCAGAGTTGAAAGAGTTGTATACATCCAGCTGCTTCAGCACAGCCCTTTCTGTCGAGGTGGCGAGAATCAACAAGCGCCGTTCTTTGCTTGGCTGCTTGCGAAGGAAGACCATCAGCGTTTGCAGAACAGTGTTGCTAAACCGAGGACCAATGGGCACCCAGTCAATGATTCTCTCAATGTTATCAACCACGACAACACTCGTACGACTCTTGTATGCATCATCAAAAACTTTGCTGATGTGCTGGACCTTGGCCATCTCACTGAACCCAACCATGTCCTCAGGACTGATAAGTTTAATGAAAGGGAAGCCCGAGTCGATAGCAATCCGAGCTGCCAGCGCTGTTTTTCCACTTGCGGTTGGGCCATGCAGTAGGACAGAGAACAGGGGCGTCGATTCGCCCACTTGTTTCACGAAAAGCTCTCCCTCCTTTAGGATCTCGTTGATAGTCGGCGAGTAGTGGATAATGCCGTACTGGATACGGCTGGAAAGCTCTTCCTCGGAGACACCGAAAGCAGGTTGGACCTCATCGAGGGCATGGTGAAAATCGGCGCGGTTAACCTTCATATTCACAACGTCGTCGCTAATGCCAGCCATCGTGCCGACCTTGACATGTCGGGTGAAAGCAAAGGACGATGCGGACTTCACAAGACCCGCAATTTCGGCACCCGAAAAGTTCTTGGTCATGAGAGCCAGCTCAGCCAAATCAACGTCCTTATCCATCACGTTGTTGTCTCTCATCTTTTGCGTGTGGATCTTGAGAATTTGGCTTCGGCCATGCTCGTCAGGGAGAGAAATCTCCATGTGTACTTCCAGACGACCCGGTCGCAGCAGGGCTTCGTCAATCATATCCTTTCTGTTCGTCATTCCAATAAGTAGGATGTTGTTCAGCTGATCAACGCCGTCAAGCTTCGATAGCAACTGGTTGACCACACTGTCGCCCACGCCGGTGCCACCACCAGCACCACTACCACGCTGTTTGCACACGGCATCCAGCTCATCAAAAATGATGATGTGCAATCCACTCTCTTCACCCTTCTCCTTATATTCCTTCTCCGCATCGGCAAACATTTTCCGGATGTTTTCTTCGGATTGACCGACGAACTTGTTCAGAACTTCGGGACCGTTTATGATTTTCGGTTCCCGTGCATTCAGCATTTTCCCGATCTGTCGAGCAATCAAGGTCTTACCCGTTCCAGGCGGACCGTATAGCAAAAGACCTTTCACATGCTGAATACCCAACTTCTCAACCAGTCCCGGAGGAAAGATACGCGATGCGAAGGCACGACGGAAGATGGTGCTGAATTCTGAGTCGAGACCACCAATTCCCATATCCTCGAACTTGAAATCGGGTTGAATGATAGAGTTGGCCGCCGGGCGGCGATTCGACGCCTTCAAGTTGATGCCGGTCCGAGCATCTTTGAAGAACGTGATCTGCGAATGTCTCGTGAGGATACCTCTTGCGATGGGATCCGTCTCCACACGTCCGCCCTCAAGGTTGCTTTTCTCGGAACTCAGATCGACCCGCTGGACGGTCTTGACCGTCAATAGAAGAGGGATGCTCTTGTGGTCCATCAGGATCTTCTGACCAGGGGCAAAAATCTGATTCTCGAAGTTCTTGATCACGTAGCTCGCAAGCTCATCCTGATCATACGGCGTTTCGACCCTCTTCTTCCCAGCAAAGCCGACTTCAATATCTGCGGAGCCCAAGTATGCCTGACCACCCTGGCTGAAAGGGTCGTAAATCTGCACTTTGACGCTATCGGTGAATGCGACGCCAGCCCACGTCCGTTGCGGGTCCGACATGCTGATATGCCCGGGCGGGAATCCATCGAGCGGCCGTGCGGAGAAGACGTAGAGGTCGTTGACAAGGAGTAACAGGTCGAGACCGTCGCGGGAGGGAGGGATATCCTGCGTCGATACCGCAACCAGATTGCCGAAGGTGTAGGTGTTGTCCGGGCTTTTGGCAGGGCGCAGAGACCAAGCCTTGCCTGATCCTGCGGGAGCTCGAGGAGGCTGGGGAGGGCCCCCATATCCAGGCATAGGCGAGCCGCTTTCATACCGATACTGCGGATGTCCCTGTCCCTGTCCCTGCCCCGGGTGCCCATAACCTTCTCGAGAAGCTCGGGACGAGAAGGGGTTCGGCACTGAGGGCATGTTGTTGCGATTAAACATTTCGATTCATATAACTGAGTATGGGGTTCAGTAGATGGTGGAAAGGGCGTGAAGCGTCAGGTAGACCGGTACGGAGGAACAAGGAAGTAAGCGTAAGCTGAACAGTAGGTGCCTAGAAGAATGGCGCTGCCGGCAGCTGTCAAATCAAATAAATTCGGAGGTGCAGCCAAATCAATCTGAATAGAAGTAAAATATTATCGGGAGGCGTCTGGGGGTAGACTAGATCGAGCAGACGGGGTTAAAGTATGGAGATATGTGAGATGCAGAGAGAACGTGGCGGGGACAGCTGGAGAGTGAACAGAACAGGCTGGACGGTCGGGAACCTGAGGCAACCGACGTCAGCCATCGGTCTCCGGAGCTCCGATGGTTCCCGCCCGCAGAGCTGGTCTGGAACCATCATCCTTCATAGCTCTCCATCTTTCTACTCCGAGTGCCCAGCTTGAAGCTGCTGGGGCTTCTTTCGAAAATGCCTCTGTTCGTATTTATCTCTATCCGCTTCTATTCATCAAAGCACTAACGAACGTCCTTCTTTCCAGCCACCTTCTAGGCAAAAAATCATGGAACGTCTACAATCCGGAGAACATCGCCCGCGTGAGGCGGGACGAGGCCCAAGCCAAAGCGCGCGAAGAAGAACAAGAACGGCTTATGCAAGAGGTCGATGCTGAGCGAAGAATCCAAGTCCTTCGCGGCGAAAAACCCTCCACTCCTCCGCCCCCTCCCCGATCGCCATCGCCCATCGCACGGCAGGAAAGAAGGAGTCGCACAGAGGATATCGGGAGAAGCAGGAAACGAAGACGTCTGGCTGGGGAAAACGACACTGACCGCGATATAAGGATTGCACGGGAAGATGCGCAATTTGCACTTGCGAAGCGGGATGAGCTAACTTCGTCGCGCACCAGCGATGTGCCCCTGCAAGACAGCGCCGGTCATATCAACTTGTTTCCGTCAAGTGGGTCGAAACAGGCCCCCGAGAAGAACGCAGAGGCAGAGAAAGAGTCTGCCGACAAGCAAAGGCGATATGAGGACCAGTACACAATGCGATTCTCCAACGCAGCAGGGTTTCGCCAATCGGTTGGGCAGAAGCCGTGGTACTCCTCATCGGGTAACGATGTTATGGCGCCAGACTCCACATTAGGGAAGGATGTTTGGGGCAATGAGGATCCAATGAGGAAAGAAAGGGAAAAGTCTCGCATGGATGCTAATGATCCTCTGGCAGCCATGAGAAAAGGTGTCCGTCAGTTGAAATCCGTCGAACAAGAGCGGAGAAAGTGGAATGAAGAAAGAAGTCGGGAGTTAGACGCATTGAGAGCAGCAGAGAAAGAACGGCCACGACATCGTAGGAGAAGTTCTCGATCAGAAGACAGCTTGGAGGGGTTCAAGCTTGATGCATCCCCAGAAAGACGTCGTGAGGATAAGGATCGAAAGTCGCATCGACGCCACCGACATAGTCGAGATAGGAGTAGAGAACGGTCGCATAAGAGCAGGCATCACTCCAGCTCGCATCGCCATAGCCACGATCACCGCCGCAGCCGAGATGACCCTCGACGACATCACGACAAGGTTTGATTATAAAAGTACAAGCAATGAGCTTCCATCATGAGTGAACGACCGTCTACAGGAGCTAGCCAATTGCAGCAGTTAATTATCAAGATATTCATAGATACCCATGATTTAGATCGAGCCATAAAGGCTGCTTCACATTCAATGGTCATTTTAGGTCTATCCATAATGTATCCTTTTTATTTGCACCGAATCCAGAAACCAAACTATACGAGTGTAAATAGCAACAGGCATCAGTAAAACTTTTTTTAATCTTGGACATAACTCATTGCAAGCTCCATTGCTGGGATCCTTTCCCGACATCCTTTACATCCCAATCGATGGTAATATCCAGAGACCGCGACTTCTCGCTCTTCTTCTGGTACCCGATTTTTCCGGTGATAGTTTGTCCTTTCTTCAAGGGAGTTGCACGCTTCTTTCCATGGTCAATGAGGCAAACGCCCTGCTGCCAGTGTGTTTCGGTTCCGTAAGGTCCGGTAGTAAAAGCGACGATGCCCTTCTTCTGCATTTCCGACGGAATGGCATTTTCGGGGATGGTGGATTCTCTGGATGGCATGAAGAACATGTCAAACCAGATAGCAAAGCCATCCAGCGCATCAATGTCTTCATTCAAGGTGACCTGGAAGTCTTTCAAGAACGATAGTTCATCGACAGTAATCGTGTGCAATGGGAGGGGGAGGAAAATGGTAGAGTCTCCCGGGATGGCCGAGGGCTGGATAGAACGAACAAGCGCCTCGTCATAGATTCCGGTGAGCATACTGGTCATGTTGAATCCGTACACGGAGTGCCAGAATGAGATGTGCGACGCGATGAAGTCGGGATCGGCGAAAGGAGCGATACGGAGCGTAGCATGCGACGGAACCATAAGTCCATCGGGAGCAAGATATCGATCTCTAGCATAGATGACGGAATCAAACATGGCCTCAAACAGCAGGCAGTAGCCCATCCATTCAGACACGATGATGTCAACCTGAGGAACAGGCAAAGTGACTTCCTCAATCTTTCCACGGATACATCTAGAACGGGAAGTCAGCCATTGTACAGAAAACTCAATCACAGAAGTGGCACGCACGTAATCACATCACCAAATCCATTTTCATAAATGATCTCCTTGGCTCGGTCGATGATGTTCGAGTTGTCGACGGAGATGACCTTCTTGGCGCCTGCTTTGGCGCAAAACATGGACAGAATTCCAGTCCCACATCCAACATCCAAGACGACCTTATCCTTGAAGAGATGCTTGTTGTCGTAAACGAAGTCTCGATAAGAATCAGTGCGGACACTGTCTTTGAGCATGGACTCGTGAATTCCTGAACGTTGCATTAGTATGCAGCCGGAATAGACCTTGCAAGACACAATTGCTTACCGTTGTAAGAATAAGAGACGAAGTAATCGGCGTCCATCTCATCGATCTTGCCCTGGCTACGTTGGGCCGGCGGGCCGGATGCGAGCTTCTCGTCTTCCTTCGATAGTTGCTCTTCCATGGACTGCTGCACAGCAGATCGGTATTCGGAGAATTGGGTTTGGAGGCGTTCGAGTTCCTCCTGCAGCTCAACCACTTGTCGCTCTGCGTCTGTACCACCAGGAGCGTCCGAAGTCTCATCTTCAATGTCGTCCAAGCTATACAAGAGAGCGTCGTCCTCAAGGACGGGTTTCAAATAAACGTCATCGTCGAAGTTGCTCTTAGAAGTGACATCCGGACTCGTGTTTCCCGACTTCACCTGCGATCGGATGTAATTGACCAATTTGATGGTACCCAAAAAGTCCAGGCCTGATACCCAACCCCAAAGGAAAGAGAGAGAGATGAGTTAGCGAAGACGCCCCCTGAGAGATAGTTGCAAACAAAGATCGTCCGGGCCTCAGCAGCGGAAATCCTCAATCGCTGGGATTCGATTCAATTGGCTACACACCGAGCTCCTTTTGCACCTTCCGCAGATCGAATCCGTGTTTGTCTTTGCTCTCCTGCAACATGGAGTTCACGTCGGGGTAGACCTTCTCGGAAAAGAGGCCAACCACGGGCTGGGTCTCATCATCCGGTTCGACATCCTCCCATCCTTCTTCGTTGCTGAGATCAGAGTCCTCCGACGTGGTCGAGCGAGAGTCGTCGTCCTTGAGAGGGCGCTCCGAGGGGATGGAAGCGGACATGGCGACAATTGCGGGGCAGTCAAATAGTCAGAAATTGCCTGGAACACAAGAGCACTTGGAATTTCGAGTAATTTGCCGACAAAGGAACGAGTGTCACAATAGGCAAGGAATAAACAATTCGATTCTCAAAGGAACGAAGGTAAGGGGGGTGACAAAAGAAAGAGCCCGAGAGAAGAGGGGAAGGGACTTTGTCTAGAGAAGAGAAGAAAAAATAGGCGCCCCGCCACCAAATGGGAAGCCGACGAAAGGCGGGCCCAGAACGGCGCTTGATCGGGCCTGAGGCTTCCCCCCGCCAACGCAGCGTCACCGCCCGGGCAGTAATCAATCAACACATCCCTCATTCTCGTTCTCATCTCCATTCTCTCTCGCTCGCTTCCTATCTATCCCTTTTACCCCTCCTCCCTCATCCATCTTTAGCTGGGGTCAATTGCATTTTCTTTTCGCATTTTGCATGAACCACCCTGGATCCCCCCCCGCCCCCCTAACCCCCAGAGAGCTTGCTTCTCTCCCCCTCTCAGCATAAGCTAGTTACCCCCCCCCGGCTATTCTTCCGGCATAAACATATCAGAATGGCTTTCCTCTTTAGTCGTGGTCGGTCTCGACAGCCCTCTGATCTGGTCAGATCCATCAAAGATCTGTTACCGAGATTACCTGAAAAATTGCCCGATCCATCGGCAGCCAACAAAGTATGTCCGCGGTCATGTTTTCTCTGTTTGTTTATCAGTTTACTGATCTGTCTCCGCACAGGTTGCCGATGATCTGGCTCGACAGCTTTCTCAGGTGAAATTGATTGTTCAAGGAACCCAAGGTATGTGTGGTTACGCTTGCATATACTCTCTTCATTACGCCCCCAATATTAGATCTAATGCAACTGTTTCTTTTAGAGATCGAAGTGTCGCCCGAGCAGGTGCATGCGCTCGTCCAGGCCACGCTGCAAGAAGATCTGCTTTACGAGCTTTCTCGATACCTTCATCGCCTCCCATTTGAAGCCCGGAAAGACACGCAGACCATATTCTCACATATTCTCCGTTTCAAACCCGCCAATGGGAACCACGTCGACCCCCCGGTTATCTCCTACATCGTCCACAATCGCCCTGAGATTATCATTGAGCTATGCAAAGGCTATGTACACAGTCCTAGTGCGATGCCGTGCGGCACTATTCTAAGGGAGGCGCTGAAGTTTGATGTGATCGCCGCCATCATCCTCTATGACCAGTCCCAAGAAGGGGAGCCCGCCATCCGGCTCACGGAAGTACAACCGGGAATCCCTCAGCGAGGAACGGGCATTTTTTGGAGGTTCTTTGAGTGGATTGATAGGGGAAGCTTCGAGCTAAGCGCCGATGCCTTTACAACTTTTCGGGTAAGCCAACTTGGTTCATGGTCTGCTATGCTGGTGTGACTGACACGGGCGCAGGAAATCCTGACCCGCCACAAGTCTCTCGTGACGGGATACCTCGCCACAAATTTCGACCGATTCTTTGGAATGTTCAACTCGACGCTGGTGCAGTCGGACTCGTACGTTACCAAGCGTCAAAGCATCAAGCTACTGGGAGAGATCCTGTTGGACCGTGCCAACTACAACGTGATGATGGCCTATGTCGAGAGTGGAGAGAATCTCAAACTCTGCATGAAGCTGCTGCGAGATGATCGGAAAATGGTCCAATACGAGGGATTTCACGTGTTTAAGGTATGTGTGCGGCGCGTGAGGAATGATGCGACTCAGATCTGACGCTCAATGCGACGTAGGTGTTTGTCGCCAATCCAAACAAGTCGGTGGCGGTGCAGCGAATTCTCATCAACAACCGAGATCGCCTGCTGAAATTCTTGCCCAAATTCCTCGAGGACCGCACCGACGATGATCAGTTTACCGACGAGAAGAGCTTCCTGGTGCGCCAGATCGAGCTGCTGCCGAAAGAACCCATCGAACCAGCGCGCTCTGCACGCGAGCCATCTCGACCGACGGCTGCCATGGCTTAACGGTCCTCGAGAGATCGGATTGGAACCATTCCTTTGCTCTGTCTGTCTTTCACTCAATTATCTCTCTTGTTCTTTCTTTGGCACCTTGGTTCTTTTCTCGTTGGATTTCTTTTTGCTCGAGTCCCATGACCATCATGACAATCTGTACAGCGATGCGGCAGAAAGGTATGCTATATATATGTGCGCCGTGTCTTTACGAATTCTTGTTCGCATTGAGGGACTGCTGGAATCGGACCTTCTTGGAGTTGTGGGGTGTGTCGATATTCGGGGGATTTTTTGTTTCTTCCTTCTTGTTCTTTTTTTTTTTTTTTTTTTTGTTTTCTTTACCTTGCGTTGCTATGGGCATTTGGTCAACCACAATCAAGGCAGAAAAAAGCCTGCAAGCCCAAACAAAGGCTCCAAACCCTTGCGTTCACGCGGGATGTAGATAGAGACCGAAGTGGATCGGAATCAGCCATTTATACAGTGGAAAGTCGAATAAGATTGCATGGATTCAAGATTTGCGCCTGACGAAACGGTAGGAGAAGTTATTATTAGGGGGAATAAACTCTCCCATGGGACGTGAGGGAACAACGGGTCCCTGGAACCGATTTTTGGGTTGCGTTGGGTTTTTTGTTCCCTTCAGGTTTCCTTCCGGTACTTTTTTCCTTCTCTTCTTCTTCTTCTTCTTCTTCTCTCTCCGCAGGCCAAATCAACGTCATCAATCCCCGCTGCTCCAGACGGGGAACCGGCCATCTCCTGGCGAGATTCCATCTTCGCTTCTATAATTATCTATCAGACTACCGCAATCTTCAGCAGGTTGGCCCCCCTCCGCTCCACACGCTGCGTGGCCCCCGACCGATGAAACTGGTTTAGCGGGCCTGTTTAGTGATATGAAAGCCCTCCCGTGTGGATCGCAGGCCCCCTTCGCGATCCCTGCTTGCGCTCGCGAGCGTTCCATGGGCGCCGTTCACGCCGTCGGTCTTTTTTGCTTTTCTTCTTCCTCTTCACTATCTCCTGAGTCGCCTGCCTGGGTTCGATTGATCTGACCTGCTGTTGACCGTCACCGCGAGGGAGAAACGACCGCATCTCAATTGCGACTGGCGACCGATCAAACCGAGGAGAAGCTTGTCGCTGCCAAGCCCTCCTGGACATCAATCACCAACCACGGCCCTCACGCTACAACTCGACTTCACCTCCCCCTGTCCCTACTTGCTTCGCCTCATTCTCGCGCCGTTTTGGGGGCGGTCATGCTCGATTGCGCCGGTCGTGGCTCTGCTCTCCCCGCCATCTCACATTCTTCGCCCTTCGTCGGTGATTGTTTCCGACTCGCCAATAGACTCGACCGACTTCTTGCGCTCCCACTCGTCCCCCGCCTTCCTTCATTTCGCTCTGCACTTTCTCTCCCTTCCGGATCACCACCGATCGTTCTACGAAGGAAGAAGGAACGAAGGCAAAAACTCCGGGGGTGGAAGAGCCGATTGCCATTATCGATCAACTAGGCAAACCAAAGGACAAGAAAGAAACCAATACACGAACTAAATTTCACAGGAGATTTCTCCCCCTCCCCCTCCCTCTCCCGCTCAAGTCATGCCAGGATAATGGGTGAATTGCGATCCGCTTCTGTACCCGGTGCCGTGATGTCAAACTCGAGCACATCCCTCCACGCCGTTCCCTACGAAGATACAACGCGATCCATCTCCTTGCCAGACCCCGGGGACCTGTCCCTGTGTCCCCAAAATACTCGCGCCACCACCGCCTCGTCCATTTATCAGGGGGTGCCCCAGTCGCATCCGAACAGGACCCGAGAATCGAGGGGTAGGAAGGTCCCGTCAGAACATACCCACTCTGTGGTGAGTTTGCGCTCGCTGCGAAGTATACCCAACATCGTAGTCAACGATGGGGCATCCCGCCCTAACTCTCGGCCGGGGTCGCGTCCGGGATCTCGACCCGGATCGCGATGGTCGGAGCGAAAATGGGGTGGGCTGAGGGGCAAAAAGTCAGCCGAGCTTGATGAAACGGACTTGCCGCCTCCTGTGCCTCGGATCGAGGCCCCCTTTAATGGAATCGCATTGGATATCCCGGCGCCCTCTCTGGACGGTCTTGGCCCGCAGTCAATGAGATTCTCCAAGCGCGGCAGTCTGATCAATGAGGAGGAACGGCAGAAACTCCAGCGACAGATCCAAGACCACGAATCACGCCAGAAAGAGGAACGCCCCTCGAGCGAAGTCCGGGAGACGGAGAAGGAACCCCTACAGCAGCAGCAGCAGCAGCAGGAGCAACCCGTGACCGAAACACCGCCTCTACCTCCTGCCCCAATCGAGCAAGATGATTCGGAACCAGAGATTTCGGAAATGCCTCCCAGGCGCCCTAAACCGGCGTCCTCGCTCCGTGTCCGTCAAAGCGCCATTTCAAACAGGGCTATCTCTGCCGATGAGGATATGTTGTCGCGTCGAGTCAGATTGATGTACGAAAAGGGAGACGACAATGTGTCGGACACGGAGGTGGCAAAGTCATTGGCGATGGATAACGGAGTACTGTGGGAAGAAGGCGGCGCAACCAGCACGGACACGTCTCGCCTTTCAGGGCCTAGCATGTCTGGCGCAGAAACCAAGAGCATAGTGTCGTCAGTCGGGCCGGAGAATCCATCGAACATCAAGAGAGAGGCCCACGAACTGGCGGGCGGTATTGAATATTGGCAAGACATCAAGGCCGGAGATGTGGACCGTTACGGGTTCATACGCTCCCCGACATCCAATTCCAACGAGGGCATCGAGCCCTCTCCGATTCAACGGGTCTCCACCAGTCTGCTTGTTGCGTCAACCACTCCTCGGCGGAAGCTTTCAATTCGGCCGCCGTCTGCCTTTGGCGGTAACCGCACCTTCACAGGCCGTACACCTTCACGCAAGATTTCCGAGCCATCCATTCGTCCGTCGTCGTCGCAAAGCACGTATAGCGCACCTCTACGACGGTCGACGTCGCGTTTCCGGCAGGCAGCGAATTTCCTCCCCCACAATCGTGATCGTCGATTCAAAGATGAGGCCGGTGACATGCTGACCCACCCAACCGATCCAACACCCAAAAGCAAGGCCGAGACGGCTGCTGCGCGTGCTGCCCGAAAGAAAGAATGGGAGCGAGAAGACAAGTGGACTAAAATGGCCAAGCCAGTCCGGCGGGGAACCCATGGGGGCGGTATGTCATTTGAGTTCGACACGCAGAGCTCGAAACTCATTGAGCGCACATGGAAGGGGATACCGGACCGATGGCGTGCCAGTGCGTGGTACGCCTTCCTCGAGGCGAGCGCCAAAAGGCACAACAACAGCCCCAAGGAAGAGGAGCTTATAGAAGCGTTCAACGAGTATCAGCTGGTCTCTTCACCGGACGATGTACAGATCGATATCGATGTCCCGCGAACCATCACAAGTCATATCATGTTCCGCCGTCGGTATCGCGGTGGACAACGGCTGTTGTTCCGCGTTCTGCATGCTATGTCTCTTTATTTCCCCGACACGGGCTACGTTCAAGGCATGGCGGCGCTTGCTGCGACGCTCCTCGCCTACTATGACGAGGAGCATGCGTTCATTATGCTGGTACGATTATGGCAATTGCGCGGATTGGAACACTTGTACCGATCAGGGTTTGCGGGTCTTATGGAGGCACTCGGTGATTTCGAACGAGAATGGTTAGGAAATGGGGAAGTTGCTGCAAAGTTGGTAGGTTGACAACTCGAGACCATCAGTTCAGTGTGGGAAGGTTGATTTACTGACAATGGTGGTATAGAATGAACTGGGGATTCCACCAACAGCGTACGGCACCCGATGGTATCTCACTTTATTCAATTATTCGATTCCATTTCCCGCCCAACTTCGCGTGTGGGATGTTTTCATGCTCTTGGGTGATGCTGAGGAGCCGAATCCTCGCCCAGCGACCCCTGGCAAGCGAGCAAACCCCGAAGACAATGGTACGGGGATCTTCGGACAAGGATTGGACGTCCTTCACGCCAGCTCAGCAGCCCTTATCGACGGCATGCGCGAGATCGTCCTCGAGTCGGACTTCGAGAACGGCATGAAAGTTCTTACCAGCTGGGTGCCAATCAAGGACGTGGAGCTCTTCATGCGTGTTGCGAAAGCCGAATGGAAGGTCCATCGTCGGAAGAAAACAGCCCAAGGTTAATCAGACATTGACCTCTAAAACCGGGTCCCCCAATGATGTGACGTGATGCGATGACCTGTTAGAATCTATTCTACTCCAAAAGGCATCAACTTCTTATAGTTATATGCTTGTTGCCTTCTGCACAATACTGCCTCTTTCTTTCGTTCTATCCCACGGTCTAAAAAGAGATTTTTTACGGACATTTCAACCATACGATTGTTGACGATTTCGACCCGCAGTGTCGACTTACTTTCTTACGAACGACTATTACTAATTATTTACTACTACTCTCGTTTATTTTAACGGCTGTCACATCACGAAAAATATCTTGGCCCGTCGCACCGCGTTTCTCAATCGAGTCTATAATACAAGCACTGGAGAGTTTGGGGACCGAACCCTTGACTCTCTGATGAAAGAAAGACAGACAAGACAGGGCGACCACATACATCGGCCCTAATCCTATACTACTAATACCAACGCCCCAAATGTCATCGTATTCATTTTGGTACTTCCGACCCGACACTAATATGCATTCAAGTTGAATTCAATCGACATGAAACCAAGTCGTCTATCACTATCGCTGCAATGTCTATACATAATTCTTGATCTCGACCCATCAATCATAATGGGCATCTGTGCTATCCAGCATATCATTTCCTATCGTCACCTTAGACCAAGTTCACAAATTCCTTCTCTTGCTTATTCTCCTTTCATTTCCTTGTTGTTTCCCCTCACTATCGTTGTCTATCTCCTCTGTCCCTTTATTTGACCCTTGCCCTCTCTTTTCCCTACCTATTCCTCTCTCTCTCTTTTATCTTTCATTCTGTGCCATACCTCTATAACTAATCAGCATTTACGTCTCATGCTTCCTTCCACGGTTCAACAAACAGAATCGAATGAGCGAAGCAATCAACCCAGAACAAGATAAACTCAGATACCCCTTTTTTTTTCTTTGTTTTGATTAGCTAGCTAGCTGGTTGGTGCTTGGTAGCTGTTCTTGTTTTCGTTATATTTATTCCATTGTGTGTGTGTGGTGTGTGTGTGTGTGTGTGTGTGTATGTATCTACCTATCTGTCTACCAATAACACATATCATGGCTTAACATATAGTATTTATTGATTGGAATATATTGCTCTGTTTCTATGGATTCTTCATTCTTTTAAACACGGGCTACTCCCCTACCCCATCTACTACTTGTCTGGTTTGTGCTCCGTCTTGATTGATAGTAGTGGTTGGTTAGATAGTTACGTGCACTACCTACAGATGAAGAAGTCAAGAATCAAATATAGAATCAGGCATGTTATTCTGCAATGTGTCCGTGTGCAGAAGATAAAATATAATATACTAAGATTATTTATGTATTATGAGAGTTATTAAGTCAGTGTCAAATTCCATGTACATCCCTCGTCCATGGACATTAAATTATACATATTACATTTCACATTATTACCAAAGACTCGATCAAAACAGACAAACACCTAGGTAGGTATTCAGAAATTCACAATAAAAAAGAAAGCAATAAATAAATAAAAAATCAAATTGGTATCGATCTATATACGACCAGAACCAAAGCCAAGACTGAAACTGAAACTGAAGCTGAAACCATGACCATGACCATCCATGCCAATCAATGCCAATGCAAATATGCTGCTAATATAACAAACCAAATCAAATAAAAGGAAAAAAAAAAAACCCTGAAAGATAATAATACCTAGGTAGCAACCGGAGCGCCTCGCCATAAAACAAACTTTTCTTTTTTTCCTTGTTCTTGTTTTGTGAGTTCCTTCTTTCCATGGCTCACAGTGTCGGGAACCTGGTATACCGATCTTGATGCAGAGTCCAGCTACCGTATCAGGATCAGACTGGGTGGGGAGGGGGGGAGAAGAATTGGTAGACACATATAGACAAATGAATAGGCAGTGAGGTAAGTGGTAGTAATAATAACATGTAAATGAGAAGAGAAGAGAGGGAGGGGTGAAGTCTGTACGTAACCAGTACAAGCAAGACAGGCAAGGTCAGTCAGTTGGTCGGATTTAGTTCGGGTTGAACCAATAGAGCTGACTGGAGATTTGGATATACAGGGATCCCATTGTTAGATGGCATCCAGTTTGTGTAGATGTATGGGTACATTGGATAAATGGCAAAAAATGTCTGCCAAGCTTGGTTAATACCAGACCACCTGACCCTTTGTACAGACCATTATCATCAACCATCAACTCTTTCTATCAAGCTATTAGCCTCTTGGGGAAGCATCAGATCGAGTTAACCGGCGAGAGACCCTCTTCCTAGGTGAATGACCAGGGCTCCTATCTGGGTCAGAATCAGGGGGCGCGGTACTGGCACTGGAAGCATAGTGGCCTTGAGACGCCGGGTGCGAGTAGTTGGCGCGACTCTCCGATCGAGACGGACTCCCGCTGTGATCCCGGTCCTCTGTGCGACTGTGGCCCCTCTCCGGGCCGGCTACCTCTGTCGAAGCCACCGTTCGTATCACGGGACGAGTTATGCCAACTCCCCTGCCGGTGGACTCGGGGGCGTGATTCTCGGATATGCGTGCATCATATGGGTTCGAGGCGTCACTCCGTTTACGAGTATGCGAAGATTGTTCTGCCGGCCGCGTGGAAGCCATGGGAGAACCTGAACGGGAGTTCTGGGAGGAATCGGGAAGATTGTCTGGCGGACGTGAAGAAGGCTGTGGAGCTTGTTGGTGAGGTCCCGGTGCCTTTCTTTTGCGACCAGGCGAACTCTGATAATCAGGTCGCCGATGCTGGGAGACCCCCGGGGAGTCCTGTCGAGGTCTTCCCGACGGTGTATTAGGTTGCGACTGTGCCGGAGGGACCCAATGATGAAAGTATAGAGACGGAGGCGACTGGCGTGGTTGAGAATCTGATTTCCCAGCCGTGGATTGCGAGAGCGGTACCGACGAGCCCGGAGCATAATGCACGTTACTGAGGCTGATTGCGGGTTGTTGCTGAGAGCCCTGCGACTCGCCTTGATTGAATCGGGGCATACTCGAGGCGGCACGAGGATCGGAGGGCCTGCCTAACGACTGCGGCGTGGGTGAGGGTGCTGACGCAGGCAATGGTTGCGAGAGAAGCACTCCAGGTCCGGACACTGGCTGCTGCTGCTGCTGCGTCGTCGTCGTCGTCGTCACGTACGGATGGGAAGAGGAGGGGATAGAACGAGAGTCCCTGCGGACATGATGCGGCCGCCGTTGCGACGACGAATGCGATAGACCAGGCATTGATGGCGGCGCGGGAGGTCCCCGCGGCGGCGGAGGGACCCCGGATTGCGTCATGAACTGCTGGGTCACTTCCAATACAGATTGAGGCACTCCGCCTTGACTGATGCCGGCGAAGATGAGTGGGATCATGTGCGGCGGGACGCCGGCGTGCAGGGAATCCCGCAACATACTCTGTTCGATCCGGCGCTGCTCCAAGCGCAAGGTTTCCTGGCGGGTCTTCTCCTCCTCCTGCCTCCGGCGGTCCTCCTCGGCCTTGGCTTCCAGCCAGGAGTAATAGGAGGGGTCCGAGTCCTGCCGTTTGGGCGGCGGAGGCGGCGGAAGGGGATGTTGATTCATGGGGTTCACGGTAGCGAAAGCGACATCCGGCGGCGGCAAGGTCAAGCCAGAGGGAGGCGGCAATCCCCTCCGCGAGGACTCCATGCTCTGCGTTTGAGGTTCCGAGACCGCGGGGGGTGGAGAGGACCGTGGGGCGGCAGGAATGGACTGACGAACAATGGCGTAGTCCTGGGGAGGCCCTTTCACCCCGTTCTGGGAGGATGGTTTCAGGGTAAGCAGCATCCTCGGTAGGGATTGAAAGCTTGGAAAGGAAAGGAAAGGGAAAAAGACCAGGGAGGGGGGGAAAGGAAATGGGGGGGAACGAAAGGGGAGAGCAGAAAAAGGAAAGAAAAAAGATGAACGGTGGGGACTCAATTCCAGATAGGGCTGTTCGACAGATAGGCAGAAAGATATTGAAGACACGCGGGGGAAAACAATGGCTGCGTGATGCATTAAATGAGACGGGGGGGTACCACCCGGAGCGATTCTCCCGGGGCGAGGGACGAGTCGATGTCAAGGCATTGAGAGCCGAGAAGAATGCGAAGCAGAAGAAGAAGAAGAAGAAGAAGAAGAAAAGGGAAAGCAGGAAGACGAGACAAACGATGCATACTAGACATACCAAACATACACGGCAAAAAAGACAAAAAAAGACCCCGGATCGCCCGATAGGGAAGCGCCCGATGAGGAAATGCCGCCTTACCCGAACTGGCCGGCTCCGTCCGCGCTAACCGTTTCGGGCAACAGCTCTCTGCCTCAGGCGGTCGGTGCCTGGGAGGGGTGCCTGGGAGCCTGAGCACCTGACAGCCGAGCAAGTGCAATGGCAAGAAGCCCGAATGGCCGCGAGGAAATCAAAAAAAAAAAAAAAAAACGAGGCTGCGTTGTGTTCAGGACCCCTAGAAGGAGGGATGCAGAGGCATGGATCGGCAGACTTGGCGACGGCCACTAGAGGTGCTGCTGCTGACGACGAGCCCGTAAGGCTATTAGTGCGAGGGCCGGAAGTCTTGGAAGCGACGGTTTCTGACGTAGCGAGAATGGGAGAAATTCCAACCTCAACCAGCGGCTCGGTCCGTTCGAGGGGGGTCCTGCCCTATTTATGAGACCTTATCTACGGAGTAAAACAATACTGAATCCAAAATAGTCACTGCCCGTTTCAATCATGGAAGCTAGGTAGATAGACCGTAGAGCCGGGGAGGCCAGATTGAGATTAATCGCGGGCGAAATGTCGATGCCTGGCCCTACGACTCCTTTCGGGCTGCTCGGGACCCGACAAGTGGACCAGGGCGCCAGACTAGGGAAGACTTATATTTCCTTCTTGACGACTGCAGAACAAAGGCCGTTTCATCTTGATCTCGCGTGAGACTTGCCAGCCCCTGGATCTGGCAACCCCAACGCACATCGCCATCTGTGCGAGATTGCCGTCCAAAGTCAATTTTCTACTTCGGTCCAAACATATACAGAATACTCCCTACTCTGTATCCTCTGTGTTCTATATCCACATGCAAAATGCAACAGAAATTTTATATACTCGAATTGAAAATAATAGAAACACCTCTAGCGCGCCGACGAACAGGGGGGGGGTATATCACACTACGGCCATCCTCGTCTTTCCCACCTCTCCTTCTCTCCCCTCTCCTTCCAATGGATTTCTTCCGCTAATTATCTCGATCAAATCGACTCAACACCTCCGGCGGCACGGTTGGGATGTATTTGCGCGCCCGTTCGCGATTCGTCCCGCCCCATCCTGCCCCGTAGCTGATCAACATGTCCGTGCTGGTAGGTAGCGAGAAGGGCAGCGTCAGGGACGGGTCCAGGAAGATGCCGTTGGCCCCGTTGCGCTCATCCATGCGCGAAGCATTGGTCGACCCCGGCGAGGCCATCGGTGTGGACGTCCGCCCCGACAACTCAGGCGTGCCTGGCGCCTCGGAGGTTCGTGGGGTCGCTTGGTCGGGGCGAGGCGTCTCGGGGCGCTCCTCGGCGGATCCTGGTCCCGCCGCGGCCGTATTGTGAGCCTGCTGGATCTTGGCTTGTTCCCGGTGCAGCAGGTCCGGATCGCGTTGTAACTCAATCAAGAATTTCATCGCCGGTTTGGTCAGTCCCTTCTCTCCCACCTCGGGCCGATACGACTTGACCGCGTGAAGGAGCTGCGCGGGGGCCAATTGTTGCAGCTGAAGCAGCGTGGTGACCAGCGACTCGAAATCATCCCCTAATGATGAAAAGCATTGCAGCCACTGGAGAAGTTGAATGACGGGGGCCATGTGCCGGCGCGCGGCCTCCATGGTGCTTTCGCCTGTACAGCTGGTGGACCCGTTCTCGTAGTGCTCCGGCTGTCGGTTGTTGTTGCGCGCCCAGTCCTCCAAGGTCGACACGTTCATGCGGATCTGCATCGCCTTGGTTCGGGCTAGATACCGCTTGGTGGTCATGATGCGGTTGAAGATTTCGGCCCCAACCCAGTAAAGGAGCTGCGAGATGATCTGCGTTGTGATAACGGAGTGGACGTCGTAGAGGTCCAGGACAAAGAGGGTCGAGGAAAGTAAAGAGGTGATGTTACGCGGCGAGATCTGGGCTCGTCGGCGCGGAGACGGCGGTCGAAAGCGCTTCTCGGCGGGTTCGGGGGCTTTGGCCTTGGATTTCGAGCGGAAGAGCTTCCACTCGTTCTGGAAATGAACGTCCTCCAATCCCGGAATCGTCTCGTGGTCCAGCATCGCGGAATCCAGCACCTTGTCCATGCGGCGCTCTGCGTCGCGAATGATCAGGATGAAGATCTCGTTGACTAGTTCGGCCAAGTGTAGCTGGAACTCCACCGTAGACTCTACCAGACCGCCGTCCTTCTTCAGGTAATGTAGCAGTAGAGTGGCGTTTGACATCCAGAACGCCAGGATTGTCATGTCCCATTGATGGCGTTCGACCACATCGTTGATCTTTTCCGTCGCCGAAACCAAGAGTTGGGCCAGCAATTCGGGGCTGGCATGGTAATGCGCATACCGCGCACTGAGGAAAAGAAGGTTGGCGGGCACTGGCTTTTGCGAGGGGGAGCGTTGGGGTGTCATGTTGGTGATGATAATGTCCAAAATGCGTTCCAATTCGTGGTCCTGGAAGACGAACATCTGGTCGTTAAGGCATCGGTCCCAAACGAACTCCTGCTGTTCCTCTTCCAGATCCTCCTCCTCATATGACTATCCGGTCAAAGCCCAAATGTCAGCACTACTAAAACAAGAACGATAAAGAATAGAACCCAGGTACATACGTCAAATTTCTCATCGAGCCCCAGGCTCGACAAATCAACTTCCAGGTTGATCGCACTCTCCTCCATCATCATGCGCCGCTTCATTTCATTCTCCGCAAACTCCTCCTCGAAGCGCCCATGAGCAAATCCGGAGTCGTAGAAATCGTCATCGATCGCACTCGGCCCAAAGTTGTACCCATTTTCGTGCAAATACTCCGAGATCTCACTGCCCGGCTGAGCGAAATCAAACGCTGTCCCGCCCGACGAGGACTTGATATCCGGCGACGCCCCGTGGTCCAGGAGAATCTTCGCGATCGTTTTATGTCGATTGGTCATAGCCCACATCAAGGCGCTCCATTGGTTGCGATCCTGCTGGTCGACTCTAGCGCCTGCTTCGAGCAGCGCCGAAACCACGTCTTGGTGTCCCTGGGTTCACGGTCAGCCCACCACCACCACGGAAAACCAAGCGAAGGAAAGAAGGGAAGGGAAGGGGGAGGGGGGAATCGAAGTCGACGCACAAAACAACTCGCATAAATCAAGGGCACCGTGCCCTCCTCATCCGGCATATTCACGTCGATGTAATCCTTCGCCTTGCCTTGCACCAGCTTATGCACACGATCGACGTCGCCATTGCTCGCAGCCATATTCAGCCCGCGCTGCAGGATATCCCTCTTTTCCGAATCCGACAGCTTCTCGTCGGTCGCGATGGCGTCCTCGTCCGCGCCGAGCGAGTCGACTTCCCGATGGGCAGCCTGGGCCGCCAGCATCTCCATCAACCGGGCATCGCTGTCCTCGAGACGAGCGGTCGAGGTTGATTCGTTGTCGTCGTCGTCGTCCGCAGAGGCGAGATTGCGCCCGTACTGCGCCCGTAAACTGTGTTCGTCATCGTGCGAATGGTCGTCCAGGGCGAGGCTGAAGCTCAGCGGTTTCGCCGCCACCGGGGTAGTGAGGAATTGGGATTGGCCTGTAAACAAGCAATACGAGGTCTTGCAGTCAGCGATCACTAAGTCTATTTGATATTCCTCTTATGCAACCGGTCTAAAGTGGGGGGAAGGGGGGAATGCGAACCTTGCCAGGCATCGTACATCTCCGTCTCCTGTGGAATGACGTGTACCGAGCGACGGTCGTCCAATGATTTCGGTAAATCCGCCGGAAGGGTTTGATGGGGTTCAGGATCGGCCAGGTTGGGATCGCTGCCGTTGCGACCGTCAAGGTCGTCGGACGAGCCGCGGGGAGAAGCGGGCGACTCCATGTTTTCGGGGTTGGGCGAGAGAAGGAAGAACGGATTTAAGCGGGGAATATCAGGTCGGAGAGAGAGGAAGGTCGGACGGCTAGCTCCATGGAGAAAACAGACAGGGTTAGGATAATATTGGATGGAAAACCGCCTCTTCCTTGGTCGGATAGAGGGGGTGTTGTGGGTGAGGAGAGAAGAATGAGGAAGACGAAGCAAGAAGTGGGAGAGAAAGAGAAGGCGGGAGAGCTGGACGTTCCGCCAGCCTACGTAACGTAAGAAAGCAGCCTTCTGTAAATCCCAAACAGCCCCTGGCTCCACTTCCACCCGTTGGGCACTGGAGGTATTAGAGAGATTAGAGGAGTAAAAAGAGAGAAAGACAATGAGGTAGTTTATATCGTGTTCTGTAGTCACGTCCCTGAAGTATGAAGTTATGCCTCCCAATCAAATGGCAACGCTTCCACCGGATGAATATTCCAGATGCCCAAAACTCGCCTTCCAAATGCTAAAATCCAAAGCCAAGTCCAAATGAAACACGCACATGCAAATGCAAGATTAATTATACAGATAACAAAAACAAAATAAGCCTCCTCATAATCACGACGTAATCATCTCGTCCACAATGTCCCTCAGGACATCATCGAGGGTATCATGGTGTATTATTATAAATCCAAGCAATAGCCTTGAAAACTCCGACATTGCAGCGCAGGTCTCTTCCCGCTTGGTTTCTTTCTGTTCGGCTCTTTTTTTCCTGCGGAAGTTCGTAAAGATCAGCCTTGCCATAGTCCATCTCATCACGGACTCGAAAGGCTAGGCAAGTTGTTTGCTGCGGATTTGGATCTCTTGCTCCGAGAGCGAAGAAATCCAAAGGCACCGCTCGATGATGCCTTGGACCGGCTCAAATTTGTATTTCGTGCTGGCGTCAATCAGTCGCAGAAGGCTTTTCACGATCTTAGCCGTCGTGCGATAGCGTTCGAAGTTGATCAGCGGCTCGCCATCACGGGCTGCCACCTGGGTCGGCTTCTGTGCATTGTATGTAAGATCATGGACATACAGACCTATTCAACGAGTTAGATCTTTTGCCTCTTCGGTTGCAAGAGAGAGAAGAAGGGGGATCATATAAAGGGAACTTACCGACAAAAGGAATGCAGCCCTCTTGGGCATTCGCAGTCTCCATTTCCACTCGAAGGTCGTGGAAGTTGCGAACCGGCTGGATGAGCAATTCCATGTCCTTCAGGAGCCGTCGATCGCCGGGAGGAACGCACGCCCACGTGCTCTGAAGCCGGGAGCAATCGGTTGACGACAGGGCAATGGCGATCTGTAGCACGGTCGCATAGTTACATATCCGCCGAGCATGTGCAGCCGTGTGGATGAATTTGATGATGGTACGCGCCCGCTCGTGGATGTCGTGCGTCAGGATGATCTCCGATAGAACCCATTTTACCATGAGATTGAACCGTCCCACCACAAGGTCAATGCCGCGACGCTCCTCTTCCAAGAGAAATTGCACCCAGCTGACAGAGGCAGGGGAGCCGCTGCTCCATTTCATATCAACCAGGTCTCTCCAGTCCACTTCGCTTAGGGCAGCCATCTCCAGCAACGTCAGCTGCTGCGCAAGAATCTGAGATTCACAAGACAGCACGAATGGCACATGATCCGGGCCCGAAGGAGCGTTCAAGGGCTCTTGACGTTTGCGATCCTTCTCGGATCTGGACAGTATGTCGCCCGATGCCTGCTGCATGGCGATAGTGCGTGCGTGGACCTGTCCGGCATTTCTATTCCTCGGCGACGGGTCCGGCGTCAAGGGCTGCGCTTGGTAGAGAACCGGATTGAGCGGCGTTGCACACAACTCCACGGAGCGTGGGTTTTGTATGGTCATGGGGGGTGAAGGTGGGTGAGAAAGAGGATGGGGAGGGATTCCCAGTGACGACCTGCCCAGGCTTCGTGTGTCGACAGACAAACGATGCTGCTCCATTTGGGGTTCAACGAAGTCTACCGATATCTCGGACGACAGGCCTGAGCGCCGAGCCGAGCGGTTTCTAGAGGGCCTAGGAACGGGCATCGGAAGGGTGGATCCACGAGGAATACGCTTGATACTCTCCGTCTCCTTGACGATATCAATAGATGGATGCGACGATTCGGCGTCGGAATAGTCCCGATTGGAGGTGTCACTCAATTGCAGCCGAGGCGGGACGGCAGGGTGAGAGGTCGTCCGATTGATCGGGGGTTTTTTCATCGACTCATCACTGAGTCCTCTCTCAAGAAGGGGAATGGAGCTGAACGAATCCTCCGATTCAGCGATAGAGTCAGAGTAAGGTCTGCGCGGCACCAGTCGATTACGGACTTGCGAGTAAGTCAGTTGATCCCCAAGAGCGCTTTGGTGTCTCTGGTGATGATTGTGATAGAACATCTCTCGCTCGCGGGCGCTGCCAGGTGCATTGGAACGCTGCCCGTGGGTGTGAGCGGTGGGCGTCTCCGGGGCATCCCACTTGCCTTCGAGCTTCAGTAGCGTTGACTCGATTCCCCCATCGTCATCATCGGGGATTTGAGCAAAGCGCGCAATTGCCGCCTCAAACGAGCCCCGCATGTTCTGAGATGAATGTGTCTGAATCAGCGATAGTCGCGGATTAGGCGGTACAAGGCTAGTCTGGGGCCTAGAGACACGGTCCCTGCAATGAGTGGTCGTACTCTCCGCAAGAGAGCTGTTGTCTGTGGTGGTGTCGTATCCATAGGATCCGGAACTTGAGCGGTCTAGAAACCCACGCTCGTTGCGCATTTGACGCAGATCGCCTCCGGGCCTCCTGCGAAGCATTGGACCAGCAGTTCTCTCGAAGGTTTCCTGGGACTGCTGATCAACATCCTGCTCCTTGCGCGCAAGACCAAAATGCTTCGAGATCCCGCTCTGGAAAGAGGCATACTTTCGAAGACGCAGCGACGCCGAGGTTCCTTTCCAGGACCCCGACCCACGCTCCACAGATGTTGATCTCCGTATGGCGGAAATCCTGGGCGGGCGCAGGAATTGCGAGCTTCGACGCACTGAATTCGCATCCCCATCGTCATAGAAAATGGGCAACGAGTACTCATCCCCAGCCACAGTCGACCTCTGACTCACGGAACGAAACGAGGAAGCCTTGGGTGTTTCGAGAGGGGTTTCGGCGTCGAGGAATGTAGGGGAATGCTCCAATTCCATGGAAGAACCGGGAATCGCACCGGACATCATAGGATTACCTATCCCAGTATCATCCACAATGACGATCGATTCACTCCCTCCAGTAACCTGAGTTTTTGTCCGCACTCGGCCAAGCGCGGGACCACGGATGTTGGAAGCCGCAGACTGATCAGAACCCCGTTGGCTGCTTTTCCCTTTCGGCGCAGCAGCCATCTGGAACGGCTCGGTTCCTCCGGGTTGAGCGGAGTCGGAGGCAGCATTTTGATACAGGCGGAAGGACATATCACAGAGGACGTCGATTCTGACCGGCTTCTTAGCAGCCGCCGTCGCCTTCCTTTCCCGGTAAGCATCTGACCCAAACGCAACGTTGGTAGGCAAATGGGATGTTTTCCCCCGCGATGGTGGGCCGAAATGCCCCCCGGGATGGCGTGAAGAGGCACTCTGGCTCCCATGCCTGCCGTTGAGCGCTCGGCGGATTGACCCAATGATTGTCTTGACGCCTGAACTTGATGGCGGCGGTTTGGGGCCCATATCAGAATTGCTTCGTTCGCTCGACCCCGGCATCCCAATTGGAGACGGCAACGGGGGTGACGGCGGCGCCATCATTGTCATATACGACTCCACCGGAGGAAATAGTTCGCCACGTATGAGACCGCCAAGGTGCAAAGCTGCCTGGGTGGGGAAAGAGCCCTGATTATCAATCTTCAAGAAAGGCAGGGGGGCTCGGTCGTCCCGGACCGAGTCAGAAAAGCTGCCACTGCGTTTGTGGGCATGAGAATGGAAGGGGAAACGCCTTGAGATGATAGGTGACAAGGACGGCGCATCCAGTGAAGGACACAGTTGATGTGCAGGGATCAGAGGCACCGGATGAGGGGCCTTGGTGCCGGCATATGGCATGGAGAGGCGCTTGGGTGATTTAGGGCGCAACGAACAGGAAGTTGGTTGAACACTCGGGTCGCTTTCTGCCGATACTGGCATACTCTTTGCCGTGGCTGCAGAATTGGAGCGGTCATGGTGGGCTAGATGACGGCGTCGTTCACCCCCATGAGCCTCGACTTGGCTGCTCTTTGTTCGGACGATATTCAATTGGTTCCCATCGGGATTACTGGGATCAAGCTGGTTATCACCACCAGGCTCGATGATATGGTCCGGACTCTGATAGGCAATATGTTGATCGGAAAAATCCCAATACGTGGAGCATTTTCCATACCAGCAACGCTTCAGGTCGATGAGAATCTTCAGATCACTCCGGCCGCCCCCATCTCGAGCCTTCACGTTATTGTACAGGGTGTTGATGGTGTCGCAGAAACGAGCGCGGAGGTCGTAGTCTGGAATGAAATCGTCAACAAAGTAATTCAAGATCCAATGCCGAAGAGCTGCAAACGTGCGGATGCGGATTACCCGTCCATCGTCCTGGAGGCGGTTGATCGCCCATTGCAATCGTGCGAGGAGGAGAGCAAGGAGGGTTCCGGTGGAGAGGTATGAGCGGAAAGTGAGAAAGAAATCCGATACAAGTTCATAGTCCATGAAGGATTCGGACGATATCTGCGCGACAATGCGCGCGGGTGTGGCTGCACTGATATCTTTACTGCCCGGCATGTAGCGCACGACCGATTCATCATCCATCTCGGCCACCAAGGTCTCGAAAACGGTCGGCTCGATAGGCTCTTTAAGGTCGTAGAATACCGGGTTGCCCGTCGTAGGCGAACGTTGGGTCAGCTCGATGGCAGCTGCGCCGGAGAACATCGAAGCGGCAAAAGAAGGTCGCGCCGGGTCGGAGTAAACATCCAGCATGGAGGCAGCATCCCAGTTGTCTCTCAAGAATCGCGAGGCCCGGAAAGTATCCGACATGGACGCCCGCGAGTAAACAGAGCTCTGTAATGGCGTATTCCCCCCAACATTCAGCCGTGGCATATCCAAACGATAACGTGGGACCGGGGGCTCCAGAGCCGGACGTGACGATCCATCTGCAGATTTGGGCCGGTCATCTGACCGGTCAATGAAAAGACGAAATTCCCCGTGTTGCCCTATCCGCGAAGCAGACCGTTGCTCTGAAATGGTCGAGAAGGAGTGCGCTCTCTGACGGGGCGGCGGCCGCGCGTGATGGTATCCCGAACGCGACGACGGAGCGTTGACAGATTCGCCGTCCTCGCAACTTTCTTCCGGTATAAGCTCTGGGCGTAATTCGGACAGTTGGGAATTCGACCATCGCGAAGAGTCGCTCTCAGCATGGCTGCGGTGTGCGTACGGGTGAAGGTGTTCCTCTCGGGATTGGTTGACCGGGACAAAAGGTGCAGGATAAGATTCCTGGCGCGGCGGATTGCGAATCGGCCTGCGAGGTGATAGGACCAGTTAGTCTTTCTTTGGTCTTGTTCACAGGCTGTGATACCCACGTTCCCCCTCCGGGCGAAAAAGAAAACCGAAAGGGGAGAAGGCTGATCCTACCTGAGAAATATCTTGCCGTTCTGCCCAACATTACCCACCGTAAAATGATTTGGCTCCCGCGCACCTGCAAGAGCGTCACGCGAGGGAGAGAAAGCATCGAGGCGCTTAGATGACCGCTTCCGGAGTAACTCATGGCTGTCCTTGACCCGCAGGAAAGAAGTGGCCATTCGATCCTTGGCCGTTCTCAATCCCATGCTTGTTTTCTCGCCCATGTTCCTCCCTTGTGCTACCGTGTGCGCGCGACGTAGATGGGACGTCGCATACTGGATCTCGCTGTTATTCGGGGCATTCGCGTTGGACTGTCGCTCAAAACTGGGATGCGCCGGGGCCGGCGTCCTTGGTAAGTCGCTGGCAGGCGACGAGGACGATTCCATAGCGCCAAATCAATTGGCAAGAAAGTACGGTTAACACAAGGCTTCCCTTTTTTTTTTGAGTGACTGTTAATTTCCCTTCGTTTTCCCCCCTCCCCACACACACGCGCGCGACGCGGGAAAAAAAAAGGGAGACTTCTGGCAACCAAAAAGTCCTTCTCCTTCGCCCGAATACCGAGAAGAAGATTAGGTGGAAGAGGGATGTAGGGGTAGCCCAGGATGGGATCGCAGTCCGTGCTTGCGACACGACATGACCAGGCCCGGCACGAGGACGATTAGGAAGCGAAAGAGCGGCGAAGACCCGGCATGAGACGGATAATCGGTATACTCCGTAGAACGACGATGAGGCCTTGAAGATCGGGGAATAAACAAGGAGAATAGATCAACGGGGCAGCGAAAGAATAGTGGCAGAAACTAGTGTCGGGGTTTCGAGATCAAATTAAGCAAAAACGGCCCAACGATGCGCGAAAAGGGCAGCCTGGCGATCAATGACGACGAAGGATAAGGACGAGCTCCGAATGCTAAATAAGAATCATAACAACAGGGCGAGTGGAGGCCTCGCGTGGAGAGAACGGCGAGAGTAGCGAGTGAGGCGCGCAGGTCGAGTCGCTGCTAAGTGCTAACGAAATTAGTTTGATTTTTTTTTTTCCCTTTTAGCAGGAGAACGCCTGTCTAGTTCAAGAAATAATAATCAAACAAAATGAAGAAAAGCTGGACGTGGAGCCCGAGAGAAAAGCGGTTCCAGCCAGGCGGAACCAAACGAGCACAAAGAGAGGCGAACGGATTCCATGGAAAGCTGAGCCCAGATTGGCACTTGTTGACTCGCAGCCAGTGGACTACGGAGTACTCTGTAACAAATGAGAGCAAATAATGGACTGAACAAGAGACTCTGGCCCCAGGACGAGAAGAGTCGGTCAGCTGAAAACACAATCCGTCAATCAATAGGAATCAGAGAAACCAGATCTACAGCTCCGGATCGTGGGCCTCCTCTGGCGGCAATCAGGCCATATTATTAGTAGCAGCCGGTCTCGAGTCCAGCTTGGCGCCTCTGGAATTACGGACAGTTAGGTTTTGAGATCCATCCATAAGGCCCAGTCTACTCCGTACGCCCCTTCCCCTATCTATCTACCTGAAGCCTCAATCCAGCACCGGCTTCTCATTCTCATTCTTGGGTCTGTTATCATTATTGATCTATCGTTCGCACCGCTGGTTAAGTCTGACGGCGCATGCATGCGACATCCTCCGTCTGAGACTGGATACGGAAGTACGAATACGCAGGAAGGATGGAGGATGGAGGATTCGATTCTGTCTGGGCATCGACCTGATCGTCCACTACCTTAGATCTTACGCGACGGTTGATGACACAATCCTTCCTGCAGGCATTATTGCAGCTGGCACACCGTATCCGTATATCAATTATCAAGTGTCAGTCATCGCGATCCTCGAAGAATGGAGGTCTCCATTCCATTAATAACAGGAACCCGAATTTGTCTGGTTCGGACGGTCCCTTGTGGACCGGCTTCAAAATTGAGCCGTGAAGAATAAGGATACATCAACTGATCGGCCTCAGTCCTCCCTATATTAAACGTCAGTTGATACCATCACGGTTTCGCGGTTTCACCTCCCGAAGAATCGAGGGATCCAGGGGGGGAAGGGAAAGGGGGAAAGCCTCAAGAAGCAGCCACCGGAATTCCAATCCAGTCGCCGATGGAAAATCGAAAAAAGGGAGAGGCGGGAAAAGGGGCACGGATGATTGGCACTGGTTTAGCACGTCCGTTGGTCGGGAACCGTTAAATGCCAGGGGAAAATAAAGGAGAACCGTCGTCGACTCATGACACCCGACTTGCCCTCTTGTCCAGCCCGGGCAATCCTGAGGCTGATCTGGTCTGGGAGCGACTCGTCGTTGGCCAGCGACCGTTGCGGGTCTTTTTTTTCCTTTGTTCAGGCCGATCAATAAATAATAATAATGCGTCGTGTCTTTCGATCTTTTCTCAGCCTGACACTGTGTAGTGGTCGAGTCGATACATCCAAAGACTCGACTCCGTACACTCCGGTCTGCCTATGTCTGCCTCTTGATTTACTTTGCAATACATCACGGATCAACGTTGGCATCAACCCATCCCACTCAATCCGATACCGCTAGAAGTGCACAATAATACTAGAGTAAAACCTCTACAGCTAATATCCAGAAGGCAAGCAAATCCAGGTTATCCATTGACTAAACGATGCAAGGTGCAATGCCCAAAAAAATGCATAAATCCCTCGTAGAGGCACAGAATCGTCAAAACTCCATAAATTATGATAGTATAGCTAGAAATTAGAATCGGCTGCCTCGTGGCCCGCTACCAGAGCTTGCACACGGGCTCCTTCTCTTTGCACTGGAACGCTTCTTTGAACTCTAAAGAATTCGCCATGGTCCCCTACATTAATGATTGTTAGCATTGTCCATGGTCGGGATGCAGTAAGTGTCTACAAGCCTGGGGAAGGAATAAGGCACTCCACTCACAATAATGCGTGCTGGTTTGGGGGCATGGGGATCTTTATAGATGGCTTCCCGCGCAGCCTCCAACGTCGACTTGCTACACCACCAGTTTGCGTAGGAGATGAAGAACAGCTGCTCCTTGCTAAAGTCCGAAAGCCCTGGCAGTTTAGGGTCGGGGGACTTCTCGTCTCGCTTCTTCCATGAATGGAAGGATGCTGAGAGGCCTCCGGCGTCGGCAATGTTCTCCCCCAGGGTCAGACGCCCATTGACATGGAGGGGCTTGGAATCTTCACCGGGAACGGTGAACTCGGAATACTGATCGACAAAGCATTGCGCCCGTTTCTCAAACCCTTCCACCGTCTTATCGTCCCACCAATCCGTGTAATTGCCATTCTCGTCGTAGTGCCGGCCCATCGAGTCGAACGCTGCAGAGCCATGTCAGCGAGTGTCCCATAAATCCAGCCAACGAGCTATCCAGAACGCAAGCAACTTACCGTGTGAGAGTTCATGCCCACTGACCGCCCCGAATGCTCCATATGCCAGGTAGAGAGGAGCATTGGGGCCATAGAAGGCAGGCGCCTGCATGATCCCTGCCGGGAACACGATCTCGTTGCCAGGAGGATTGTAGTATGCATTGACCGTCGGTGCTGTCATGCCCCATTCATTGCGATTCGTCGGTTTTCCCAATTTGGACCATTGCTGGCGAAGATCGAATTTCGCCACGGCCAAAGAGTTTTCAAACAGGGTGTCGTTGGATATCTTGAGGTCTGCATAGAATTTCTCCACGTCGGCCGGATCCATGACATTGGGACTTTTGGTCGGGTAGCCAATCTTCTGGACAATGTTTCCCACCTTCTGAATGCCCAACTTCCTCACCTCGGGAGACATCCAGTCAGTCTGATGCAGCGTAAAGGTGAAGCGCTCTTTGATGTCGGACACAATCTGGTCACCAAGCTTCTTCGACTCTTCCGAAAAAGCGTTGAGAACATAAAATCGGCTGAGTATCCAACCCAGATCTTCGTCCAGGATATCAATGCATTTGCGCCATCGGTCCTGAGTGGCCTTTGGGTCTTTGCCTGCAAGCTTATTATTCAGCTCTCGTAGGGGTTGGATCTTTGGGTCCTCCATGTCGTCTGCGTATGCCTGAATAATCTTCCATTTGAAGTAGAGATTAACAATCTCCCTGGGTGTGTCGTTCAGAATCTTCGACAAAGACTTCAGATAGGCCGGGGATCCCACAATCAACCGGTCGGTTTTGAAATCTGAGGGCGCCAGAGTAGAGATGATATTCGAAAACGATAGCTGCGGCAGAAGTGCCTGTGTTTCCTTGATGTTCAGTGGGTTGTAGTATTTCGTCACATCCTCCTGAGATGCCGTGTCTGGGGTGGCATCGGCTATTTTTTTCTCAAATGCCACGACCTCACTCAAAGCATTGGTCGCTTTCTCGCTAACAAAATCGGCAAGGACCTTCTCTACTACTTCAGTGTATTCAGCCACGAGCTTGGTGTTGTTATAGTACTCTCTGGCTGGAAGGCCGATTTCGGAAAGCGGGTTCATAAAGATAGCGATCGAGTCCGGGTCACGGTCATCAGGCTATAAGTCATTAGCATATAGATTCGTAGTAAGAGAGTAGAAGATTACCATGATGAGCGGCCACACCAAGGCCTCGACACCAGATTCGACTAGATACAGGAAAGCATCTGTTATATTCACGTCGGAGCCCTTGGATGTAGACGTCAGGGAGTAGACATTGTCCAACCCAGATAGCAAGCCCTGCAGCGGTTCGATGCCACGCTTATTGACGGTCGTCTCATCCATGCATGCCCCATATGCCGCCTTCAGTTTGTCAAAGTTCTTGGAATCGGCCGGATCCGAAGCTGTGGGCGACTCGAGGATATGGCGAAGTCGAGACTGGGCCTCTTCGCTCATAAAGGTGCCGGCGAAGATGGCCCCTTGGTCAGGACGCATGTCATGCCTTTCACGCCAGCCTCCGCAGACATATTGGTCGAAGTTGGTGCAGGGATCGATTTTCGCATAGTTCGGGTCCAAGTTGTACAGGATTTCAGAGGCTGCGTGCACACATTCGGGCGTTTCACAGACCGAAGCTGCCACTGGGTGGGGAGAAATAAGTTCGGATGGGCTTTCCGCTGCAGGTACGCGATCACAAGTTAGTAAGTGGATGGTGGAACAGGCGAACGGGGAAACAGTGAAGTCATACCGCACAAGCTGGTCCAGAGATAGTAGGAGATGGAGAGGAACGCGAGGATGACAAATGGATGTAACATGATGAACTGCTTCAGACCAAACCCTTTGGAGGGAGATGGTTTTTCAGAGCTCATTGTTCATGTCGAGCGGTGTCGGTGGTATCTAGATGGGATGTCATTCATGCAGGTCTGACGAAGGGATGAGGCCGCTTATATAAGCCCCGGGGTACACATCGCAGGCGCTAATACGAGGCGCTAATTGAGTGTTCTAGGCCTTAATGCCTACTCCGTAAGCGTGATTCACGGAGTTACGGATCTTAAGGGAATGTCTTACAATATGGGACTTTTTGAATTGCCGGTGCTGTTTTCCCATGTGGATTGCGCTACCTAGATCGCATTGTTCAGGTATACATGTACATACGTAGTGGCATCATCGTCATCACCTGTTCGTATCGGGTTTCTGCAGGCAACTATGCTCGCCGATAACGGTTCGTGTTAGTGAATAGTCCGTTCACTTCCTCTAAAAGGATTTCTTTGTGTTTATTTGTCGGGTGGCTTGTGGCGTCCCCACGAGTTTTATTGACAACCCAACACGGAAATGCGGGGACATGTTCCTGTCCCTAGTATTTCCCAAAGGACTACCTTACAATAAGAACAGGTGCTCCTGTTCTTGGAGTCATACCTTCCATGTGATATGAACCCCCGGAAACTTTTGGATAATGGTGTACATCTCAGCATATTTGCCAGTATCGAATTCCCTGGGAGTCATAGCAGCTAAGAAAATACTAGACTGCCTAGTATGAGAAAGATGAGAATAGCAGAGGTGCTTTGATGTTGACCATTATTCGGGTCACCTCGAGAATTATTTGTAACTAGGATTCTTCCTACAGAGATGTTTTTTTTTTTTCCATCCAATCCGTACTCCTGTAATTGCAGTATGTAGGGTTCCCTCCGATAATCAACCATAGTCCCATAACGTATCCTTCAGTGTACATACATATTTATGTTGCTCTCTGCTGATATCATAACGCGGCCGATCATTTGTTGTTCTCTTCATTGTTTTCGTAAATAGCATTGGTATGGGTAGTCATTATTGCAGTAAATGCGATGCCAGCCTACGAGGAGAACTAGCGAATACCTTCAGAGGAAGATCTCGGTAAGCCACAGCGTAGTTTTGTCGGTATTCTTATATGTTGTCGTCTTTTCTTCTCTATGGAGGTTGAAACAAGCTAGGTGCACATACTCCGTAGGTCTTCAAAACCACGATATCTTACTCATTGAAAAACGCAATATTGGTAAATCACAACTGATCCAAGCATCATCCAGTATACATCTTTTAGTAAAAACAGTATATCCTGATTCCACTCCCGTATGAACATACTGTGCGGAAGACCTATTCAAACAAGCTACAAGAACGGAGACCTCCCGCATGAATTCGGTGCGACGGCCGCGAGGTTGGCATACGCAGCTCCCCTGCTGCGACATGACCTGCTGCAGAAATCGCAACTTGGCCGGCCCGTCCATGCCGGCAGAATCTCCACTCTGTAGGTAGCTCACACCCCTTAAAGCACCGGTTTCTGCGTGGCACTAACGGGTCAGCAACGTACTCTGATAGTGCAGCGACTGAAATAGCGACATTTCGGCATCCGGCTTCCTGAATGAGCCGTGTGTCGATCATCCAACATGACAGTGATGACACCTCAAGGCAACGAATATCAGCTACCGATCATGATAGACACCACAGAGCTACGGGTGGTGCTTTTACATAATGCCGTGGTCTTCCAGTTCCAAATGCTGACCTTAAGGGGGATGGTCTGCAATCCCGTTAAATGGAGATCAACGGCTGAGTGAGGATTCAAGCTAGGGCATAGGATGACTACCGTAGCCTTCACTCCCCGGTGACGCAGAAATCAACACCTAACTATTATTCATTCGGTGGGGACTAGGCGGTATGAGCTCCAGAATCCGAGTCAGGAGTGCAGGAGCTCTGTAGCTATCAATATTAGGTATTAGCCAGGCATCGATCGCTAGGGGGGTTGTAGAATGGGGGTAGCCTAATAGATTAACCGGTAAGCACCAGATTATGCATCATCTCCTGCAGAAGAACCCATTATTGGTTTATGCTCAAAAAACTAGGGCAGAATTCTCCGAAACGAGGGGTGTTATTAGTACGGAATACGACGGTGATATCTCGTCACTTTACGGACTACAGGAATACGGCTGGGTAATTCCCGATTCGTATGCCATTCCTACATTTCTGCTTCTTATGTGGAGACGGGTGGGTGAAATGGTGAAACAGGCCAAGGATCAACGGTATGTCCTGAAATTGACAAGACTGTAAAAAAATGAAATAAATAAAATAAAGTGGCTATTATAGATGTCTCTCCGTGGTCTGGGCTCTGTATGCAGTAGACATCTGTACAAGAAACGGAAAACCTCCGTGTGCCAATTCTTTCTCACGGAGTATGTCCGGAGTACCACAAACATGAAATCGGTGGCTTTTGTCTGACCTATCGAGTTTCAGTTGCCCGGTTTTACATACATATACGAGCCCGGATGAGTCGGAATAAGGTTTCGTCAATAATTTATTGTTAGAGTAGATCTCTACATCGAGGTAAAATGACAGGTAAGGTAGGGCCCTATCTGAATGGGGTTTGTCGCTGTCATGTGCACATCCTCGGAGAGAGAGCAGGCTTTTCTATTGGTCTTGTTTTTCGGGTTATGATTATCTAGCAGGTGTGGCGTGCTAGAACTTGATCTCGTTTGTTTGTTCTTTGTGAATAAGGAAGTCAGGGTTGGGTTCGCTGGGCGAGGTGTTGCTCGAGCATTTTTCCAACTGATAGGTGCTGCTCCTTGTGTGCCATGCATGGTTTTCGATGCTAGGGGGGAATTTAGAAACTGCAGCAAGGTGGTAAGAGGAAATGTTGATGCAAAAAAATGCAAAAAGAAAGGGTGTGAGCCCGACCGGATTTGAACCGATAACCTTACGATCTGGAGTCGCTGTTGATGCTGTTAGAAGATGTTTGGATAAGATAAGACGGTTTATCATGGATAACTTACTACGCGCTACCGTTGCGCCACAGGCCCAAGTTGAAAAATGGGGCCAGATTAGTGATAATTGAACCGGGAGGCGGTGGAGGCAGTGAGGTAAGAAGAAAAGCAAAAAAAGAGGGTTTGAGCCCGACCGGATTTGAACCGATAACCTTACGATCTGGAGTCGCTGTTGATATTGTTAGAAGATGTTTGATGAGATAAGATGATTTGTCATGGATAACTTACTACGCGCTACCGTTGCGCCACAGGCCCATTGGTTGAAATTTCTCGTCATTTTATGTTTTATGGACCTGTTCTACCTCACCTACGATAGTCATCAAAAATTTCATCTCTATGTATTCTTATGATAACAGTTCTTTGAGGTTGCTGGTACTCTTATCCTCTAGCTGTAACTATAGAATCTATTTCTAGTCACATAAGTAGTGCAAAAGAATCGTCCCTCGGTTTTGGTCGTTCTGCACGTGTAGTACATCGGCCATTCGGCCATGGTTATTATTCTTTTGGCCCATACTCCGTTGGTGACCCTCTGTAGTCTGCATTGGCATGATTATGGATACTATAACATGTATGGGCAGGAATGGTATCGGTTTGGCGGTTGGCGGGATTGGCTTCATCAAAAAGAAGGCATATCATATCGCCTGGTTGTGGGCTTTGGGTGTTGCTTTCCCCGCTTCAGTATAGTTACTTGGAGTGTCCAGAGAGGCTGGTGTGGGTGGGGTTAATTGGCTATTGGCTGCGTATATGAACAGCAAAGTATTATATGCGCTGAAGCGGATCACACAACACGGAGATATTAACGCAATCCGGGCAATTCAGATATTCCATACAGAATGCTACCTTTTTCAAACTGATATATCCCCACAACTAAAAGAGATAGTGACACTCTATAAAATAAAAGGGAATATATTTAGTATAGGAATATAAGATATATATTTCTAAATTTAAATATGACTATTTATTATAAAGTACACTGTTATTAATTATTACCAAAAATCACAGATATGTTCCATTAAATCATAGGTAAGATCTGTTTAATATTTTTTTATGTGGTGATTCTACAGAGCAGTTACATGTTAGAATTATGAGCTACTCCAGACCATCGGCTATAGAGATACTTATATATAAAAAGAGGTGTTGTATATAGAATACAAGCTGGCCTGGTCACCCGGGGTTTACGTTAGTACCTACAGGGCGTAGGGTATTCACTACCTGGTATCTTAATAATTTTCCATGTGAAAATATCGTTCCAGTGCAGTTTTCGGGATCTTCCAGTAAATTAAATTATATAATACTGGTCACCTAGAACCGTAAAAGAGGAGCTATTTTATCAATGGCATCATTTCATAGCAGCCCAACGAAGCAATCCTCATCTGTTGTCATTCTACTCCCTATTTCTATACCTGCACCGTATCTCACACATGTTCCACACCACATCGCCCCCGACAAGTGCTTCAATTGTCAACCCACAGATTACCAACTGCTAACAATGAGTTGTCATCGACGGCCAAACAGTCAATGTTGCTCTCCTACCCACACCTATCGTCCCCATGGAAGGCGTTATTCTGAGGGATCGCTGCGCCCAGCACAAAGTGCAGGCCTTCGAGGCCTTCGAAATACAGTTACAGAAATTCTGATGCGCCGCATGGCTAGCTATGGCCTTGACACAAAAAGTCCCGTACCTCATCTACTAGACCACTGCCTTCCAAATCGCAAGGAAAATGGCCCATGGGAATCATTATTATGTACACCCCTCCGTGTTCCGGACCACGTCCTACTCCGCTGTGTTAGCCTTAAGCCAATACAGGAGCCAAGTCAACCCAACATGAACAAACGGCAGACGACTTTATATATTAGATCGTTTGAGTTAACCGTGAACCAACTTCACCACGTCATTTCCCAATTTAATGACACTGGAATCGAACATGCAAAGACGGTTGAATGGTCGAAATGTATTGAGTTCATGAAACCAGAGGATGCCGTGTTCATTAGATATGTTGGAACGACATCACGAGACGCTCTTCGACGTCATCGTGAGGACATTTTGACGAGAAAGAGGGGATTTCTGGCTAGATTTCTGGATATACTAGGAAACACACATCCTACCATCATTGATTCCGCGAATATTTATACGTTCCAATGTCCACAGATCTTTGAGCACCAACAAGCCAATCGATACAATGAAATCAGGGAGCAAGCTGCCATCGCTTTACTTGGTCTCCCTTCCTTGCTCAACCAAAGGCCAGCCGACATTTCAAGCTGGTGTCTAAACTTGAATGAACCCCATCGTATAGGATTTGAGGCCCTAATGTCAAATACCATCATGCGTCTAGATCCCTCTCGCTTTAGACCTATCTGGGACATGCCTCTGGCCGCTGCCTGGGCCGACCAGATACAAAACTATGCGAGAAAGCACAGTTTATCAGTATCTGTCCACAGAGGGAAGGATTACGATTTCCCAGACAGCTTACGGGACGCCGTTATGAAGCAAGCTCTTCCTTCGGCTCTGCATGGAAAATTTGTGCTACTGCTGACAATCGGTGCCGGTATAAGCAAGAAAGACTACCAGAATAGCCAAACCTTCTATTCAGCATCTAGTGGCTCGGCTATGCTGTTAAGGTCGTCCCTTGACAGACTATGGCACTGGGAGCAACCGAAATGCCCTCCAAACTATAATATTTTTGACCTCATCTCAAGCGGTATACTGCCATTTGTGGACATGTGTCCTTGGCTAAGAGCAGATGAGAGGGATCTCTTGGCAGCCGCAGGCTTGGTAAAACAATACATCTTGGCAACGCGCCCTCTAGTTGTCCTGACATTCTCTGCCAAGCCTTCTTCAATTACAGCTTCTGGTTTTTGCCATGCATTCGGATACCCAGCATCTTGCAAATTCTGGTCAAAAGTTGGTCAGTTAAATTTGGTTCAGTGCGAAAATACCTGCTTTATTCAAATACCATGTTTTCATCCTGGTCAAGCAAGATATTCCCTCAACCCAGAAGTTTTCCTGAAAGTCTTTGACATGACGCTATGGGTCTTACTATTGACAATCAGTATAGGCCTTGACCATTTGCACATCCTTGAATCGACAAAAAGAATGGACTGGTGTAACTACGTCATGGAAGAAGTAAAGCTCATCCTCAGTGAAAGAAAATTTTATTTATTGTTCAATGCCCTTAAATCACAGCTGCATCGTGAGCGGCCAGAAGCACACCTGTCTTCTCCTGTTCTGAGGGGACGATCAACACTCGCCGTTGCGACGAGAAAAAATGTCGTATGTTGTTTCCTCTTCCATACCACTTGGTCTAATGGTGTACGTCATTTCCCTCACAACTTGTAGGACCGTTTTATCTTTAGTGGGTTTGCTGTCGGCGATTCAATGTCAGATCGACGGAGACAGCAAGTTTATCATTTGTGGTGCTTAAATGTACCCGAATTACATAGTCATATCAGCCGCAAAAACGCCCATGATTGGTTTTTGTGGGCCAACACCCTTGAGGAGGGAACATCTTTCCTCGTAGATGCTGTTGTAAGGACAATATGGCTGACTGTTTTTGAGGCCCACCACACGCACCTGGACACCACCCGAAGGCTGTCCTCAGATAATTTCTCTGCTGCCACGAGCATAGCCGATGCTAGTATTGTCTCGGAGGAGTTCAACCAACTTTTGGGTATGATGCTTACTAGGTCGCATGAGGGTCTATCGTATGAGGATGCCGTGGGGCTAGTTACATCGGAGCTGTCGACCAACCTTTCATTATCGCAATGGGCTCGAGCGTGCGAGCTATCTGAGGACCAATTTAAAGCCGGGAGAATTTTATTTCAGCCCGAATATCAAATGCATTTGAACGGGACTGAGGTATATGTCTGGAAGAATTGTTCTTTTGCAATCTATTGGGGTGACTCTTGTGGTGACAAATACAAATTCATCATGCGTGCACCTCAGTCCAGTCGAGATCCAGCTTTCTCCAAGAGGAAGTACATTTTCTTGTGAGTGCAAAATGAGAGGGCGTTTTGCCATTCTCGCTTTTTCTGGGGGCGCTGGGGAGTGTGATCTTTCTTCCTTACTTAAAAAATTTTGTTTCTGACAGTCTATAGCACCCCTGAGGGCATAGATCTCCGTGATGAGAGTGGCGCCTCTTGTCTGGTCCACAAAGGGGCGTTGGGTTCTGACTCCCCCGTTACTTTTCCGATTTATCGTCTCGCTCATTCGCAGAGCAATTTAGAACTGGGCCACAATCTCCTTCGGTTATGGGAGCAGGAGACATGCCTGGTTTGGAAGAATATCGTAACAGCATCGTCAAGTCATTCACATGGAACAGGCGAGGTGGGGCATGGTGCATTCTTGCCTACCGCTCCGTTTGGGGGAGAATGCCTGGGATTGATTCGTTTGAATTGGAAAGGGTCGAGATTGCTGCCCTATAAATCGCCCCCGCGACCGGTAGATGAAACCTGGTTACTTTGGCAGTGCCTTCGAGAGAATTGGCCAACGGGAGGTACATTGTTCATCGGAGATCCTGCCAAGTGGCCAGCACGTACGGATAACATATGGGTACACTTTCAAAGGTTCGCACCCCAATGTATTAGGCATACCGTACCATATGTATTTTGACTAACTAGGCCGAAAGACTCTTGGCTCAGCCGGTTTACTGCGATCATCCTAGGGTTGCCCTTGTGATGTCTTGGATCCGAGATCTCTCCAATCCGCGCAAGACCGCTCAGATGATTAAAAATCTTCGATTTCTCTGTGATGTTAAGAATAAGAAGAAAATTCAGATGCGAGACTATGGAAGAATAAGAGCAGAGGCGAAAGATGTGAAAATTGCCGGGACCGAACTGTATATTGTGCCGCGGTGGCTGCAAAGGGCTGGGGAGGCAGAGAGCCATCAAACAACATCATTGGGGTAAGTTCCAGCAACCATGTGGGGGTAATCGAGAATCTATTATACCAGACCGTGCGAATTAAGCTATTCCAACAGTTGATTGAGTCGGGTGTTGTGTATTTCCATGTATACTAGACACCTCCCTACTCCCGTTCTCGCCAAGACTAGGTAAATACAAATACGGAGTGCAAATTAGCCCAACACAACCTAAGTCATCGCAGCAGACACATTAAAGGTGCAACCTAAGGAGAAACAATTCCCCTACATTGTTACCAGAGTTGGCTAGGCAGGTCTGTGACACACTACTCTAAGTTTTTATGACACAGTTCCAAACTACTAACTAGCAACATGCTGATACTTCCTAGAAGGAATCACATCTTCATAAAACAATCGACTAAGAAATCCGATCACCTAATGGGCCTGTGGCGCAACGGTAGCGCGTAGTAAGTTATCCATGACAAATCATCTTGTCTCATTCAAACATCTTCTAACAACATCAACAGCGACTCCAGATCGTAAGGTTATCGGTTCAAATCCGGTCGGGCTCACACCCTCTTTTTTTTTCTTTTCTTTTTGTATCTACGGAGTACTATCGTTGCTATAGTTATACAGAGCTCAAGGTTATCTCTTTATCTATCAAGCCCCCCATCATATCCCCAAAACACCCACCGAAACCGAATGCTGAACGGCATCGCGCCTTGACCCCTTTACCAAGGTACCACACCAAAAACTGCTCACTGTTCAGATAGCATCCAGGGCACTTCTAGGTTTCTCCGCAGCATCAAATACCAGCCCCGCGCAGAAAGCCATCACCATGCAGTGCTGCACAGACATATTCGTCCTTGTTCTCATGCCGGAAGCCCCTGATTATCGTTGATCATCACCACCGTCTCACCCATTCAGTATTATTACCATCCTTGCCGATTATCGCATGTCTCATCATTAGATTTTTCTAAATTTAAAGCCCGTTGACCAATGCAATACTCCGTACGGAGCAGGAGTGGTGGCATATGATCCATCGACAGGGATGGTTGTGTACTCTGTAGGTAGGCTGTGGAGACGGGGATACCTCTTTCATTTACACATGCTTCTCCGAATCCCACGGAGCATGCAAAGTACAGACTACAGAGTAAGTTCCATTCCAGTTACGATACACCCAAGACACCGTCAGGACGGCATCGGACGGGAGTACACGCGATGACCTTCGAAATTGACGGGCTGGAAAGGGCTTCCCCTGCCTTAGCGCAGCGACGGCGCTTGGTTCGTTGCAAACATGAAACCGGAAGTGTGGAATCCGAACTGGAGCGGCCCACTTTACTGTCCGAGGATGAAGTTCGCGTTCCATTCTTTTTTCTTCTTCCTTAAAAAAAAAGAAAATAAAAAACATCATAACCCCCCCCCCCCCCTCCATTGTTTATCTGCGTGAGACAGTGACACAGACATCCCGGAGGTTGATATGATAGATGCCACCGGAACAGAATTAGAGTTCCGCGGATGCAGGAAATGCAACGCTATCAGTTATACGGAAGGTCGTCTAAGCACACCCGATCTCGTCGTGGTTGTTCATGTGCTGTGGAGTGTGCAATGTTTATATGTAACGGAATGAACGGTAGGAACTTTAGATCCCTCGGGGAACCAAACTCGCATCGATTATGGTAGACTAAAAGAAACCAAGATCCTTAAGAAATAAGAATACGGAGTAAGAACCCTGATAACGGCTTTGATTACGATCCCACGTTTGCAAGTTACTACTCCATAGGGGTTGTTACAGTATATCCACTTATGGAGTACGCAGTACAGGACCATGCCTGATTGTACTCCATATACAACCTCCCAAATAGGAGTGTAATTAATTAACAATTACGAAAGCTTGAGGCAGCCCCGGGTACGCGCATGCCGAGTTTTCTCCTTTAACGCCTCCTGCCAATGACGGCAAACGAGCGCGCATGCCAGATGATGCAGGGAGCCGAAGAAATGATTTTCGAAAAACAATAGAACCCAAATGGTAATTGCGCCGCGAGGCTGCTGCACTTTACCCCGTAGGCAGGATTTATTTTTAAATAGACGAAATGCCAGGGGCAATTCATTGGGTAGACGTCTCCAGAGGCTTCTTCCTTCGGCTGCCGGCATATCGAATCAAAAGGGAGGAACAGGCAAACGAGGCTTCCTGAACCCCCACGATTCACATAAACCATGTACTCCGTACGGACTGTACGGAGTCAGTAGAGCAGGTTGGAGACTTGGAGATGATGTATCCGACTACTACTAGTGAAGGAGTTCAAGGGGATAGCGCTCGATTATTTGTGGGCGTGGGATTGGACGCCATTCAGCTTTCGTCGTCTGCTCCGAGAAAAAGCCAGACCATCAATTGCCCCAAGCAAATAAATACCCGTCGATCCGTGCATGCCAATGCGTCGAATGCCTGCCTCGTGGCGTCGTTCGGTTGCGGTGCTTGGCAGGGAAAGGAAGGATTGTGGGCACTTGAGTTTGGTGGGCTGTCGTATAGGTAATACCTGACGGAGTAAAGTAGGCAGGTTGGCCCTGTAAGTACGGAGTATGCGGAGATGAGATATCGGCATTCTTCTTGATGCTGACTTGGACAGCCATGTCCAAAATTAGACGCTACGGGGTAATCTCCTGGAGTCACGGGGATGGGGCTCACTACAGAGTACAGAGGACATGGTCATCAAATTGGGGGCCAGGGATGAAATCCATGCCAGTCAGCGTGGTATGGTGTGGTACAGGTAAATAGTAGTGCTACCCACTACGCAGTAGGTACCGCAAAAAGGGAGGTTTGTAGGTAGCAGTAAGCAGGCAGGCACCTGGGAGCCTGGGAGCCTAGGAGGTCAGTGGTACTTTTTATGATACACGCCGGTATTACTTCGTTGTGTTCGCACGTACGGATACTCTAGAGGTATGCACATACTCTGGGTACGAGGAAGGCGAGCTGGACGCTCCCCATGGATGGACGTGGTTTTCTTTTATTCCATCCTATTTTTCATTTTAGTTTGCTTGTTTACGAGGGCTATTATCAACCATCATCCTCCATTCTCTCTCACCACCGTAAGCCCATAAGCTGCATGGGGCAATTGACTCCCTTTACGTATTCCCTTACCTTATATTCGCCAGCTCCAATCGGCTCGAGCAACGCCGGCAGCGCAAGAATGACCGAAGAATCCTGAATGGATCCGGGCAGTGGATCGACGAGCGCTTCCTACACCACTCACATGGCCAGTCCAGAGTACTACTTTGTACTCTGATTACTCTGGACTCCGGAGGCCACGCTGGAGATGCCTTTTCCCACAAGGCTAACAACCCACTAACGTGACGCTAACGGAACTAGGTTCGGCGGGATTCTTCCCTAGTCCGAGAGAAAACAATCAAAACGATGTTTTACATTTTTACCAGTCCTTCCCATGCCGGACTAAAAGTCCACTGCAGGATGGCGACTCCCCCCAACTCAGCTAGTTGCTGACCCGCGCTGCCACAATGGCCCCCCCTCTTCTCTCTTGCTCGCTCTCGCGCTCTCCCCGATCGGCAGGATTGATTGATTAATGATTATACATCCCAACGAATTGCGCGACGCCATCGTTGCTTATAGAGACTACTAGTACCTTACTTCTCTCTGCTCGTCCATCCCCCGGCCATACTAGTTATTCTCGCCTCTTCGCCTCTCCCCTTCTCTCTTCGAGATTACTGCCCTTCCTTCCTCCCTCCCCTCCCCGCTTGTGGCTCCTATTCCGCGTGTTCTGGGCTGTTGTGGACCGATGGACATGTATCACCTCCCTTCATACTGACTGACACCGGATCATTTTTCCCTCTTATCCCCTCGTTCTCGCCCTCCGTCCGCCGAGGGTTCTCGCCAACTTGCTTCCATCGCACCACCCGTCGACCCGCTTCGTCGAGCTCCGAGTCCGCTCTGGGAGCGGCAATTACCCACCTTTCGCGAAGAGGCTCACTTTCCAGTTTCTTCCTCCCTTCTCCCTCTTTCTTGAACCCTTCACGCTCGCCCATCGATTCGTCGTCTAAAGTTCGCGCTCGTACGAACCTCCGAATTTTCTAGACCTCGATCTCCGCAACGCCGCCCGCTCCCGACGAGATAGCTCCCCGCGAATCCCTCCTTTGTTCGAATCTCTCAGCCCTGTGATTCGATACCATCGACATTTAGCTCGCAGCGACAGGGTTTGTTCCTTCTGACTGGCCACGGAAGATTTTCCGGCTCACCACGGGAACGTGAAGTGGAGAAGTTTCAACGACCGTGAGGAATCGCATCGGCCAAACGGTTTAAATTCGAGGCCTGGCTGCCGGAAAGTCTGAATTGAATGACTCTCGTTTTCATCCGCCGAGAGAAGTCGCGACATATCTTCTTCCGCGGACAGACACACGGAATAATTTAAATAATTGAACTACCTTGTATTTTTATAATCGGTTAGTCTTCCCCCGGGAGCAACAAAGGATCCGCGGACCTCGTATTTGGAGGTCGAGGTGAATGGTACCTTGTTTGAAAAACGTTGCTCGAGTGGTCACCTGCCGTCGGGCGAATTCATCCCTGATTCAGCGCGACAACCACTCGGCGCGTTAAACTCCTGATTCAGACGCATGATGTCCCGAGTATTCTCCCCGATCAGCTGCAGCCTTCAACGGGTTTTGCTGACATCTTTTGAACCTTCGACTGCAACAGTGATATTTGCGATCCTCCTTGTACAACATGGGTTGCATGAGCTCCAAGCCCGTTGATGCAGACGATAAAGACGCTATCCAGCAAAATGCTAGGATAGACAAGGTTCTGAAGAATGACAAGAAAGTGATGGACAGGACGATCAAGATACTTCTTCTTGGTATGTGCTATTCTCTACCAAAATTTAGTGGATATATTTTCTTTTATCTCTAAATATCTGGTGGTGGGGGAACGAGACTCGGACTGTACTAACAACCGCCCCCCCCTGCAGGTGCTGGTGAGTCGGGAAAATCGACCATCATTAAGCAAATGCGCATCATTCACTCTGGAGGATTCCCCGATGATGAGCGCCGTCAAACACGCGCAGTGATATATTCGAATATCGTCATTGCCTTCAAGGTCTTGCTGGAAATCATGCGCGCAGAGGAAATCGACTTTCAGCACGACGGCACGAAGGTATGTATATTTCTGCCCTCCCCGAAATTATTTAGCTAACATATGAACTCCCTCATGAAGCCCCTGGCAGATCTTATCGACAACCTGGAGCCGGATGTAGGCTCCGATGAAGCTTTCTCAGACCTCAAGGTTCGCGACGCGATGAGAGATATGTGGAGCGATAGTGGTGTTCAGAAGGCTGTTGCCCGAGGGCATGAGTTTGCTCTACATGATAACCTTCACTAGTGAGAGCACGCCGATTCCCACGGAGGATTAACATACTAATCCAAACCCAGCTTTTTCAATTCTCTTGATCGGATATTTGCAAGCGGATGGCTTCCCGACAACCAGGATATGCTGCAAGCTCGTCTACGAACCACCGGAATCACAGAAACGCTATTTGAATTAGGCCAAATGAATTTCCGGATGATGGATGTTGGTGGACAACGATCGGAGCGGAAGAAATGGATCCACTGTTTTGAAGGTGTTCAATGTTTGCTATTCATGGTCGCATTGTCAGGGTACGACCAATGCTTAGTTGAAGACCAAAATGCGGTAAGTTCCCAGCCATTCATCGTATCGTTCCTTTAGGCGATTTCGTTGAAAATAAAGCAAACTAATTGGGTCTTTCCAGAATCAAATGCACGAGGCAATGATGCTATTCGAATCGCTAGTCAATGGCGAGTGGTTCAAGCGGAAACCCATTATCCTGTTCTTGAACAAAATCGATCTCTTCAAGGGAAAGCTCGACATCTCGCCCGTTTCGAAACACTTCCCGGACTTCAACGGCTCGAACACCGACTTCGATGCTGCAGCCAGATACTTCGCTGACCGATTCCGCGGAATCAATCGGATCCCCGACCGAGAAATTTACATCCATTACACCAATGCTACCGATACGACGTTGCTAAAAGCAACCATGGACTCGGTGCAGGATATGATCATCCAGAAGAACCTCCATACTCTCATCTTATAGACTGCCAAACTAGGAATGGTTGGCTTAACGACGTTTTCCGCGAGCATGAGATGCAAAAATTACCCTTCTACTTTTCTTTTCTGCGTTGCACTTACTGAGCGATTTCTTTTTTCCCCCCTACATCTTGGACTTTTATTTCTTTTATCCTTTATATATCCTTCTCGTCGTTCTTCTCGACGTCGTGGCAGGGCGTTCTTGGTTGAATCTGCCTTGCCATATTTGATTGCATCTAAAGCCAGCAATAGCTGGTCTCTTCCGCCTTTTCTTTCTTGTTTCCATTCGGTTCAGCGATGGGCCTTTTCTTATATAGTTCAGATTGATACCATCTCTATTTCTTCAGTGTGTCGGCCAGATTCGATTCTGTCCCAATTTTCATTCTTCCTTGGATATTTTATTTCGTGTATTCTTTTATTGACGTTCTCCTTTTCTACCACGAATGACCAACTTCTCAGTTTTGAGTGCTCTTTGCGCCCTCGGGCTTGATGCTGTGAGAATTCGCAAAGTTTTTTTTTTTTTTTCTTCTTATTTCTTAGTACATCACATTTACAAAGATTCCCCTCTTCGAAATCATCAACCACTAACCCTCGCCACTTGTGTACATGTATTAAATCATGGGACTATAAGCAGTACATAATTAATCAAGTTAATGCTGA